>JARGYO010005628.1:815766-1160766 GCA_029206835.1 Rana muscosa
AGTCATTGAATTTCATACATCAGACAGTGCAATCTGCATTCTTGCTGAACGGACCGCTGGGAGTAAAACAACCGCAGCATAAGCCACCTCCAGACTGCGCCGTCTCTCCTGAGACGCAGGAAGAGGCCGTCCCATCCGCCATACTTCTCACTTTTTAGACAGAGAACCTGAATTTCGGGTCGCCGTTCTCATAAGTTTGCAATCGGCGGATGTTTTGAGTTCTCTAGTTTCGGGAGCCTTGGCGCCGGTCTTCATGGATATTTTTTTGTTGAGCGGCATTTTATAAAGCGTGTCCATTGTCTGGCCTTGAGGAAGGCGAGTTGTGCAGGCGCGGTGTGCACCCCATACAAACATAAGCGCCGGAAGTTTTGCCGCGATGGTTTCTAAGCGATTGGAAGGTTGATGATCTGTGAAATTCTAGATGGAGATGGAAAATCATAGTGACTTCTGACCTTCATAAAACTCTGCGATTCTAAAGCGACGTCTCTGTGCTGGTAGACAGAAGCGGTGACCTCCAATTACCGCCGGATCAATAGACGGCGGTTTTCATTATTTGTCGACACGAAGCGACTTCCAGGGCAATTGTTCTGCGTCTAATTATAGCTCCGCCGGCGAGCGCTGGCCTTGCCGGATCTCCAAATGAAAGGACTCTGCTGGTTACTGTAAATAGGACACGGGGACAGAACCAGAGAGACAGAAGAGCGGGATAAACCCTCGGAGATCGATCGCACTGATCGGATCACACAGGACAATGTCTCATCATCGGCACCCCAACACTCTACAAAGGATTGTGTCTGATCTTCTGCCCCTCGAAATGTGAATGAGCCTCATGAGTGCACCTAGATCTCCTCACCTCTAATGATCACCAACCTATCGAGCAGATCGTACGCGGGCAGGAGATAGAGGACACCAGAGAGGGGGGTATAATACCTCTTCTATTACAGGGAATGGAGGGGAGGTAGGAGACACCGGACACCGGAGAGGGGGGTATAATACCTCTTCTTTGGAGGGGATCTAGGAGACACAGGACACCAGAGAGGGGGTTATAATATCTCTTCTATTACAGGGAATGGAGGGGAGGTAGGAGACACAGGACACCGGAGAGGGGGGGGTATAATACCTCTTCTATTACAGGGAATGGAGGGGAGGTAGGAGACACAGGACACCAGAGAGGGGGGTATAATACCTCTTCTATTACAGGGAATAGAGGGGAGGTAGGAGACACAGGACACCGGAGAGGGGGGTATAATACCTCTACTATTACAGAGAATGGAGGGGAGGTAGGAGACACAGGACACCGGAGAGGGGGGTATAATACCTCTACTATTACAGAGAATGGAGGGGAGGTAGGAGACACAGGACACCGGAGAGGGGGGTATAATACCTCTACTATTACAGAGAATGGAGGGGAGGTAGGAGACACAGGACACCGGAGAGGGGGGTATAATACCTCTACTATTACAGAGAATGGAGGGGAGGTAGGAGACACAGGACACCAGAGAGGGGGGTATAATACCTCTTCTATTACAGGGAATAGAGGGGAGGTAGGAGACACAGGACACCAGAGAGGGGGGTATAATACCTCTTCTTTGGAGGAGACATAGGAGACACAGGACACCGGAGAGGGGGGGGGGTATAATACCTCTTCTATTACAGAGAATGGAGGGGAGGTAGGAGACTCAGGACACCTGAGAGGGGGGTATAATACCTCTTCTATTACAGGGAATGGAGGGGAGGTAGGAGACACAGGACACAGGAGAGGGGGGTATAATACCTCTTTTATTAAGGTAATGGAGGGGAGGTAGGAGACACAGGACACCGGAGAGGGGGTTATAATACCTCTTCTATTACAGGGAATGGAGAGGAGGTAGGAGACACAGGACACCGGATATTTCTTTTATTGTGGGGGCTTCTTGCAGAACTTTATGTGGTTATCACTTTATGTTATTTCTGTTTATACAGTGCCTGGAAAAAGTATTCATACCCCTTGAAATTTTCCACATTTTATCCTGTTACAACCAAAACGGAAATGTATTTTATTGGGATTTTATGTGATAAACAGAACACAAAGTGTCACATAATTGTGAAATGGAAGGAAAATGATACAAATAAATATGTGAAAAGTGTGGGGGGGCATTTCTTTCTCTACAAGTCTTTTTGGGGATGTCTCTACCAGCTTTGCACATCTAGAGAGGGACATGTCTGCCCATTCTTCTTTGTAAAATATCTCAAGCTCTGTCAGATTGGATGGAGAGCATCTGTGACCAGCAATTTTCAAGTCTTGCCACAGATTCTCAATGGGATTTAGGTCTGGACTGTGACTGGGTCATCCCCACCACATGATGCTGCCACCACCATGTTTCACGGTGGGAATGGTGTGTTCAGGGTGATGTGCAGTGTTAGTTTTCCCCACACATAGCGTTTTACTTTTAGGCAAAAAAATAGGATTTTTATAACAGCTTACCTGTAAAATCCTTTTCTTGGAGTACATCACGGGACACAGAGCGACATAGTCATTACTAATGGGTTATATAGTTACCGTCAGGTGCTGGCACTGGCAACTTCCAAAACCGGAAGTACCCTCCCCTATATAAGCCCCTCCCATCCGGGAGCACCTCAGTTTTGTAGCAAAGCAATAAGTGTCCCCAAAGAGGGGCGGGAGCTCTGTGTCCCGTGATGTACTCCAAGAAAAGGATTTTACAGGTAAGCTGTTATAAAAATCCTATTTTCTTTCTCGTACATCACGGGACACAGAGCGACATAGTCATTACTAATGGGATGTCCTAAAGCAATGCCAAATGAGGGGGGGGGATACACCATATATAAGCTGAGCGCTATCAGACATGAGGATCTTTTGCGGCCTGCAACACACTGCGCCCAAAGGCGACATCCTCCTGACTTCTAACGTCCACCTGGTAGAACCTAGTAAACGTGTGTACTGAAGACCATGTTGCGGCCTTACAGACTTGAGCCAGGGAGGCCTGGTGATGCACTGCCCATGAAGTTCCAACTGCTCTCGTGGAGTGCGCCCTAACTTTGAACGGAGGCGGTCTCCTTCTCAAGCTATAGGCTTGTATTATGACCTGTCGAATCCACTTGGCTAAAGTAGATTTTGACGCTGCCTGACCCTTTCTGGGGCCTTCCGGGCAGAATGAACAAAGTATCCGTTCTGCGAATCTGAGCAGTGGCTTTTAGATAAGCTTTAACTGCTCTTACTACATCCAAAGAATGCAATAACTTTTCCTCTACCGAAGTAGGTTTGGGGAAAAAAGAAGGAAGAACCACATCTTGGTTCAAATGAAAACTCGATACCACCTTAGGAAGAAAGGCTGGATGAGGACGTAACACTACTCTGTCCTTATGGATAACCAGATATGGCTCCTTACAGGACATAGCTGCTAATTCCGATACTCTTTTAGCCGAACAAATGGCTACTAGAAAAATCAATTTCCTGGTGAGAAGCACCAAGGAAATATGCTGTAATGGTTCAAATGGTTGTTTCTGTAGAACCGACAGAACCAAGTTTAGATCCCATGGACATATGGGAATATTAACCGGAGGACTAATACGCATCACTCCTTGTATAAAGGCTTTGACTAGTGAATGCGAAGCCAAGGGCCTTTGAAAAAATATTGACAAGGCCGAAATCTGACCCTTGATAGTACTCAAGGCAAGCTTCCTATCTACAGCCCACTGTAGGAAGTCCAGAATCCTACCTATTACGTACTTATGTGGATGCCATTTCTTGGCCTCACACCACGCGATGTACGCCTTCCAGATTCTATAGTAGATCTGCCTGGATACCGGCTTCCTGGCATTGATCATGGTAGATACCACAGCATTAGATAGCCCTCTCTTTTTTAGAATGTGGGCTTCAATAGCCAGGCCGTCAAACCTAGGGCTGGTAAGGAAGGGTGGTATATCGGTCCTTGCGAAAGCCGGACGACGTGGAGAGTCCAAGGACTCCCCACTGAAATTTTACAATCTCCGCGTACCACGCTCTTCGGGGCCACGCTGGAGCCACCGGAATCACCGGTTTCTTTTCTACCCTGATTCTGCGGAGTAATCGAGGTAACCATTGTGGCGGTGTGAATGCATATATCAGCTTGAACTGATCCCAAGGGAACACTAGGGCATCCGAGCTGCAAGCTAGGGGATCCCTTGTCCGAGAGACAAACCTGTCCCCCTTTGCGTTGAATCTGGATGCTAGAAGATCTACATCCGATGTTCCCCACCGCTGACATATTGTCCAGAAAACCTCGGGGTGAAGGGACCCTTCCTCTGGGCCTAATTGCTGGCGACTTAGAAAGTCCGCCTTCCAATTCTCCACTCCTGGAATGAATACCGCAGATATGGCTGGGACATATTTTTCTGCCCATTTCAGGATGTAATTTACTTCCCTCTGGGCTGCACGACTCCTGGTGCCCCCTGATGATTGATATATGCCACTGCTGTGGCATTGTCTGATTGCATTCTGACAGGGGACCCTTGGAGTTTGGATGTCCATGCTACTAGGGCATACCGGGCTGCTCGTATCTCTAAGAGATTGATGGGCAGGGCCTTTTCTGCATCCGACCATCTGCCCTGTAGAGACTATTGCTCCAGTACTGCTCCCCAGCCTATAAGGCTGGCATCTGTAGTGACCACCTTCCAAGAAATCGGACTGAAAGATTTCCTTTTTTCCAGATTCTGGGGAACCAACCACCAACGGAGGCTCTTGCGAACGGAAGGGGACAAGGACATTGTAAGTCTAGGGCCTGAACTTTTTTGTTCCAGGCTGACAGTATGGCCCCTTGCAAATTCCTTGAATGGAATTGACCGTAGGGTACTGCTTCGAATGATGCCACCATTTTTCCCAGCAGCCTCATATACAGGCGTATGGACGGCTGTCTTTTTTGTACCCACTAAGTGGATCAAATCTTTCAAAGACAACACCTTTCCTCGAGGCAAGAATATTTTTCTCTGGCCTGAATCCAACCTTAGCCCCAAGTATTCCAGACTTTTGACTGGTTTTTAGGGCTGACTTGTCTCGGTTGATAATCCAACCGTGAGATTCCAGATACTTGATCGTCTTGTGAACGACCACGTCTAGTTTTTTCACTGAGTGGTCTATCAGCAACAAGTCATCCAGATATGCCATTATCATTACACCTTGTGTTCTTAGATTGGCCAATAAAGGGCCAGAATTTTTGTAAACACTCGTGGTGCTGTGGCCAAACCGAAGGGTAAGGCTCTGAACTGAAAATGGCGCCCTTCTACTGCAAAGCGTAGAAATTTTTGGTGGACTGGAAAGATGGGAATGTGCAAATAAGCATCTTTGATGTCGATCGTGGCTAACCAATCCTCCCCTTGTAGGGCAGTGGCCACCGATCGGATCGACTCCATCGGAAAGTCCTGATATACAGGAATTTGTATAGCCCTTTTAGAATTAATATGGGCCTCCCGTCCGTGTTTGCTTCGGGACTGTAAAGAGGTTTGAGTAAAACCCGAACCCTCATTCTTCCAGGGGAACCTCCATAATTACTCCTTGGAGCAATAGTTGTTCTAGTGCCAACAGGAGGGACTCTCTCTTCCGGGGATCCCTTGGCATGTTTGACCTCAAAAATGGGAAGGAGGAGAGTCTTTTAACTCCAAACTGTATCCCAAACCTACTGCGGAGAGCACCTATCTGTCTTGATCGTGTCCCGCCAGGTCTCTTGCGAACAACTGGAGTCCTCCCCCCACCCGACTGAGTGGGGGCTTCATGAATTTAACTTTGGGGGAGGTTTTGTACCTCCCCTGACCCAGGGTTTCTCATTACCCTGCTACTGTCCCTGTTTTTTACCCCCGGGATTTGACCGAGGAGGCCGTCGGAACTGTTACACAGCCGATGCCCCAGGGACTGGAGAAGCAGGCCTCTTAAAGAGGGACCTCTAACTCTGCTTTTAACCGGCAAGAGCGTATTTTTACCGCTGGAAATTTTCTGGATATTTGTCCAGGTTTTCCCTGAATAAGCGTTCACCATGAAATGGGACGCTAACCAGCCATTCTTTACAGGGAGCTTCAGCAGACCAGTTTTTGAGCCATAGGAGCCTACGCATATGTACTATAGACAGCGTAAGGCGGGAGGCCTGATGGACTGAATCCTCTATGGCGTCAACCGCAAAGCCTAAGGCTCTAGGTAGATCAGCTAGGGCAAAGCCTGCTGATCTGTCAAGTCCCTCGAGACCTGTTTCAACTGATCCTTCACTGCTTAGCAGACCCCAATAGCTGCTACTGCTGGTTGTATCACCAAGCAGATTTTCATAAGGACTCCAATCTTTTATCTATTGGGTTCTTGAACATTTGGACATTATCCACTGGACATGTCAGTGATTTATACATACAAGAGATGGCTGCGTCCACTGTAGGGACCTTCCATTTTTTTTTTTTTTTTTTTTTCTGATGAACTTATCCTCCATGGGATAGACCACCGGAAATCTCTTGGGGGAATAAATATTTTCTCAGGACGTTCCCAATCCTGGTAAATGAGCCCTTTCAGTAAAGGGTGAAGTGGAAAAGAACAAACAGTCTGGGGGCTTCTAGCGACCCCAACGAGGATACAGTAGTGGTTGATGGTTCCGCAAGGTGCATTTTTAAATGCTGATCGGACCATGTTAGTCAGAGACTGAACCCATAATCTTTCAGCTTGAGATGCTGAGAAAAGGTTCCCCCACTGTTGATTCCTCTATAACAGAATCAACCTTATCCTGATCCCCTTCAGGCAGGTCGATCCCTGTATGGGACTGTTGCTCTGCTAACAGGTACTCTGAAGGAGGAGACGGAGATCGGGCGTGCTTTCCCTGACAGGGAGGCAGCGATAAATTTTGACAATCTCTCTCTAATCCTCCCAGAGCTGAGGAAAAAACCTCCTCTGTTACATACACAGGAGCAGGTGAACTGAGGACAGCCACAGTACCAAGTACCCCTGCGGGGTCTCTACGGTCACTTACCTCTGAACTTCAGGGGAGACTGGTGCAGCAGGAGTATGCCCAAGATCCTCAGAGCCCGATGAGACCCCCTTCGCTTCCTGGAAGATTCAGTTCCGGAGCTACTGGACGGCATATTCCTAAGCCTAAAGCTGAGGTATTCCAGCCGTAATACACCACTTTTACTGAGAATAGTCTAGCACAATTGCTGCTATATAACAGTTGGTGTCTACTAATGTGCCTTTCTAGGGGATGCCTGTATCAACCGCTTGCTGTATGCCTTTAAATGTTGCCAGCTCTGTCTCTGTACTTCATAGCCAGCTCACTACAATATTGTGGTTTTTTTAAACTGCTGGGACGCCCGCACATGCGCAGAAGCGCTGCGGCGCGCACAGAGCGTCATCCCCCAGGCCCCGCCCCTTTTTCCGGCCACCTCTATATATAGAGGCGCGTGCACGCGCGCGGCCACGTGCGCCTCGGCGCTAACTTTCAAACATGGAAACCAGGGACAGGAGCCAGGGCCCCCTTTGCCGCAGGCCGGGGGATAGACGAACACTGCAACATGGCAGAGGAAACAGTTTCCTGTAGGAGAACTCACCAGCTGCCTGGACTTTGCTCTCTGAGAAGAAACTAGTCCATATGACAAGAAAAACATTCCACAGCGGCCTCTAGTGGACAAACACAGGTACCGCAGTTTAATATACTAAACATATATAAAAAAAAATCTTTTTTTTTATTTTTTTCTTGACCACCATTAAAAATTATTACATTTTTTTAGTAGTTACAGGCATGCACAGATATTAGCGGGAATACCGTTAGGTAACAGACAGAAAGACAAATTAGGCTTGGGGGTCCCCCAATAGAACCAAGTTCCTGGGGGCCCCCACTTACCTGTTCCCCGCCGCAGGACTTTGTTTGGTCCACAAAAGCCCAAACTTCACCTATCACGGCAGGCATTGTAATCAAACCTTCAGGGACCGGGTTCCCAAGGATTCCACTCCCCTGGACCTGTATAGCACCCTGCACAGAAAACATCTTGGTCGTGGGTATGACCAGAGCTCTGGATCCCAGGGTCCAGCTCTCCTAAGAGAAGCATTACAGGCAAAACCTTGCTCTTCTCTGCAAGGCCCGGGTACCGACCGTTTAGCTATGAAGCTTTTTTGGTCGGATCCGGAATAGCTTACTGAGGCCCAAAAGAACCTGTACGCAAGCTCAGTGAAAAACACATGTTTCTTCTTGGCCAACACCTTAGACACTGGCAAAAAACTGAGGTGCTCCCGGATGGGAGGGGCTTATATAGGGGAGGGTACTTCCGGTTTTGGAAGTTGCCAGTGCCAGCACCTGACGGTAACTATATAACCCATTAGTAATGACTATGTCGCTCTGTGTCCCGTGATGTACGAGAAAGAAAGTTGAATTTTGGTGTCATGTGACCAGAGCACCTTCTTCCACATGTTTGCTGTGTCCCCCACATGATTGCTGTGTCCCCCACATGATTGCTGTGTCCCCCACATGATTGCTGTGTCCCCCACATGTTTGCTGTGTCCCCCCACGTTTGCTGTGTCCCCCCACATGTTTGCTGTGTCCCCCCACATGTTTGCTGTGTCCTCCACATGTTTGCTGTGTCCTCCACATGTTTGCTCTGTCCTCCACATGTTTGCTGTGTCCCCCACATGTTTGCTGTGTCCCCCCACATGTTTGCTGTGTCCCCCCACATGTTTGCTGTGTCCTCCACATGTTTGCTGTGTCCCCCACATGTTTGCTGTGTCCCCCCACGTTTGCTGTGTCCCCCCACATGTTTGCTGTGTCCTCCACATGTTTGCTGTGTCCCCCCACATGTTTGCTGTGTCCTCCACATGTTTGCTGTGTCCCCCCACATGTTTGCTGTGTCCCCCCACATGTTTGCTGTGTCCCCCCACATGTTTGCTGTGTCCCCCCACATGTTTGCTGTGTCCCCCCACATGTTTGCTGTGTCCTCCACATGTTTGCTGTGTCCTCCACATGATTGCTGTGTCCCCCACATGTTTGCTGTGTCCCCCCACGTTTGCTGTGTCCCCCCACGTTTGCTGTGTCCTCCACATGTTTGCTGTGTCCTCCACATGTTTGCTGTGTCCTCCACATGTTTGCTGTGTCCTCCACATGTTTGCTGTGTCCCCCCACATGTTTGCTGTGTCCCCCCCACATGTTTGCTGTGTCCCCCCACATGTTTGCTGTGTCCCCCCCACATGTTTGCTGTGTCCCCCCCACATGTTTGCTGTGTCCCCCCCACATGTTTGCTGTGTCCCCCCACATGTTTGCTGTGTCCCCCACATGGCTTCTCACAAATTACAAACAGGAATTCTTATGACTTTCTTTCTCCAATGTCTTTCTTCTTGTCACTCTTCCATAAAGGGCAGATTTGTGGAGAACACGACTAATAGTTGTCCTGTGGACAGATTCTCCCCCCTGAGCTGTGGATCTCTGCAGCTCCTCCAGAGTTACCATGGGGCCTCTTGGCTGCTTCTCTGATGAATGCTCTCCTTGCCCGGCCCGGTCAGTTTAGGTGGACGGCCATGTCTTGGTAGGTTTGCAGTTGTGCCATACTCTTTCCATTTTCCGATGATGGATTGAACAGAGCTCCGTGAGATGGTCAAAGCTTTGGAGATTTTTCTATAACCTAACCCTGCTTTATACTTCTCCACAACTTTATCCCTGACCTGTCTGGTGTGTTCCTTGGCCTTCATGATGCTGTTTGTTTACTAAGGTTCTCTAACAAACCTCTGAGGGCTTCACAGAACAGCTGTATTTATACTGAGATTAAATGACACACAGGTGGACTCTATTTACTAATTAGGTGACTTCTGAAGGCAATTGGTTCCACTGAATTTTAGTTGGGGGTATCAGAGTAAAGGGGGCTGAATACAAATGCCCCCCTCCCCTCACACTTTTCACATATTTATTTGTATCATTTATCATTTTCCTTCCACTTCAGAATTGTGTGCCACTTTGTGTTGGTCTATCACATAAAATCCCAATAAAATACATTCACGTTTTTGGTTGTAACATGAGAAAAATGTGGGGAATTTTAAGGGGTATGAATACTTTTTCCAGGCACTGTATATAGAGGGGTGTGAATACTTTTTTCAAGGCGCTGTATATATAGAGGGGTATGAATACTTTTTCAAGGCGCTGTATGTAGAGGGGTATGAATACTTTTTCAAGGCACTGTATACTTGAATAGTCCAGGTATGTGACGGGTCCACTTTATCTAGTGACAGAGTTGCGCTTTGTGTTCTATTGGCTGATGATGTTGCCGGGTCTCAGCCCAGTCGTTGTGAATCGCGTCGCAGGAAGGACAGGTGGTGGTGAAGGCGATCGGTGACGGTGGTGAAGGCGATCGGTGATGGTGGTGAAGGCTGATCGGTGACGGTGGTGAAGGCCGATCGGTGACGGTGGTGAAGGCGATCGGTGATGGTGGTGAAGGCCGATCGGTGACGGTGGTGAAGGCCGATCGGTGACGGTGGTGAAGGCGATCGGTGACGGTGGTGAAGGCGATCGGTGACGGTGGTGAAGGCGATCGGTGACGGTGGTGAAGGCGATCGGTGACGGTGGTGAAGGCGATTGGTGACGGTGGTGAAGGCGATCGGTGGTGAAGGCGATCGGTGACGGTGGTGAAGGCCGATCGGTGACGGTGGTGAAGGCCGATCGGTGACGGTGGTGAAGGCGATTGCTGACGGTGGTGAAGGTGATCGGTGGTGAAGGCCGATCGGTGACGGTGGTGAAGGCCGATCGGTGACGGTGGTGAAGGTGACCGGTGGTGAAGGCGATCGGTGATGGTGGTGAAGGCGATCGGTGACCGTGGTGAAGGCGATCGGTGGTGAAGGCCGATCGGTGACGGTGGTGAAGGCCGATCGGTGACGGTGGTGAAGGCCGATCAGTGACGGTGGTGAAGGCCGATCGGTGACGGTGGTGAAGGCCGATCGGTGACGGTGGTGAAGGCTGATCGGTGACGGTGGTGAAGGCGATTGCTGACGGTGGTGAAGGTGATCGGTGGTGAAGGCGATCGGTAACGGTGGTGAAGGCCGATCGGTGACGGTGGTGAAGGCGATCGGTGACGGTGGTGAAGGCCGATCGGTGACGGTGGTGAAGGCGATCGGTGAAGGTGGTGAAGGCGATCGGTGACGATGGTGAAGGCGATCGGTGACGGTGGTGAAGGCCGATCGGTGACGGTGGTGAAGGCCGATCGGTGACGGTGGTGAAGGCGATCGGTGACGGTGGTGAAGGCCGATCGGTGACGGTGGTGAAGGCGATCGGTGACGGTGGTGAAGGCGATCGGTGATGGTGGTGAAGGCGATCGGTGACCGTGGTGAAGGTGATCGGTGGTGAAGGCGATCGGTGACGGTGGTGAAGGCGATCGGTGACGGTGGTGAAGGCGATCGGTGACGGTGGTGAAGGCGATCGGTGACGGTGGTGAAGGCGATCGGTGACGGTGGTGAAGGCCGATCGGTGACGGTGGTGAAGGCGATCGGTGACGGTGGTGAAGGCCGATCGGTGACGGTGGTGAAGGCGATCGGTGACGGTGGTGAAGGCGATCGGTGACGGTGGTGAAGGCGATCGGTGACGGTGGTGAAGGTGATCGGTGGTGAAGGCGATCGGTGATGGTGGTGAAGGCGATCGGTGATGGTGGTGAAGGCGATCGGTGATGGTGGTGAAGGCGATCGGTGATGGTGGTGAAGGCGATCGGTGACGGTGGTGAAGGTGATCGGTGGTGAAGGCGATCGGTGATGGTGGTGAAGGCGATCGGTGACCGTGGTGAAGGCGATCGGTGATGGTGGTGAAGGTGATCGGTCACGGTGGTGAAGGTGATCGGTCACGGTGGTGAAGGTGATCGGTCACGGTGGTGAGGGCGATCGGTGACGGTGGTGAAGGCGATCGGTGACGAAGGCGATCGGTGATGGTGGTGAAGGCGATCGGTGACCGTGGTGAAGGCGATCGGTGATGGTGGTGAGGGCGATCGGTGACCGTGGTGAAGGTGATCGGTGACGGTGGTGAGGGCGATCGGTGACGGTGGTGAAGGCCGATCGGTGACGGTGGTGAAGGCGATCGGTGACGGTGGTGAAGGCGATCGGTGACGGTGGTGAAGGCGATCGGTGACGGTGGTGAAGGCGATCGGTGACGGTGGTGAAGGTGATCGGTGGTGAAGGCGATCGGTGATGGTGGTGAAGGCGATCGGTGATGGTGGTGAAGGCGATCGGTGATGGTGGTGAAGGCGATCGGTGATGGTGGTGAAGGTGATCGGTCACGGTGGTGAAGGTGATCGGTCACGGTGGTGAGGGCGATCGGTGACGGTGGTGAAGGCGATCGGTGACGAAGGCGATCGGTGATGGTGGTGAAGGCGATCGGTGACCGTGGTGAAGGCGATCGGTGATGGTGGTGAGGGCGATCGGTGACCGTGGTGAAGGTGATCGGTCACGGTGGTGAGGGCGATCGGTGACGGTGGTGAAGGCGATCGGTGACGGTGGTGAGGGCGATCGGTGACGGTGGTGAAGGTGATCGCAGTCCCGGCCGGCACTCTGTCACGCGGCTCTTGTATTTTTCTCCCGCTCCTTTATTGCCTCCCTGGACAGAAGTCCAACTGTCACCCCCGGAAGTATCGCAGCATTTAATTGGCTCTGGATGAAGGTGATGAGCGGTGATGGTCCCCGGAACACACAGACGATCGATCGCTCCTCTCAGAGTGCTTATTAGTGTCGTCCATTTACTTGCGGGTTGAATGTGCGGTGCGGAGAGTTTTGCCCACCGGCCCTGAAGAGACATTTTTCTTCATCTCTGCTGAGGAAACAGAAACTGCAAAATGAGACATCATAAAAAAATAACAATATATAATGTATGTGAACACCCCTCCCCCCCCCAAATAACGGAGTTCAGGGGTCTCCAGTGAAGGGTCCCGGTGATCCTCCATCATTGTAGACAATTGTGCTCTTCCAACCTTGGTGACAGTTTGACCCCTTTCTGTTCCAGCATACTCCCGTCCACCCCGTCCACAAAGCTAGCTCCATAAAGACATGGTGTGACCAGTTTAGTTTGGTAAATAGCCCCGACCTCATCCCTACCGATCACCCGACCACCTCCCTACCGATCACCCGACCTCATCCCTACCGATCACCCGACCTCCTCCCTACCGATCACCCGACCTCCTCCCTACCGATCACCCGACCTCCTCCCTACCGGTCACCCGACCTCATCCCTACCGGTCACCCGACCTCATCCCTATCGATCACCCGACCTCATCCCTATCGATCACCCGACCTCATCCCTATCGATCACCCGACCTCATCCCTATCGATCACCCGACCTCATCCCTACCGATCCCCTGACCTTCTCCCTACCGATCACCCGACCTTCTCCCTACCGATCACCCGACCTCATCCCTACCGATCACCCGACCTCATCCCTACCGATCACCCGACCTTCTCCCTACCGATCACCCGACCTCATCCCTACCGGTCACCCGACCTCATCCCTACCGGTCACCCGACCTCATCCCTACCGATCACCCGACCTCATCCCTACCGATCACCCGACCTCCTCCCTACCGGTCACCCGACCTCATCCCTACCGGTCACCCGACCTCATCCCTATCGATCACCCGACCTCATCCCTATCGATCACCCGACCTCATCCCTACCGATCACCCGACCTCATCCCTACCGATCACCCGACCTCATCCCTACCGATCCCCCGACCTCCTCCCTACCGATCACCCGATCTCATCCCTACCGATCACCCGACCTCATCCCTACCGATCACCCGACCTCATCCCTACCGATCACCCGACCTCATCCCTACCGATCACCCGACCTCATCCCTACCGATCACCCGACCTCATCCCTACCGATCACCCGACCTCATCCCTACCGATCACCCGACCTCATCCCTACCGATCACCCGACCTCATCCCTACCGATCACCCGACCTCATCCCTACCGATCACCCGACCTCATCCCTACCGATCACCCGACCTCATCCCTACCGATCACCCGACCTCATCCCTACCGATCACCCGACCTCCTCCCTACCGATCACCCGACCTCCTCCCTACCGGTCACCCGACCACCTCCCTACCGGTCACCCGACCTCATCCCTATCGATCACCCGACCTCATCCCTACCGATCACCCGACCTCATCCCTACCGATCACCCGACCTCCTCCCTACCGATCCCCCGACCTCCTCCCTACCGATCCCCCGACCTCCTTCCTACCGATCCCCCGACCTCCTCCCTACCGATCCCCCGACCCCCTCCCTACCGATCCCTTGACCTCCTCCCTACCGATCCCCCGACCTCCTCCCTACCGATCCCCCGACCCCCTCCCTACCGATCCCTTGACCTCCTCCCTACCGATCACCCGACCTCCTCCCTACCGATCATCCGACCTCCTCCCTACCGATCATCCGACCTCCTCCCTACCGATCCCCCGACCTCCTCCCTACCGATCACCCGACCTCCTCCCTACCGATCACCCGACCTCCTCCCTACCGATCACCCGACCTCCTCCCTACCGATCACCCGACCTCCTCCCTACCGATCATCCGACCTCCTCCCTACCGATCATCCGACCTCATCCCTACCGATCATCCGACCTCATCCCTACCGATCACCTTTGGGGTGAATTGGAATGTTAACTGCAAGCCAGGTCTTTTTTTGGTGCCCAATGTGTGAGCCAGGTCTTCTCATCCAACACCAGTACCTGACCTCACAAATGGCCACAAATTCCAACAGACACCCTCCAACATCTTGTGGAAAGTCTTCCCTGAAGAGTGGATGTAATGGCCACAAAGGAGGGTATGTTAGTGGCCATGGGGGGGGGGGGGGGACAGGGGAGGGGGCAACACAATATAAATGACCATAGGGGAACTCCATAAAGATGGCCTTGGGTTTTGAAGTTGGATGTTCAGAGATGTGGTGTGACCAGTTTGGTGTGAAGGAACTTGAGTGTCCTGCACAGAGCCCTGACCTCATCCCTATTGATCACCATGAATTGGAACGCAATACAGGGTATAAATCTCGGTGTACTGAACAGCAGCTAATAATGAGATCTTCATCTTTCAGGTGATCCATGTATATAAAGCTTCAGTGCAGCAACACTTCGCTGTCCTCTTCCTCCCCGGGGGGAAGGAATTTGTGAGCACAACAGACTGCGTGAGCCGAGATTCTGCTGACCGCACCATTATTGCCTGGGATTTCGGCACAGCTGCCAAAATATCTAATCAAATATTCCATGTAAGTTTTTTTGTTTTCATGTTGTAATTTTATTTGGTGTATATAACGGGCTTTTATTTTATTTGGTGTATATAACGGGCTTTTAAAAAGAAGTGTGGGGGGTCAGACCCCCTGTCAGGCTTTGATTGCTGTACTATGAGGATCGGATCTGGGTGTCTTACAGAGGAAGGTCTCTTAAAGCGGAGGTCCGCCAAATTTTTTTAAAATTAAAATCCAGCGGCTACAAATACTGCAGCTGCTAATTTTTAATACATGGACACTTACCTGTCCAGGGCGCCCGCGATGTCGGCAGCCGAAGCCGATCTGTCAGTCGGCTCTTGGCTGCTGCCACTGCCATCCTCGGTAAGGGAATCAGGAAGTGAAGCCTTGCGGCTTCACTTCCTGGTTCCCTACTGCACATGCGCGAGTCGCGCTGCGCGTCCTCACTGGTCCCTGCTGTTTTCTGGGACCTGTGTGTCGCCCAGGAAGACAGCGGGGGAGGACAGAGTAGGCGCTGGATGTGGGAGCAAATACCTGTATTACACAGGTCGCTGCTCCCTCCTCCCCCCTGAAAGGTGCCAAATGTGACACCGGAGGGGGGGGGGGAGGGTTCCGAAATATGGAAATTAAATTTTTCGGTGGAACTCAACTTTTAAGGAGTTCAGTGGCTCCAGTAGGCCACTTTTGAGGATGAAATGGCCGATTCTAAGTTCTCTGATAGAATTCAGGAAATATGAGAGAAGAAGAGCGATTCGCCAATCATTGTAAAGTACAGAATTAATTACTACGTCTTAAAAATCCAAGATGACAAACCAATGCCATGTTTTTCAGAGGGGGTGAGGATAAAAGGTAGCCCATTCATCATGGCTTAAGGTGCCATATAGCAGGGGTCTCCAACCCCCGCTCTGCGGCCCACTCCTGGGCCGCAGCCTGTTTACCGGCGGGCCGCAAAGTCTGCACTATCTGACGTGCGGCGGCGGCGGGCGAGCAGAGAGATCGCCGCCATCACCGCACTTCCGCCCACACAGCCCCGCCGCACTTACGCCCACACAGCCCCGACGCACTTCCGCCTACACAGCCCCGCCGCTACACTGTTAGGGGTGAAGCAGGCGAGCCGAGAGATGACATCATCTCCCACCGCCCGCCCGCATCACCGCTGTTCTCTCTCACGCAGAACTCACTGTACAATTTGCATCAAGGAGGCAGGAGACAGTGGCATGTGCAATCTGCATCTGGTGGCATGTGGCAATCTGCATCTGGTGGCATGTGGCATGTGGCAAGTGACACTGGCAATCTGCATCTGGTGGCATGTGACTGTGGCAATCTGCATCTGGTGGCATGTGACTGTGGCAATCTGCATCTGGTGGCATGTGACTGTGGCATGTGGCAATCTGCATCTGGTGGCATGTGACTGCGGCAATCTGCATCTGGTGGCATGTGGCAATCTGCATCTGGTGGCATGTGACTGTGGCAATCTGCATCTGGTGGCAGGCGATGTGGCAAGTGGCAATCTGGTGACAGGCACCGTGGCAAGCTGCATCTGGTGGCAAGTGACAAGCTGCATCTGGTGGCAAATTCTGCATTATGGTGAGTTTGACTATATTTAATTTTATATTACAATATAATAATAAAAATAATGCGCTTCAATCATCCTGACACCATATTATCCATGGTGTTGTGATGATTGAAGTGCTAACACCAGCCATTTCCTGACAAATTACCCGCGAAAAACCGCATCGTCACCCAGACCCCTCTCCCGGGCCTTGGCACAATTTTCATCCACAATGCCGGTGCCAAAAAGGTTGGGGACCACTGCCATATAGGATACTTTTAGACTCAAAGCCGTTGGTGTGGAGTTCTTGTTCTCTTTTATTCCCTGGTATTGATTGCTGGCTGTGTGTTCATTGGGGATATTTCCCCTCATTTCCTGTCCCGGTGGCTGGGGAAATTTGAGAGACAGAAAGTAGCACCCGTAGGGGAGAGTAAAGATGGAGAGGGTATTCATTATCATTTCTCAATCTGCTCACAAGTCATGCTACAACATAGTGTCAGGTCACCTGAGGCCAGGTGACAGATGCACCCCGTTAGGGTCAGGAGGGCACCGCTAAGGTAGTAGACCCTACGGCTGACTGCTGCGGATGGAACTCTGGGTGGTTCAGGAAGGCAGGTCCACTGGTGCACCAACACGGATCCCACAGGGAGCTAGAGCATAAGATTCCCCAGGGCACGAAGTCTAAGAGCCAGCAGGTGTTCACCAGAGCCTCTAGTGGTGAGGATGGACTGCGCTGCAACTGGCTCCAGGTCGCAGCCCCCAGGGTCTCACAGCTCACGCTTACGGTAGGCTACAGGAGGATAGAGAGGGAGCAGCAGCCCAGGACAACAAGGGATATTAAGGAGATAAGCCAAAGATCGGGGTGACTAGCAGACAAGGATAAACAGAGAACACACCAAAGGTCAGGGTCACAAGCAGGCAGGGATAGTCGAGAACACGCCAAAGGTCAGGGTCACAAGCAGGCAGGAATAGTCGAGAACACGCCAAAGGTCAGGGTCACAAGCAGGCAGGGATAGTCGAACACGCCAAGATCGGTAACAGAGACAAACCTAGAGCACACGGCAAGCAGGAAACCGAACACACAATTTTGCACGGCAAGGCAGGCTTGGAGAACACAGTGTTAAATAGTGGTTCCTGTTGAGGCTAGGGTGGAGCCACACTGAGGGAAGATTAGTAACCATGCAGATGAGAGTACAAGCCCTAAGGCTGATACACAGACCAGGAAAGAGACAGACAGGTCATGGAAGTATTACTGCAAGGTCATGACACATAGGTTGTGACAATATTCTAAAAAATATTTTTATGAATGAAGCCTGCAGCTAAAGTTTGCAGACTTCATTTACACAGAAGCTGCAGTCAGTGCTGATGCAGAGAGATGGACCTAGCTTTGAGATATATAGTGAGGTCACCTCTTGGCCTTCCCCCCTGATTGGTTGACCATGGATTGCCTTCCGCCTGATTGTTTGCCATAGTTGGATGGGAAGATTGGTGTACCGCACCAAAATGTGGAAATTCAAAAAAGAGCTTTTGTTCCACACATGTACTAAATGTAATATCCAACGCGTTTCGGCGGCCACACTTTGCCCCCTTCATCAGGGCTTACACATTCCAGCTGCTGAACGGGACGCTTTCACTCACGTGACCAAAAATAAGTATAAGCATAGATAGCCACAGTTCAGCTCAGTACGAGCGCTCTCCTTCACCGATCCGGCTTCCGACTCCTCAGAGTGTCGCTGGTAGCGTGACTAGGCTCCTCCCCCTACGCGTTACGTCACTTGTCACTCTGAGGAGTCGGAAGCCAGAGCGGTGAAGGAGAGCGCTCGTACTGAGCTGAACTGTGGCTATCTATGCTTATACTTATTTTTGGTCACGTGAGTGAAAGCGCCTTATGTAAACCTCATTGCCTCCAAGTTATACAGTATTGCGCAATGGGTGTTTTTCTTTTTCCTTTCATGGTTCATTCGTTGTGACCTCACCGCTGAGACTGCTCAAGGTAGAACATTTAACAGCCGTCCCGGTCTGTGATTAGTTGGATAAAGGGGACAGAGTAAGTGAGTGCCTTTGGTCTGTCTTTATAAAGGACTGAATACCTGCATGTGTTTATATTCCACGGAGTTGGTGCGGAGTGGAAAATTCAGGAGTCGTTTTTTGTGAGGCTGTTTGGCTTACACTGAATCGTACCTATTGGGATTTTTTGAGCACTTTATATTGGAATTTTTTGCACTGTGCACAGATTTATGCAGGTTTGCACTATTATTTGCAGTTTGCACGATTGGTCACATTTTGTTTATGCTACGGTTTATTTACCTTAGGTTGATTTATAGCGCATCAATATCACATTCAATATTCACATATATGTTATCAGATACATTGATTGATTGCAGCTTTAATCATTTTGTTATCTTGGGGTTTTTTCACAAAATTTATTTTCAACACAGTTTGTACCATTTTAGCGCTTTAGTATATAGTATTATTAGCATAGCGTTAATACCACTGATTTCAGATTCCAGTGCCATCAGACCAATTGACAGGGCTTTGAATGTATTGGGGTCTCCTCCTGATTAGCTGACTTGAGGTGTGGATGTGTTGGGGCCCCACCTCCTGTCCACTCTCTGATTGGCTGACCTGGGCTTAAGATGGGGTCACTTCCCGTGGTCTGAGAAGATGTCTGCACTGACATTAGTACCTGTTGATTATGTTTTGGTGCTATTAAACCTACCCCCTAC
Source organism: Rana muscosa (assembly GCA_029206835.1). NCBI lineage: Eukaryota > Metazoa > Chordata > Amphibia > Anura > Ranidae > Rana > Rana muscosa. The sequence continues at coordinate 835,233 of JARGYO010005628.1, forward strand.
GCTGCCCCATCCCACCACCAAGGGGGGTATAATTTATGGTAATGGTATGCCTAGGGGTACCAAAGGGAGCCACTGGACGTAAATTTTCATCAGCATGTACCTTCCCCACCTTTCCCTTTCACAGTGTTCTATGTACTGTGGGGGCCCGAGTGCTGTGCGTTCTGTTCATGACAATGTCCTTGGCACCATGACACAGGTGCCGCCAGCTTTGTTTATCACCACCTCCGTGTTCAAGCCTTCCATGGTCGTTGTCTGCTCCATTGTGTGCTTTCTGGAACATCGCCCGTTATAAAAAGAAAACCTTTCTAGAAAAATGTCCTTCCAATCAGCGTGACGCCTTGATGGTTCTCCATATAAGGAGCAGCTCAGTGGAGTCTGCCATGTGGAAAATAACTCGTGTCCTTCTAGTAGAACCCATTAATATTTCCCGTCTCGGCGCGGAGCGTAACACTGTGCTGAGGATTATTTGTTGATTGCGATTCCTGAGGGATTATTAAATGTGTACATTCTCCATGCGTCACCCTCTCACCAGAAGACTGGAGGAGTCGGAGGAGGTCGTCTCAACTTTCATGTCAACATTGCTTGAATAGAGCTCCTTGAAGGGAACAGGGAGGCTGCCATTGCCGTCCCGTCCATACAGGTGAGGTGAGTCTGGGCTGTCATTGCCGTCCCCTCCTTACAGGTGAGGTGAGATTGGGCTGCCATTGCCGTCCCCTCCTTACAGGTAAGGTGAGACTGGGCTGCCATTGCCGTCCCCTCCTTACAGGTGAGGTGAGACTGGGCTGCCATTGCCGTCCCTTCCGTAAAGGTGAGGTGAGACTGGGCTGCCTTTGCCGCCCCCCCATACAGGTGAGGTGAGACTGGGCTACCATTGCTGCCCCCCCCATACATGTGAGGTGAGACTGGGCTGCCATTGCCGCCCCCCCCCATACAGGTGAGGTGAGATTGGGCTGCCATTGCCCCCCACCCCATAGAGGTGAGTAGAGACTGGGCTGCCATTGCCATCCCTTCCGTACAGGTGAGGTGAGACTGGGCTGCCATTGCCGTCCCTTCCGTACAGGTGAGGTGAGACTGGGCTGCCATTGCCGTCTCTTCCGTACAGGTGAGGTGAGACTGGGCTGCCATTGCCGCCCCCCCCATACAGGTGAGGTAAGACTGGGCTGCCATTGTCCTCCCCCCCCCCCCCCCCCCGTACAGGTGAGGTGAGACTAGGCTGCCATTGCCATCCCCCCCATACAGGTGAGGTGAGACTGGGCTGCCATTGCCATCCCTTCCGTACAGGTAAGGTGAGACTGGGCTGGCATTGTCCCCCCATACAGGTGAGGTGAGACTGGGCTGCCATTGCCATCCCCCCCATACATATGAGGTGAGACTGGGCTGCCATTGCCATCCCCCATACACGGGAGGTGATACTGGGCTGCCATTGCTATCCTCTCCGTACAGGTGAGCTGAGACTGGGCTGCCATTGCCGTCCCCTCTGTACAGGTGAGGTGAGACTGAGCTGCCATTGCCCCCCCCATAGAGGTGAGGTGAGACTGGGCTGCCATTGCCATCCCCCCCATAGAGGTGAGGTGAGACTGGGCTGCCATTGCCATCCCCCCCATACAGGTGAGGTGAGACTGGGCTGCCATTGCCATCCCCCCATACAGGTGAGGTGAGACTAGGCTGCCATTGCCGTCCTCTCCATACAGGTGAGGTGAGACTGGGCTGCCATTGCCATCCCCCCATACAGGTGAGGTGAGACTGGGCTGCCATTGCCATCCCCCCCATACAGGTGAGGTGAGACTGGGCTGCCATTGCCATCCCTTCCGTACAGGTAAGGTGAGACTGGGCTGCCATTGCCGTCCTCTCCGTACAGGTGAGGTGAGACTGGGCTGGCATTGTCCTCCCATACAGGTGAGGTGAGACTGGGCTGCCATTGCCATCCCCCCCATACATATGAGGTGAGACTGGGCTCTCATTGTCCCCCCCCCTCCCCGTACAGGTGAGGTGAGACTGGGCTGCCATTGCCATCCCCCCCCATACAGGTGAGGTGAGACTGGGCTGCCATTGTCATCCCTTCCGTACAGGTAAGGTGAGACTGGGCTGCCATTGCCGCCCTCTCCGTACAGGTGAGGTGAGACTGGGCTGGCATTGTCCCCCCATACAGGTGAGGTGAGACTGGGCTGCCATTGCCATCCCCCCATACAGGTGAGGTGAGACTGGGCTGCCATTGCCATCCTCTCCGTACAGGTGAGGTGAGACTAGGCTGCCATTGCCGTCCTCTCCGTACAGGTGAGGTGAGACTGAGCTGCCATTGCCCCCCCCCCCATAGAGGTGAGCTGAGACTGGGCTGCCATTGCCGTCCCCTCTGTACAGGTGAGGTGAGACTGAGCTGCCATTGCCCCCCCCCCCATAGAGGTGAGGTGAGACTGGGCTGCCATTGCCATCCCCCCCATACATATGAGGTGAGACTGGGCTGCCATTGCCATCCTCTCCGTACAGGTGAGGTGAGACTAGGCTGCCATTGCCGTCCTCTCCGTACAGGTGAGGTGAGACTGGGCTGCCACTGCCGTCCCCTCTGTACAGGTGAGGTGAGACTGAGCTGCCATTGCCCCCCCCCATAGAGGTGAGATGAGACTGGGCTGCCATTGCCATCCCTTCCGCACAGGTGAGGTGAGACTGGGCTGCCATTGCCATCCCTTCCGTACAGGTGAGGTGAGACTGGGCTGCCATTGCCGTCCTCTCCGTACAGGTGAGGTGAGACTGGGCTGGCATTGTCCCCCCCCGTACAGGTGAGGAGAGACTGGGCTGCCATTGCCGTCCTCTCCGTACAGGTGAGGTGAGACTGGGCTGGCATTGTCCCCCCCCGTACAGGTGAGGAGAGACTGGGCTGCCATTGCCGTCCTCTCCGTACAGGTGAGGTGAGACTGGACTGGCATTGTCCCCCCCCCCCGTACAGGTGAGGTGAGACTGGGCTGCCATTGCCGTCCTTTCTGTACAGGTGAGGTGATACTGGGCTGGCATTGTCCCCCCCCCCCATACAGGTGAGGTGAGACTGGGCTGCCATTGACATCCCCCCCATACATATGAAGTGAGATTGGGCTGTTATTGCCCCCCCATATAGGTAAGGTGAGACTGGGCTGCCATTGCCCCCCCCATACAGGTGAGACTGGGCTGCCATTGCCATCCCCCCCATACAGGTGAGGTGAGACTGGGCTGCCATTGCCATCCCTTCCGTACAGGTGAGGTGAGACTGGGCTGGCATTGTCCCCCCCCCCCCATACAGGTGAGGTGAGACTGGGCTGTCACTGCCATCCCCCCATACAGGTGAGGTGAGACTAGGCTGCCATTGCCATCCTCTCTGTACAGGTGAGGTGAGACTGGGCTGCCATTGCCGTCCCCTCTGTACAGGTGAGGTGAGACTTCTAACAATGCCAGTTCTCTGGCTGTTGTGCTGATTGAAAAGTCTTTATTGTATCTCTGACCCGTAAAGAGGGTTCAGGAGTTTTTCAACTCGCTATAACTTGTGTCAGGGTAAAATAAAAACTGTATTTTGGACATTTCTGGAATACTCGCAATCTCCTCCCATGTGTTATCCCTGAAACAGATAGACCCCAGAATTCATAAAGACACTCCTTGTCCACACACTACAAATGATGGAGGGTTCATACTGGACAATCCATTCTCAGGGCAGGCTTTGGCCATATATGTGTAAGCTCCATACACAGTATGTATAAGCTCCATATATGTATAAGCTCCATATTTGTGTGAGCTCCGTACACAGTATGTATAAGCTCCATATATGTGTAAGCTCCATACACAGTATGTATAAGCTCCATATTACTAATAAACCGTGTGATGTCATTCCAACTCCGGGCAAATAAAAAGCTGATCGTCCTCCAGCAGATCCGCCATGTATAATATAGAACATCTATTCTCTTTCTTCATTGAAGGACACAATGGAGATCTCTGACCATTGGGTTCTGGTGTCACCTTCAGGAGTAGGACATGAGACACAAGAAATGATACCCCCTGGTGGTAACCAAACCTCCCGAACACCGGAGACGGCTCAGATCACACCTGGTGTCCAGGAGAGAGGTCCCAGCTCCCTGCGGGGAATCTTCTTTTTTTCCTTCATTGCCTTGAGGTTGTTTCTATGACCTCCAGGAGGTACACATTTCCTGGGCGGTCTTGTCCTGACCAGAACCTTTCTGGGTCCTATATGGGGGGGGGAGTAGGGGTGTTTCCAATGTGGTTTTGGCTTTCTACCTCCGTCACGACCGTTTCCCCGGATTTCGGTCAGCTCCTCGGATGGAAATGTTCTCTTCCGGTCTCTCTGTAGCCCCTCAGGTTGGGTCATCTCACAACATTGCTTCAGTTCAGTTTGATCTCTGGCTATCTTCAGACCTCCTATCAGGGCATCCTACAAGACCCCCTCCCCTTCCCTCAAGCCATTCTTCTCTTGGAACTAAGGCAGCCCATAGAAGATTTCACATCTGTAGAAAGTATGGGATGACCGCACTCCCATTATAACGGAAAATGTGAACTTTATTAGATAAAATCTGTACACAGAGCAAGCACAGATCCCAAGTCTCTTATGACAGCAGTAGATGTTAACGCGTTTCATGCAGGAAGGGCTTCATCATAACAGCCCATACAGGATCCATTCAGGGGAAACCGTCTGGAGAAAATTCCACACAACTAAGACTTTTCTATCTGCTGGAATAGGCTTGATCCTCTCCTGTGGTTCCTCCATTGTTGGCCGTGGCCCCTTACATGTCCCATGGGGTGATGCCCCCCTTTCCGATGGTTGTTTACTCATCCGATACAAACACAGTAAGTTTATAAAGAAGCTGGGCTGATGTCCATCATGAGACCTCTGTTTATACATCTTATTTTTATCCTGAAGAAGAGCTTTGATGAAAGTAGTGGGAACACGTTGGGGCTACACTGCAGGATTTATCAATGGGGAAATTATAATTATTATTTATATTAACCTGTCAGTGACATATGAGGGGGGAGGGGGTGGGAGTCGGTTTGATATAACTCCATACCCGGGTGATGTGTTATGTGTATAATATGGTTTTGTACAACTAAAGTTATCATTGTTGTGTTTACATATAAATAATGGTGGGGTATATGAATCTGATTGCTCTACAGTCCTGGGGGGGGGGGGGAAATATAAGAGAATGAGGGAAATGAATGGAGGAGGAGGGTGGTGGGTGGAGCTGCGGAGAGATGTAGGGGGATGGGTGAAGATAGAGAGAAGAATGAATGGATCAGTGCAGGATGAGATGAGGAGAGGCGTGGTGGATGGAGATCGAGTGATATAGATGCAGAAGGGGGATGGATATAGATGGATGGAGAGATGGATGGTTAGAGGGAGGGTACCTGGAAGGATGGGTGGAGATATGGATGGAGGGTGATATGGATGGATGGAGATTTGGAGGGTGATAAGGATGGATGGAGGGATGGATGGTTATATAGATGGATGGAGGAATGAATGGAGGGATGGATGGATGAAGGGTGATATAGATGGATGGATATATGGAGGGTGATCTGGATGGATGGAGATATGGAGGGTGATATGGATGGAGGGATGGATGGATGAAGGGTGATATAGATGGATGGAGATATGGAGGGTGATATAGATGGATGGAGATATGGAGGGTGATATAGATGGATGGAGATATGGATGGAGGGTGATGTAGATGGATGGAGATATGGATGGATGGAGGGTGATATGGATGGATGGAGGGATGGATGGAGATATGGAAGGATGATATAGATGGAAGGAGGGATAGATGGAGATATGGATGGAGTGATGGATGGAGATATGGAGGGATGGATGGATGGAGGGATGGATGGATGGAGGGATGGATGGAGATATGGAGGGATGGATGGAGATATAGATGGATGGAGATATGGAGGGATGGAGGGTGATATAGATGGATGGAGGGTGATATGGAGGGATGGGTGAAGGGTGATATGGAGGGATGGATGGAGATATATGGAGGGATGGATGGAGGGTGATCTAGATGGATGGAGGGTGATATGGAGGGATGGATGGATGGATAACGTGGCATTGTGCAGTAAGATTATTTCTCTGGTATTTCAGGAGCGGTACACCTGTCCCAGCCTCGCCCTGCACCCCCAGGAGAGCGTTTTTATCGCACAGACCAATGGGAACTACATCGCTTTATTCTCCGCCCAGCCCCCCTACAAGATGAACAAGAGGAAGAGATATGAAGGACACAAGGTAACACACTTCGTCCGTATAGGACAATAGAGAGGCCGGGATATTGGGGGGGCAGGGGGTCAGTTTAGGTGGGTCGTGGCATCGGGGGGGGGGGGTGATGGGAATTTACAGTCCTTATCGGTCCACCTTCCACCCAAATCTACAACCCAGTCCCGGAGATCCACCATCCAGTCCCGGAGATCCACCATCCAGTCCCGGAGATCCACCATCCAGTCCCGGAGATCCACCATTCAGTCTCAGCAGCCGCTACAATGTGCAGTTCCGGCAGAGGGGGGAGGGCTTATAATGGGTACAATTTATCGGATACGGTTTTGGGGTACAGAGAATAGATACAATTCTGGGGTATAGATATGAGGATGTAGGTATGTTGGAATCTGGTCCGTGGTTTGTGAAACGCGTCACTCTGCTCCCCCGGCTCAGACACAATCCCGTATAAATGAGATCTGGGAGTCTCCGCCATTAGAGTTGATTGTTTATACTTCACACCTGAAGATGAGATGAGTGCCTGGAGGATATAGACAGAGCGCCCCCATATCAGCCGCACGTTGTACCACCATGGGCGGCGCACTCATCTATTATTCATGTTCAGCTCTTTGTCTTCTCCCTGAGAGCGGTGGGGAGACGCCTCTGATGGGAGCGGCAATACGAGGGAATATTTGGTTTGATGGATTGAAGTGAAGAAATATTTAATTTATTCGCAGACTCTGCGCTACTCCTCTCCATTCCTTCTACCCATCAGACATCGCTGAGTAATGAGCAGTGGGAATTCATCTCTTTTTAGTTAAATATCTCACGTATCAAAATCTGATCTTCATCCACACATTGTCCTCCAATCATCTCCAGCCGCCTCCTTTCACTCTGAAGGAGACCACACACATTTCCTTCCTGGAATTCTGGGACACGGAGTCACTTATGCCCTGTGAGGAGGCACTGCTGTGTCGCACATTTCAGAGCCTGCCGTAGGAAGAGACGGCCAGCAGACAGGCAGCACTCACACCATGAAAGGAGATTCCGTGATATGTATTGTTTGTATTGTTGTAACAATGCTGATGTTATACAATGAGTGTATGCTGTGCCCGGAGATCTCCTTTAAAATGGAAAAGTAACATTACTATGATTTGTACCTCGTTGGGTGGTGTATGATTTGTACCTCGTTGGGTGGTGTATGATTTGTACCTCGTTGGGTGATGTATGATTTGTACCTCGTTGGGTGGTGTATGATTTGTACCTCGTTGGGTGATGTATGATTTGTTCCTTGTTGGGTGGTGTATGATTTGTACCACGTTGGGTGGTGTATGATTTGTACCACGTTGGGTGGTGTATGATTTGTACCACGTTGGGTGGTGTATGATTTGTTCCTCGTTGGGTGGTGTATGATTTGTACCACGTAGGGTGATGTATGATTTGTACCTCGTTGGGTGGTGTATGATTTGTACCACGTTGGGTGGTGTATGATTTGTACCACGTTGGGTGGTGTATGATTTGTACCTCGTTGGGTGGTGTATGATTTGTTCCTCGTTGGGTGGTGTATGATTTGTTCCTCGTTGGGTGGTGTATGATTTGTACCTCGTTGGGTGGAGTATGATTTATACAATGTTGGGTGGTGTATGATTTGTACCACGTTGAGTGGTGTATGATTTGTACCACGTTGAGTGGTGTATGATTTATACCACGTTGGGTGGTGTATGATTTGTTCCTCGTTGGGTGGTGTATGATTTGTACCACGTTGGGTGGTGTATGATTTGTTCCTCGTTGGGTGGTGTATGATTTGTTCCTCGTTGGGTGGTGTATGATTTGTTCCTCATTGGGTGGTGTATGATTTGTTCCTCGTTGGGTGGTGTATGATTTGTTCCTCGTTGGGTGGTGTATGATTTGTTCCACGTTGGGTGGTGTATGATTTGTACCACGTTGGGTGTTGTATGATTTGTTCCTCGTTGGGTGGTGTATGATTTGTTCCTCGTTGGGTGATGTATGATTTGTACCTCGTTGGGTGGTGTATGATTTGTACCTCGTTGGGTGGAGTATGATTTGTACCTCGTTGGGTGGAGTATGATTTATACCATGTTGGGTGGTGTATGATTTGTACCATGTTGAGTGGTGTATGATTTATACCACGTTGGGTGGTGTATGATTTGTTCCTCGTTGGGTGTTGTATGGTTTGTTCCACGTTGGGTGTTGTATGGTTTGTTCCACGTTGGGTGTTGTATGATTTGTACCTCGTTGGGTGGTGTATGATTTGTTCCTCGTTGGGTGGTGTATGATTTGTACCACGTTGGGTGGTGTATGATTTGTTCCTCGTTGGGTGGTGTATGATTTGTTCCTCGTTGGGTGGTGTATGATTTGTACCACGTTGGGTGGTGTATGATTTGTTCCTCGTTGGGTGGTGTATGATTTGTACCACGTTGGGTGGTGTATGATTTGTTCCTCGTTGGGTGGTGTATGATTTGTTTCTCGTTGGGTGGTGTATGATTTGTTCCTCGTTGGGTGGTGTATGATTTGTTCCTCGTTGGGTGGTGTATGATTTGTTCCTCGTTGGGTGGTGTATGATTTGTTCCTCGTTGGGTGGTGTATGATTTGTTCCTCGTTGGGTGGTGTATGATTTGTTCCTCGTTGGGTGGTGTATGATTTGTTCCTCGTTGGGTGGTGTATGATTTGTTCCTCCTTGGGTGGTGTATGATTTGTTCCACATTGGGTGTTGTATGATTTGTTCCTCGTTGGGTGGTGTATGATTTGTTCCACATTGGGTGTTGTATGATTTGTACCACGTTGGGTGGTGTATGATTTGTTCCTCGTTGGGTGGTGTATGATTTGTTCCTCGTTGGGTGGTGTATGATTTGTTCCTCGTTGGGTGGTGTATGATTTGTTCCTCGTTGGGTGGTGTATGATTTGTACCACGTTGGGTGGTGTATGATGGGGATGATACTCTGACTAATCTCTGTTCTTGCCTCTTCCAGGTTGAGGGGTTCTCTGTGGGATGTGAGGTGTCCCCCGATGGGTCACTTATTGTCACGGGAAGTTCGGACGGCTCCGTGTATTTCTACAATTATCACACTTCCAAGATGATCAGATCGCTGCCTGGTGACGGCACCGCGTGCGTCAGCATTTCCTGCCACCCAGTTCTCACCTCTCTGCTGGCCACGGCTCACTGGGATGGACAGATCCGAGTCTGGCAATAGCCATATTGTGACCCCGACCCCTGACTGTATGACCACGTCCAGCCAAAGCCACCTTCCTGTAGTGAGGACGGATTGTGTATTTACTGTCCCAGAGATCTCTCTTCTCCCCCTGGTGGTCAGAGAACAGAATGTTTTGTATGGAGTAAGAGAGCCGACACATCCCGGCAGACACTTCCCTTCATCAGGGCTTCTATATATGTATGAGCTCAGAATGGCCGGACACGGGATTCTGATATGTGAGAAACTCAGATTTTACCTCCAGCGGTTTGTGTGATGCCAGCCAAATCCTCCTCCCCCAAAGGGCCTCTCCCGCTCCTCCTGGAACCACAAGGAGTGGTGTTAGGATGGCTAACCAGAATACAGTGAGAAAGTTCCTTGGGGGGGGGGGGTGAAGCGCTCAATTCTGGGGTTCAGAACTGTCTTTCCTGGGGTCCCTGCCTGTCAAACACAGTGTGTTCTCACCTGGCTGCAGCAGAGGGCAGGGGAGACATGAGGGGTCTGGAAGAGGACCTGTCACCTGCCAATACTATGAAAATGGAATAAACTAAATACAAAAAAACAAGAAATCTTTTCTTGAAGACATATTGTCGGTTTGATAAAGCATTGTACAAATCTCATGTGACATAAAAATTGTTTCTAAACGTTTTGTCTGAATAGACATCCTCAGGGGGTGGGGGTGGGCATTCGGCTCCTGAGGAAGTCAGTACAGACAGAACGCTCAGTGGGTGGGGCTTGGTGACATCATGTTACCAGGAAGTGATCAGCTGCTGCTTGTCCTGGGAGGTGATTGGTGTACAGAATGTCAGTCTTTGTCTTATCTTTAAATAAATTGCTTTGATGGTTTTACACAACGAGAGACTCTTCGTGATATTTCATCTGAGAGCGGATGTCTGGGGGGAGGGGGGAGTCCTAGAAGAGGAGTGGGTGGACTTTTATTATTATGGGATGTCTCTGGTGAAGAAGTGAAATCAGATCTTCAACCCTACATTGTCCTCCAATCATCTCCAGCCTCCTCTTAAGAAGACCTCACACATTGAATTCTGGGACACGGAGTCCCTGCTGTGTCACACATTTCACAGAGCCCACCTTCTGAGGGGAGGCAGTCAGTACAGGAATCAGCAAGGTACCATGGGATATGTAGTCCTTCTATCTTAGAAGGCACATTGTGTTGGGTCAGTAAGGAATATTTGTCCCTCTTTGTATATATATGATATTGTGTATGTAGTGAAGTGAGTTCTTCAGCAGGGACACAGAAAGGGGAACGCTGGGACAAGGGGTGGGGGAAGGGGCGGCTGCCCTGGGCACAATGGTTTACTGTAGGGATGGGGGCGCCTCCCTTCTGTCACAAGGCTCAACTAAGACGACATCAAACAGGCGGTCGTCGCAATACTGGCCAATCGGATGAATACAGCATACAGCTACCCAATTTAATCCCGGTACTTCTGCCACGACATCCGAGCAACGCACCATTAGGGGGGGGGACAAATTCCCCCCATCCTCCAAATTCCCCATCCTAGCACAAATACCCCCCAATCATCCCTACTAGCACAAATCCCCTCCCCACCACCTCTTCTAGCACAGACCCCCCACAAATCCCCCCCTCCGAGCACAAATCCTCTTCCCCCATCATCCCTTACAAAACATACCCCCCTAAATCACCACTCCTAGCAACCTACCCACCCCTAAACTTCTCCACTTAGAACAATTTTTACCCCCCAAATTCCCCCTTCTATCACAAATCCCCCTCCCTAATCTCCCCAGGCCCCACCCCCACCTCACACCCCTCCTGCCTACCCTTTGTCCCCAGCCTTCTCAGATTTACATCCATCATTAAAATTTCATAAAATTTTTCAGATTTAATGTCATTTCAAGGGACTTTCAATTACTAATAATCCCTGGGGATCCCACCATGGAGGTCCTTGTCCAGGTACTTCCTGTTATAGGGTGACAACCCTCTGTCCCTGTCTCAAGTTGTGCTCCTGTGTTGTCACCCCAGTGATCCCACCATGGAGGTCCTTGTCCAGGTACTTCCTGTTATAGGGTGACAACCCTCTGTCCCTGTCTCAAGTTGTGCTCCTGTGTTGTCACCCCAGTGATCCTGCCATGGAGGTCCTTGTCCAGGTACTTCCTGTTATAGGGTGACAACCTTGTGTCCCTGTTTCCCAGTCCGGTGTTGTCACATGCTCCCCTGGTGGAGAAACTACAGACAGCCAACACATTGCACAGGCGTGGTCCACCGTTATCACCACCGGAAGGCGCAGTGATGTGCGGCCATTGCTGGAGCCTGTGCAGGTAGACGGGAAGTGGCAGAAGGAAGCTGGAGGAGATCAGCAGCAATGGATGTAAATCTGTCATCCAGTTCTGGTTTTCTATCTGCTTTACCTTCCCGGCTGTATCACTTCCAAGATATTCTATAGAAACAAAACCGCTGAAAACGTCTTCCCACCGAAAACTTCACATAAATCTACTGAGATCCTCGATATGCCTCCCCCTCCCCCCGCCTCCCTCTATTGGGGTTTATGAGGACTTTGGAGGGGCTCCGATATTAGAAGAGAATCCCTGGGCTGTGGGAACGATCGGCTGTATCGGCCTCGGCTCCCTGACGAGGCGGCACAAGGCCAGGAAGGGTGACGTTGTTTAGAGAGTAAAGATCCGTGACTCACTTTGTTTCACCATCTGCCAGAGAAAATCCCCCAAGACACCGAGGAGGACAAACAAACAGCAGGAGCTCTGACTTCAATTCCAAGGAAAGAACGTGCCCTGGCTGCACTGCCTGCCTCATCACAACTCTATTACTGCAAAAACAAACGCAATCAAAGGAGAGGCCGGGGTTGCCCTGGGAGACGGGGCTGGCCGGGGATTTGAAAGCAGTGACATTTGCCGGCATTAGATGATATTTCCTCGTCTAATGAGAACCGACGTCTCAGCAGAGAAGTCCAGTGCTGAGAACCGCGCATTCCGCTACCATGGAGGCCGATTTACTGAACACCACCAAAGTCCTCTTATATCATCCGCACTGGACTCGATCGTTGCATTTATTGTCTGAAGATTCTCAACTCCTTTAGTAAATCGGCCTCACTGTGCTAAATTACCGTATATACTCGAGTATAAGCCGACCTTTTCAGCACATTTTTTTTAATGCTGAAAATGCCCCCCTCGGCTTATACTCGAGTGAGGGTCTCCCACTGTGTCAGTCTACTGTTCGGCAGCCGTCCACTGTAATAAAGCCCCGCCTCCTCCTCGTCCGTGATAGACGGAACACTGATAACAAACTGAATCAGTGTTTCGTCTATTACGGACGAGGAGGAGGCGGGGCTTTGTTACAGTGGACGGCCGCCGACTGCAGTTGCATGACACAGCGGGAGATCAAAGGTACATGAGGCTGCAGATGGGCACAGTGAGGCTGCAGATGGGCACAGTGAGGCTTCAGATGGGCATTGTTGACCCTCATTTTCCACTTACAGTAGCTGCTGCATTTCCCACCCTAGGCTTATACTCGAGTCAATAAGTTTCCCAGTTTTTTGTGGTAAAATTAGGTGCCTCGGCTTATATTCAGGTCGGCTTATACTCGAGTATATACGGTATGTGTAAATTCACGGCAACGCATGGCAGTCTATGTAGTGTTCTGCAGTGACAATTCAATACACCAGAACAGTAAGTATTGATGGACCTGCGTTGTGTCCAGGGTTGGAGCAACCACCAAGAACAACGCACGTGCAGCAACCCAACACTAATGTGTGAAGGGGGCCTTAAAGCAGAATTAAAGGCACTGTAGGTCCACGCACAGAACTTGTGTATTTTGACTTTTCTTCTGTGCCCTCCAGCAATGGGAGGTCTGCACCCCCCTTCATCGCTTCATATGCCGCTGCCGCCATTGTCTCATGGACCGCTCTCCTCTACTTCTATCCATCCACCACTGCCGCCATCTTCTCTTGGTCCGCTCTCCCCTTCATCTATCCATCCACCACTGCCGCCATCTTCTCTTGGTCCGCTCTTCCCTTCATCTATCCATCCACCACTGCCGCCATCTTCTCATGGTCCGCTCTCCCCTTCATTGATCCATCCACCACTGCCGCCATCTTCTCCTGATCCGCTCTCCCCTTCATCAATCCATCCACCACTGCCACCATCTTCTCCTGGTCCACTCTCCCCTTCATCTATCCATCCACCACTGCCACCATCTTCTGGTCCACTCTCCTCTACTTCTATCCATCCACCACTGCCGCCATCTTCTCATGGTCCGCTCTCCCCTTCATTGATCCATCCACCACTGCCGCCATCTTCTCCTGATCCGCTCTCCCCTTCATCAATCCATCCACCACTGCCACCATCTTCTCCTGGTCCACTCTCCCCTTCATCTATCCATCCACCACTGCCACCATCTTCTGGTCCACTCTCCTCTACTTCTATCCATCCACCACTGCCGCCATCTTCTCCTGGTGCACTCTCCTCTACTTCTATCCATCCACCACTGCCGCCATCTTCTCCTGGTCCGCTCTCCACTTCTTCTATCCATCCACCACTGCCTTCATCGTCTCATGGACCACTCTCCCCTTCATCAATCCACCCGCCACTGCCGCTATCTTCTCCTGGTCCACTCTCCCCTTCATCTATCCATCCACCACTGCCACCATCTTCTCCTGGTCCACTCTCCTCTACTTCTATCCATCCACCACTGCCGCCATCTTCTCCTGGTCCGCTCTCCCCTTTATCTATCCATCCACCACTGCCGCCATCTTCTCCTGGTCCACTCTCCCCTTCATCAATCCATCCGCCATTGCCGCCATCTTCTCCTGGTCCACCCTCCACTTCATCTATCCATCCACCACTGCCACCATCTTCTCCTGGTCCACTCTCCTCTACTTCTATCCATCCACCACTGCCGCCATCTTCTCCTGGTGCACTCTCCTCTACTTCTATCCATCCACCACTGCCACCATCTTCTCCTGGTCCACTCTCCCCTTCTTCTATCCATCCACCACTGCCTTAATCATCTTATGGACCACTCTCCCCTTCATCAATCCACCCGCCACTGCCGCTATCTTCTCCTGGTCCACTCTCCTCTACTTCTATCCATCCATCACTGCCGCCATCTTCTCCTGGTCTGCTCTCCTCTACTTCTATCCATCCACCACTGCCGCCATCTTCTCTTGGTCCGCTCTCCCCTTCATCTATCCATCCACCACTGCCGCCATCTTCTCTTGGTCCGCTCTCCCCTTCATCTATCCATCCACCACTGCCGCCATCTTCTCATGGTCCGCTCTCCCCTTCATTGATCCATCCACCACTGCCGCCATCTTCTCCTGGTCCACTCTCCCCTTCATCAATCCATCCACCACTGCCACCATCTTCTCCTGGTCCACTCTCCCCTTCATCTATCCATCCACCACTGCCACCATCTTCTGGTCCACTCTCCTCTACTTCTATCCATCCACCACTGCCGCCATCTTCTCATGGTCTGCTCTCCCCTTCATTGATCCATCCACCACTGCCGCCATCTTCTCCTGATCCGCTCTCCCCTTCATCAATCCATCCACCACTGCCACCATCTTCTCCTGGTCCACTCTCCCCTTCATCTATCCATCCACCACTGCCACCATCTTCTGGTCCACTCTCCTCTACTTCTATCCATCCACCACTGCCGCCATCTTCTCCTGGTGCACTCTCCTCTACTTCTATCCATCCACCACTACCGCCATCTTCTCCTGGTTCGCTCTCCCCTTCATCGATCCATCCACCACTGCCGCCATCTTCTCCTGGTCTGCTCTACTCTACTTCTATCCATCCACCACTGCCGCCATCTTCTCCTGGTCCACCCTCCCCTTCATCTATCCATCCACCACTGCCACCATCTTCTCCTGGTCCACTCTCCTCTACTTCTATCCATCCACCACTGCCGCCATCTTCTCCTGGTGCACTCTCCTCTACTTCTATCCATCCACCACTACCGCCATCTTCTCCTGGTTCGCTCTCCCCTTCATCGATCCATCCACCACTGCCGCCATCTTCTCCTGGTCTGCTCTACTCTACTTCTATCCATCCACCACTGCCGCCATCTTCTCCTGGTCCACCCTCCCCTTCATCTATCCATCCACCACTGCCACCATCTTCTCCTGGTCCACTCTCCTCTACTTCTATCCATCCACCACTGCCGCCATCTTCTCCTGGTCCACTCTCCCCTTCTTCTATCCATCCACCACTGCCTTCATCGTCTCATGGACCACTCTCCCCTTCATCAATCCACCCGCCACTGCCGCTATCTTCTCCTGGTCCACTCTCCTCTACTTCTATCCATCCATCACTGCCGCCATCTTCTCCTGGTCTGCTCTCCCCTTTATCTATCCATCCACCACTGCCGCCATCTTCTCCTGGTCCGCTCTCCCCTTCTTCTATCCATCCACCACTGCCTTCATCGTCTCATGGACCACTCTCCCCTTCATCAATCCATCCACCACTGCCGCCATCTTCTCATGGTCCGCTCTCCCCTTCATTGATCCATCCACCACTGCCGCCATCTTCTCCTGGTCCACTCTCCCCTTCATCTATCCATCCACCACTGCCACCATCTTCTGGTCCACTCTCCTCTACTTCTATCCATCCACCACTGCCGCCATCTTCTCATGGTCTGCTCTCCCCTTCATTGATCCATCCACCACTGCCGCCATCTTCTCCTGATCCGCTCTCCCCTTCATCTATCCATCCACCACTGCCACCATCTTCTGGTCCACTCTCCTCTACTTCTATCCATCCACCACTGCCGCCATCTTCTCCTGGTGCACTCTCCTCTACTTCTATCCATCCACCACTACCGCCATCTTCTCCTGGTTCGCTCTCCCCTTCATCGATCCATCCACCACTGCCGCCATCTTCTCCTGGTCTGCTCTACTCTACTTCTATCCATCCACCACTGCCGCCATCTTCTCCTGGTCCACCCTCCCCTTCATCTATCCATCCACCACTGCCACCATCTTCTCCTGGTCCACTCTCCTCTACTTCTATCCATCCACCACTGCCGCCATCTTCTCCTGGTGCACTCTCCTCTACTTCTATCCATCCACCACTACCGCCATCTTCTCCTGGTTCGCTCTCCCCTTCATCGATCCATCCACCACTGCCGCCATCTTCTCCTGGTCTGCTCTACTCTACTTCTATCCATCCACCACTGCCGCCATCTTCTCCTGGTCCACCCTCCCCTTCATCTATCCATCCACCACTGCCACCATCTTCTCCTGGTCCACTCTCCTCTACTTCTATCCATCCACCACTGCCGCCATCTTCTCCTGGTGCACTCTCCTCTACTTCTATCCATCCACCACTGCCGCCATCTTCTCCTGGTCCACTCTCCCCTTCTTCTATCCATCCACCACTGCCTTCATCGTCTCATGGACCACTCTCCCCTTCATCAATCCACCCGCCACTGCCGCTATCTTCTCCTGGTCCACTCTCCTCTACTTCTATCCATCCATCACTGCCGCCATCTTCTCCTGGTCTGCTCTCCCCTTTATCTATCCATCCACCACTGCCGCCATCTTCTCCTGGTCCGCTCTCCCCTTCTTCTATCCATCCACCACTGCCTTCATCGTCTCATGGACCACTCTCCCCTTCATCAATCCACCCGCCACTGCCGCTATCTTCTCCTGGTCCACTCTCCCCTTCATCTATCCATCCACCACTGCCACCATCTTCTCCTGGTCCACTCTCCTCTACTTCTATCCATCCACCACTGCCGCCATCTTCTCCTGGTCCGCTCTCCCCTTTATCTATCCATCCACCACTGCCGCCATCTTCTCCTGGTCCACTCTCCCCTTCATCAATCCATCCGCCATTGCCGCCATCTTCTCCTGGTCCACCCTCCACTTCATCTATCCATCCACCACTGCCACCATCTTCTCCTGGTCCACTCTCCTCTACTTCTATCCATCCACCACTGCCACCATCTTCTCCTGGTGCACTCTCCTCTACTTCTATCCATCCACCACTGCCACCATCTTCTCCTGGTCCACTCTCCCCTTCTTCTATCCATCCACCACTGCCTTAATCATCTTATGGACCACTCTCCCCTTCATCAATCCACCCGCCACTGCCGCTATCTTCTCCTGGTCCACTCTTCTCTACTTCTATCCATCCATCACTGCCGCCATCTTCTCCTGGTCTGCTCTCCCCTTTATCTATCCATCCACCACTGCCGCCATCTTCTCCTGGTCCGCTCTCCCCTTCTTCTATCCATCACTACCGCCATCTTCTCCTGGTTCGCTCTCCCCTTCATCGATCCATCCACCACTGCCGCCATCTTCTCCTGGTCTGCTCTACTCTACTTCTATCCATCCACCACTGCCGCCATCTTCTCCTGGTCCACCCTCCCCTTCATCTATCCATCCACCACTGCCACCATCTTCTCCTGGTCCACTCTCCTCTACTTCTATCCATCCACCACTGCCGCCATCTTCTCCTGGTGCACTCTCCTCTACTTCTATCAATCCACCACTGCCGCCATCTTCTCCTGGTCCACTCTCCCCTTCTTCTATCCATCCACCACTGCCTTCATCATCTTATGGACCACTCTCCCCTTCATCAATCCACCCGCCACTGCCGCTATCTTCTCCTGGTCCACTCTCCTCTACTTCTATCCATCCATCACTGCCGCCATCTTCTCCTGGTCTGCTCTCCCCTTTATCTATCCATCCACCACTGCCGCCATCTTCTCCTGGTCAGCTCTCCCCTTCTTCTATCCATCACTACCGCCATCTTCTCCTGGTTCGCTCTCCCCTTCATCGATCCATCCACCACTGCCGCCATCTTCTCCTGGTCTGCTCTACTCTACTTCTATCCATCCACCACTGCCTTCATCGTCTCATGGACCACTCTCCCCTTCATCAATCCACCCGCCACTGCCGCTATCTTCTCCTGGTCCACTCTCCTCTACTTCTATCCATCCATCACTGCCGCCATCTTCTCCTGGTCTGCTCTCCCCTTTATCTATCCATCCACCACTGCCGCCATCTTCTCCTGGTCTGCTCTCCCCTTTATCTATCCATCCACCACTGCCGCCATCTTCTCCTGGTCCGCTCTCCTCTTCTTCTATCCATCACTACCGCCATCTTCTCCTGGTTCGCTCTCCCCTTCATCGATCCATCCACCACTGCCGCCATCTTCTCCTGGTCTGCTCTACTCTACTTCTATCCATCCACCACTGTTGCCATCTTCTCCTGGTCTGCTCTACTCTACTTCTATCCATCCACCACTGTTGCCATCTTCTCCTGGTCTGCTCTCCTCTACTTCTATCCATCCACCACTGTTGCCATCTTCTCCTGGCCTGCTCTCCCCTTCTTCTATCCATCCACCACTGCCGCCATCTTCTCCTGGTCTGCTCTTCCCTACTTCTTCCCTCTACTTCCACTGTAGTTTCCACTCCAGACAAAGTAGCAGATTTTTCATGTAGAGTAAAAAGACTGAAGTCTTACCTGGTAGGTGGCTTTTTACTATCATTCGGGCATTGATGTTGCTCACCTGGCTGGGGTCCTGTTTGGTGCATATCCAGCTGCTTTTGTCCTCATCTTGCCTATGTGACCTGAAACTGAGCCCGTGTATATGAAGGTTATTGGGATCAAAGATACCTACAGGTGCATACCTGGCTCACCATCGGTGTTCCAGTTCATCCCAGAGGTGATCAGTAGGGATGAGGTCAGGGCTCTGTACAGGACATTCGAGTCCTTCCACACCAAACTGGTCACATCGTGTCTCTGGACATCAAATTTCAAAACCCATGGCCATTTATATTGTGTTGCACCCTCTCCTGTCCCCCCATGGCCACTAACATACCCTTCTTTGCAGCTATAATATCCTCCTCTTTTCTGGGAAGACTTTCCACAAGATTTTGGAGGGTGTCTGTGGGAATTTAGCCCATTTGGGAGGTCAGGTACTGATGTTGGATGAGAAGAACTGACTTGCAAGTCAGGGACACACATTGGGCACCAAATAAATCCCAGTTCACCCCAAAGGTGTTCAGTAGGGATGAGGTTGGGGTTCTCGAGTTCCTCCACACCAAACTGGTCACACCATGACTTTATGGAGCTGACTTCATAAATAGTTGGCTTTCTTTGTGGCTCCAACATCCTCCACTCATCCAGAAAGACTTTTCATAAGATGTCGGAGGGTGTCGTTTGGAATTTGTGTCCATTTGTGAGGTCAGGTACTGATGTTGAATGAGAAGGCCTGGCTCACCATTCCAATTCATCCCAAAGGTGTTCAGTAGGGCTCTGTATAGGAGACTTGAGTTCCTAAACACCAAACTGGTCACACCGTGTCTTTATGGAGCTGGACATCTCATTTATAAAATCCATAGCCATTATTATGTCATTGCCCCACCCAACAGTTATCTTCCTTTGTGGTTATAACATCCTTCATTATCTGGTTACATTTTCCACAAGATTTTTGAGGGTGTCTGTTGGAATTTGGCCCATTTGTGAGGTCAAGTACTGATGCTGGGGGACAAGACCTGGCTCACCAATCCATCCTAAAGGTGTTCAGTAAGGTTGAGGTCCGGTACTGATATTGGGTGAGATGACTTAGATCACTGTTAATGTTCCAGTTCATCCCAAAGGTGTTCAGTAGGAATGAGGTCAGGACTCTGTACAGGACACTTGACTTCCTCCACACCAAACTGGTCACACCATGTCTTACATAGTTACATAGTAGGTGAGGCTGATATTGGGTGAGATGACTTGGATCACTGTTAATGTTCCAGTTCATCCCAAAGGTGTTCAGTAGGAATGAGGTCAGGACTCTGTACAGGACACTTGACTTCCTCCACACCAAACTGGTCACACCATGTCTTACATAGTTACATAGTAGGTGAGGTTGAAAAAAGACACACAAGTCCATCAAGTCCAACCTATGTGTGTAATTATATGTCAGTATTACATTGTATATCCCTGTATGTTGTGGTCGTTCAGGTGATTATCTAATAGTTTCTTGAAACTATTGATGCCCCCCGCTGAGACCACCGCCTGTGGAAGGGAATTCCACATCCTTGCCGATCATACAGTAAAGAACCCTCTACGTAGTTTAGGGTTAAACCTCTTTTCTTCTAATTGTAGTGAATAGGCACGTGTCTTATTAAACTCCCTTACGTGAAAAAGTTTTCTCCCTATTGTGGGGTCACCAGTACCAGTACGGTATTTGTACATTGAAATCATATCCCCTCTCAAGCGTCTCTTCTCCAGAGAGAATAAGTTCAGTGCTCGCAACCTTTCCTCATAACTAATATCCTCCAGACCCTTTATTCGCTTTGTTGTCCTTCTTTGTACTCACTCCATTTCCAGTACATCATTCCTGAGGACTGGTGCCCAGAACTGGACAGCATACTCCAGGTGCGGCCGGACCAGAGTTTTGTAGAGCGGGAGAATTATCCTTTTATCTCTGGAGTTATTCCCCTTTTTAATGCCAATATTCTGTTTTCTTTCTTAGCAGCAGCTTGGCATTGCATGCCATTGCTGAGCCTATCATCTACTAGGACCCCCAGGTCCTTTTCCATCCTAGATTCCCCCAGAGGATCTCCCCCCAGTGTATAGATTGCATTCATATTTTTGCCACCAAAATGCATTATTTTAAATTTTTCTACATTGAACCTCATTTGCCATGTAGTTGCCCACTCCATTAATTTGGTCGGATTTTCTTGCAAGGTTTCCACATCCTGCGGAGAAGTTATTGCCTTGCTTAGCTTAGTATCGTCCGCAAATACAGAGATTGAACTGCTTACCCCATCCTCCAAGTCGTTTATGAATAAATTAAATAGGATTGGTCCCAGCACAGAACCCTGGGGGATCCCACTACCCACCCCTGACCATTCCGAGTACTCCCCATTTATCACCACCCTCTGAACTCGCCCTTGTAGCCAGTTTTCGATCCATGTACTCACCCTATGCTCCATGCCAAGGGACCTTACTTTGTACAGTAAACGTTTATGGAAAACTGTGTCAAATGCTTTTGTAAAATCCAGATACACCACGTCTACGGGCCTTCCTTTATCTAGATGGCAACTCACCTGCTCATAGGAGGTTAAAAGATTGGTTTGGCAAGAAGGATTCTTCATGAATCCATGCTGATTACTGCTAATGATACCATTCTCATTACTAAAATCTTGTATATAGTCCTTTATCATCCCCTCCAAGAGCTTACATACTATTGATGTTAGGCTGACTGGTCTGTAATTCCCAGGGATGTATTTTGGGCCCTTTTTTAAATATTGGTGCTACATTGGCTTTTCTCCAATCAGCTGGTACCATTCCAGTCAGTAGACTGTCAGTAAAAATTAGGAACAATGGTCTGGCAATTACTTGACTGAGTTCCCTAAGTACCCTCGGGTGCAAGCCATCTGGTCCCGGTGATTTATTAATGTTAAGGTTCCCAAGTCTAATTTTAATTCTGTCCTCTGTTAACCATGGAGGTGCTTCCTGTGATGTGTCATGAGGATAAACACTGCAGTTTTGGTTACTGAAGCCCCCCGATTCCCTCATAAAGACTGAAGAGAAGAATAAATTCTATACCTTCGCCATCTCCCCATCCTTTGTAACCAGATGTCCTTCCTCATTCTTTATGGGGCCAATATGATCTGTCCTTTATGGAGCTGGCTTTGTACACGGGGGGGGGGGGGGGTTACAGTCATGCTGGAACAGAAAAGAGTTTTCACCAAACTGTTACCACAGGGTTGGAAGAGCACAACTGTCTACAATGTCTTTGTATGATGGAGGATTACCAGGACCATTCACTGGAGACACCTGAACCCTATAATTGGAGGGGATTCCACATTCTCTCACCCATATAGTAGATGTGAAGGTCAGGTGTCTACAAATGTTTGGCCATATGTAGACATTAAACTACCAATACTAAAAAGTGATTTCTTGATTTTGAATATCTAGTCAGTATGTGAACGCCATCATGTTGTGCCTTCCAGGGGTTCTTTAAAACTGAACCCCAGATAAAAGTAATAGAGTGGAAGTGATGGGGTTGGAGGGATAGACCTACTGTATATCAGTGGTTTTTATTACGGTGTATCCAACGAGAAGATCTGACATCATTTCCTTTCTCAGTGACCAACCCGACACCAGGACAGGAAACGAGGGGAAATCTGCCTAGGAATTACAGACAGCAATAATAATTAAAACATTTCAGTGTGCACCGAGGTATAAGGAGTTTAAATACTGCCTGAGGTGAGAATAGCTGAAGACTAGTAATAACCCCTCCCCCCCCCTCCATATATTATTTACCTCCAACCCCAATCAATGACAACACCAAACAACCACACTAATCATCACCAAGTCATATTTTTTTTTATTCATTTTAGGAGCTTTCATCATTGAAAATTACAAAATATTTCATAAATGCATTCTTCTTTTTTTTTCCCCAAAAAATGGAAATGTCACAGTTAGAAGAATAGACAATTTTTAAAGGTGACTGGATGAAGAAAAAGGGCCAGCAGCAAAATCTGGGATCAGTATGAAACCAACCTTGCATGAGACTAGTTTATAAAGCAAGG
Organism: Rana muscosa; assembly: GCA_029206835.1. Taxonomy (NCBI): domain Eukaryota; kingdom Metazoa; phylum Chordata; class Amphibia; order Anura; family Ranidae; genus Rana; species Rana muscosa. Next base: position 858,184 of record JARGYO010005628.1, read on the forward strand.
GCGTTCGGGAGGAAAAGGAAAGAAAACACCAAAAACTAAAATGTACAATACACCTGCATATATCTCATCCATGTGCAGAAAGCGGGGGGATGTGCTCCACCGACGGGGCGAGGTCAGTCCGCGCTTTTTTTAATATTTTTTTTTTGTCATTGTTTTTCAAATTAAGGAAATGCCGTTTGCTGTGTTTAAAGGATAAGTGCACTTTTAAAACTCATTAGCTCATTGAATAAATTCAGGTAAATGATTATATCGTACAGAATTTATATCGTACCAACAGTTTGCGCAGCGCTTCACAACATGAAATCACGCATGTTTGCAGATAAAGCCAATTTCCTTATCCCTTTCCCTTACAGTTCTAAAGAGTGCTCATCAAGGACCCGTCTGGTCTATATATCCTCCTTGTGTTTACATTAGACCTTCTCACACGTGTTTAAAGAAGGCTCCCGTGGAGCGTTAGCGTCTAAAGGCCAACTTCACCTGGACAGAGGTCGGCTCTCCGAGTCCCAAGAGACATGAAAAGAAAAATGGGCGGGACCTTATGTGAGGCACAAAAGACGTGTCTCCATCCCTATATTGGTTACAGATAGGAAATGAGAGGAAGTGGGAGGAGCTGCAGAAGATGGCGTCCCCAGCAGCACTTTGTCTCTTGGGCTCTAAAGCGAGAAAGTTCGGGACTTTAAATGAAACATATGACAGACCATAAAATGTGTAAAAGTATCAAAGCATTTATTATCAAAGAGTATATCTAGCACATAATATATACATGCAGAATTAATATATGTACAAAACATGAATACATTGAATATATATACACGCATATATTGCATTGGTGTCAAGGCACATGCTAGTGGCCGGTATGTGTGGCTCCATATGGTTAGTAGGGTATAATAAGGATAAAAGCTATAAAAATATAAAAGGAACATGGTGGATTGAAGTCATGACTGCATCCTGGATAGGCCCGACGCGTTTCATGGTAAGAACCACTCATCAGGGGCGGATGCGTCGACATGTCTGAAAAAGACCAGTAAATTTAATAAGAACCTTGAGAAATAATGTACCGTATATACTCGAGTATAAGCCGAGATTTGCAGCCCTTTTTTTTGGGCTGAAAATGCCCCCCTCGGCTTATACTCGAGTCAGTGTACCTGAAAATATTGAGAGGCTGCGGGCGTCCATTGTTTAAAACTCGCGGTCTCCTCCTGGTCTCTTCCGTGATAGACGGAACTGTGTCTGCTGAGCAACGCCTATCACGAACGTTCTCTCATCCTCACCCATCCCAGAAGACAATGTGTTCAGTGTTCCGCCAATCATGGACACCTTTTCATCCTCGGACAAGAAGACGTCCGTGATTGGCGGAACACTGAACACAGTGTCTGCTGGGAAACTGAGTCCGAGGATGAGAGAACGTTCGTGATAGGCGGAACTGTGTCTGCTGAGAAACGCCTATCACGGAAGGGACCAGGAGGAAACCGCAAGTTTTAAACAATGAATGGACGCCCGCAGCCTCTCAATTTCAGGTACACTGACAACGGGCACAGTGAGGATGGGCACAGTGACGATTGGCACAGTGAGGTTGCAATGGGCACAGTGAGGCTGCAAATGGGCACAGTGAAGCTGCAAATGGGCATTGTTGACCCTCTTTTCCGCTTACAGTAGCTGCTGCATTCTCACCCTCGGCTTATACTCGAGTCAATAAGTTTTCCCAGTTTTTTGTGGTAAAATTAGGTACCGCGGCTTATATACGGTAGATGTATATAATAGCAAGGAAGGGAAGTATCCAGTCCTATAGAACTTACATGGAGCTAATAGGCAAGACATACGGTATGGTCCACCCAGGGACCCATGGAATAGCTCGTCCCGGGAGCTGAGGTAGGAGACCCACAGGCAAAGCACGCACGCACAAAGCATCCCACAAATTGGAAACCTCCATAGGTGCTGGGTAAAGGTGCATGACCCCAGAGTCTGTAAAAAATATATATGAATAGTGAGAATCTCACATGTGAAGTAGTACTGAGGAGACTTGGGGATAAGCACCTTGCACCGTAGGGGATAGTAAGGATATATATAAAAGGTGAGGATATGAGAATAAGTGGAATGATGTGGGAGGAAAACTGAGTGGTGAACAAAGGAACCCCAAGAGTGTACAGGATATTATAAAGATCCCTATGGTTGATACCCATAGGGATAGAGATGTGATAAAAGAGATATATTGAGTAAGTGAACAAACCATCATCACAAAGCCAACAGAAATTACCTTGGGTTGCCTTGACACCAATGCAATATATGCGTGTATATATATTCAGTGTATTCATGTTTTGTACATATATTAATTCTGCATGTATATATTATGTGCTAGATATACTTTTTAATAATAAATGCTTTGATACTTTTACTCATTTTATGGTCTGTCATATGCTTCATTTAAAGTCCCTAACTTTCTCGCTTTAGAGCCCAAGAGACAAAGTGCTGCTGGGGACGCCATCTTCTGCAGCTCCTCCCACTTCCTCTCATTTCCTGTCTGTAGAAGTTCCACTGAAGGCATGTACTGTTTTTGGAAATCATTTTGTGGCTCCTAGCATTGAATTAACCAGGTATGAGGAGCAATATAACATTATTATATCACAGGGGTGGACATGTCCTCCTTCCCGACACTTTGTAGAAGTCTGTTCTATTGAGTGATTGGTGCAGGAGAGGGCGCTCTAATCTGTACACTGTGCTTCCTTCTTCTCTGTGCTGTTAACAGTGGATTAAGTTTGCTTGGCTTATGTGCAACTTTAACATAGTTACATAGTAGGTGAGGCTGATATTGGGTGAGATGACTTGGATCACTGTTAATGTTCCAGTTCATCCCAAAGGTGTTCAGTAGGGATGAGGTCAGGACTCTGTACAGGACACTTGAGTTCCACACTAAACTGGTCACACCATGTCTTACACAGTTACATAGTAGGTGAGGTTGAAAAAAGACACAAGTCCATCAAGACCAACCTGTGTGTGTGATTATATGTCAGTATTACATTGTATATCCCTGTATGTTGTGGTCGTTCAGGTGATTATCTAATAGTTTCTTGAAACTATCGATGCTCCCCGCTGAGACCACCGCCTGTGGAAGGGAATTCCACATCCTTGCCCCTCTTACAGTAAAGAACCCTCTATGCAGTTTAAGGTTAACGCATATCAAAATTCCGCCAGTCTTATTATACACTCACCTCCATACCCTTCTGGTTTGTGAAGGTCTAAATTAACCATTTTTAAACAGGGTTCCTCCATAGATTGCTGGGGGTTCCTTAAGCCAATGTTTCTCAACTCCAGTCCTCAAGGCGCCCCAACAGGTCATGTTCTCCGGCTCTCCATTATTTTTCACAGGTGATTTGATCAGTTTCACTGACTTAGTAATTACCACAGCTGTTTCATTTGAGGGAATTCCTGAAAACACAACCTGTTGGGGGCGCCTTGAGGACTGGAGTTGAGAAACACTGCCTTAAGCTATGGCCGATTGACCTCCTATTTGATGTTGCCTGCATGGTTCCGTGGGCCAACTCCCCATGGCATAGCCAGTTGCATGACACCAATGATCTTTTTTTTAGCTGTCACTAAGGGTAGAATTCTGACCACCACTGTAAGGGTATTCTTCTCACTGGCAATACAAAAAAAGGGGCATTTTATATACTGACTCTTACAAGAATTGGTTTTAGCGGGGGGTTCCCCATGACTTGAAAATTATTTTAAGGGTTCCTCTTAAGTTAAAAAGGTTGAGAAAGGCTGGATTCTGGAGCACCGACAACTAGCTGTGCCACGCTTCCTCTCAGTGCAGGAGTATTCTTTATTGACTGCTCTGGGATTGACACCCGGGGAGAAGAAATGGAACCAAACTTTGGACTTGGAAGCCTCCAGGGGCCTCCAAAAAAAGAAATACTTGTTCTCCTGTCAGGGTTAAACAGGTAATGACATTTCTATAGCCACATCTACCGCTGAATTAACTGGCCTAATGCCGCGTATACACTATTCGATTTTGTGCCAGATTTTTGTCTTCAGATTTACCAAAACCATATAATATGAGGTCAAACCTTAAGATTTTTTATGCAATCAGGCCGGCCCTTCTACTACATGGTTTTGGTAAATCTGAAGACGAAAATCTGCAGAAAATCAAATAGTGTGTATGGGGCCTTAACTCGTAACTAAGGTCTACAATGACCACTTTAAGTCATACACCATATGGCCTAAAGCTTGTGCACCCCTGACCTTCACACCTATATGAACATGTTACACAACCCATTCTAAAACTATAGGCATTAATAGAGAGTCTTCCCCACTCCCCCCTCCCCCTTTGTCCTTATAGCTACAACACCCTCCACTCTTGTGGGAAGGCTTCCTACAAGATTTTGGAGGGTGCCTGTTGGAATTTAGCCCATTTGTGAGGTCAGGTACTGATGTTGGATGAGAAGACGTGGCTCATAATCCGTGTTCAAATTCATCTTAAAGGTGTGCAGTAGGGATGAGGTCCGGACTCTGTGCAGGACACTCGAGTTCCTCTATGACCTCAAACCTACAAAACACTTTTGGGAAGGCTTCATCCTAAAGGTGTTCAGTAGGGTTAAGGTCAGGTACTAATGTTGGATGAGAAGACCTTATATCAAAGATCTTCCAAATGTATGGCTGAGGTCAGGACTCTGTAGAAGACACTCAAGTTCCTCCACACCAAACTGGTCACACCATGTTTTTATGGACCTGGCTTTGTACATGGGGGGGGCACAGTCATGTCTTTATGGACAATCTGGGATACTCACTACACAGCCCCAAGGCCAGGCCGGGTGTCCGCCAGGGAAGATGGGGGTGACAGGCATGATGTCTCCCCCGGGGTTGAGACGGGGGAACCCTCCAAGGACGAAGAACAGCGCCCAAAGCACAACACGGTGGTCACAGCTTGATCCAATGGACTATGTGTGCACAAAAAGTGCATGGTGTTCCTGGAAAAAATGTGTATCAAAAAGGGGAGGATTAATTAAATGTGTAAAAGTGTAAGGTGTGTGAAAACATGGCAAAATATCTATGTGTTCCCACAAGGGGACTACATGAGGGGTGTATGTGAAATAAAACCAATTAAGGGGGAAAAAATCCTTGTCCCTTTCCTTTCCAATATATTACGTTACAACACTCCTGATGAATGGCTGTAATGCCAGGAAACGCGTTGAGTGCCACTAGATGCCCTAAGTTACCTGTCCCTACAATGTTTTTTAACCCATTTATCTTATTATGTACAGTTATTATGTCGAATTCCCATTTGTATTGCATGCTATGTAGCAGCATATTTAGTGTAAGTCATGTGACTACCTATTTATTTGATACAATATTTTTCTACAATGTAACAATAAATCATGTACTGTAATTTTATGTTTCTGTCCATATCTGACATGGCGGTTGCCTCACTCAAAGTCCCACAGCTCTCCTTTTCTACTGTGTAGCACAATTGTCTACAATGTCTATAACTTGGAGGAATGCCCACATAGATGTATTAGTCAGATGTCCAATACTTTTGGCCACATAGCATACCTGCTGCTCTCTTGTTCAATCGCTGATCTGAAAAAAAGAAGGTGTGTTGAGGAGGAGAGGAGTGGTGTCAATATTTTCAGTGGGAAGGGAGATGGCTTTGCTGGGGGCCATTAAGGTATAAGAAAGGTATAAGTACTGCTCTATAGAACCCTCAGTCCTGATGCAAGCAGTGGGAGGAGTTATGGAAAAATCACAATGCCTTGATGAGTGGGTGTCAGTCTGGAGGAGTGGGCGGTCCTAGGCAGGCTGTGTTTGCTTAGGCAACGCCCACATTTGATCCTGAGCCTCCATGATTGACAGAACTGAAATCCAATCAATGAAAAGGGTGGGGCCAGGGACAGTCACGCTGGGGAGAAAGGGGCTAGATCAGTGGTCTCCAAACTGCGGCCCTTTGTTTGCTTTTATCCGGCCCCTGGGGCACTATTTTATCCACTGATACCTAAAATGGGGCATAACTCTCTAAAATGACACCAATGAAAGGGGCACAATTCCTCCCAATGACACAAATGAAGGGGCACAATTCCTCCCAATGACACAAATGAAGGGGCACAATTCGTCCCAATGACACCAACAATGAGGCCCAAAGACACCAACAATGGCATCCAATGATGGGGCACAATTCCTGCCAGGGACACCAATGATAGGGAACAATTACTCCTACTGAATCAAACAATGGGGCATTATTTTCTCTCGCTAATGTCTGGAACTTTTCTACTCCCAATGGCCACAGTCCGGCCCCCCTGAAGTCTGAAAGACAGTAAACTGGCCCTTTCTTTTAGAAAGTTTGGAGACTCCTGGGTTAGATGATACTGGATGTCCTCCGTTCAGGAAATGAGGCGGGGCGGGGCTCTATCTGACAGGCTGCAGCTTCTAATGCACAATGTAAGAAGCTCAGAGTTTTCAGTGAAATCAGAGGAAGCCGTTTCAGTCCAGGAGAGGAGCCGATACACCTGTCCAAGACTGAAGGGGGGGCCGGAACCTTTACTTCCTTGGAATATTTATTCTAATGGCTCCATTTAACAGATAATGTTTTATGGAGGTTTTTATGCAAAAACAGAGCAGTTTACCACTGCAGCACCTTTTGACAGACTGAAGGGGGCATCTCCCAATCTTTCTGGTCTTCCATAGTGCATCTCTGACCTGGATATACCAGCACATCGCCCCACCAGAAAATTAAACCCAGCAAAGCTGCATCATTAGGATGTGATCGGGTGCCCCTGTACATGGACCTTAGACGTGACCTCGCCCTCCAGTGATCGGGTGCCCGTATACATGGACCTTAGATGTGATCTCACCCTCCAGTGATCGAGTGCCTGTGTACATGGACCTTAGACGCGACCTCGCCCTCCAGTGATTGGGTGCCCGTGTACACGGACCTTAGATGTGATCTCACCCTCCAATGATTGGGTGCCCGTGTACATGGACCTTAGATGTGATCTCACCCTCCAATGATTTGGTGCCTGTGTACATGGACCTTAAATGTGACCATGCCCTCCAGTGATCGGGTGCCCATGTACATGGACCTTAGACGTGACCTCGCCCTCCAGTGATCGGGTGCCCGTATACATGGACCTTAGATGTGATCTCACCCTCCATTGATCGAGTGCCTGTGTACATGACCATTAGACGTGCCCTCGCCCTCCAGTGATCGGGTGCTCTTGTACATGGCCCTTAGACGTGACCTTGCCCTCCAGTGATTGGGTGCCCGTGTACACGAACCTTAGACGCGACCTCGCCCTCCAGTGATCGGCTACCCATGTGCATGGATGTTAGACATGACCTCGCCTTCCAGGGGGTATTCTATCCGCGTTGTGGAAAGGAGCCGAGCTTCAGTCATACTTTCCAGTCCTCAGATTTGATTAAAGACTATTCATTTGTATGTAGATGATGGATGGTGGGATTGTCCACCACAGCGAGAAAGTATTTGGTTGTGTAATTCTGTCTCTACTTTGAATTTTGAGGTTCACTTTCATTTCTAAAATGAATAATGGTGGAAGGTTTTATCTATGGAAATATAGAACAGTGGAGTGCACCTCCAGCCCAAACGTTATGGATGGGGAAACCTGCTGTCTTTTTTACTGTGATCCATTGGGGAGATTTTCCTCCACATCTTGTCACAAAAAACACAGCGAGGAGGAGAAATGTCCTCCTCAGGGGTCCTTCCTGAAAAATGTTCCCCTCGCCTCCTGTTCTGGTGACCAAAAAAGAGTTTTACATTTCTCATTACTCTGACCATAGAGCTGAAACCCAGAGTTTATTTATTTGATATTATCATCTGATAGTCTTGTGGGGATTTCAGTTATAACTCTGGGTTGGGATGGGGGGGAATCTAGAATGGAAGCACCAGAGTGTGATATTCAAGTCCAGATACAAGTTCTTTCCAATGCCTGGTTCGTTGGATGCATACAGGCTCAGTAGTAAGGGTATTGTTGGGGCAATGTTTTGGGTTTGCTCAGCATCCGTCAGCAGATGGTTCTAGCGGGGGGCTACTATGCTGAGCAGACCCACAACATTGTCTAAACACCCAACAATACCCCTACTACCGAGTCCGTGTACATTGTTACCCCAGCATTTCACATCCCTGATAAATGTCAGTTGTCCCATGTACTGGTATGAAGAAGTCTCCTGTTCTCTTTGCATTGCTTCCTTTGTGTGAAACACCTGATGACCCTGCCAGTCCCTCTGCTTTCTATTTTAACCACTTCGGCCCCGGAGGATTTGGCTGCCAAAATGACCAGGCCACTTTTTGCGATTCGGCACTGCGTCGCTTTAACTGACAATTGCAACGTGGCTCCCAAACAAAATTGACGTCCTTTTCTTCCCACAAATAGAGCTTTCTTTTGGTGGTATTTGATCACCTCTGCGGTTTTTATTTTTTGCGCTATAAACAAAAATAGAGCGACAATTTTGGAAAAAAAAGCAATATTTTTTACTTTTTGCTATAATAAATATCCCCAAAAAATATATAAAAACTTTTGGTTTTTTTTCCTCAGTTTAGGCCGATACGTATTCTTCTACATATTTTTGGTAAAAAAAAAAAAAAAATCGCAAGAAGCGTTTAATGATTGGTTTGCGCAAAAGTTATAGCGTCTACAAAATAGGGGATAGTTTTAAGGCATTTTTATTAAGATTTTTTTTTTACTAGTAATGGCGGCGATCAGCGATTTTTATCATGACTGCGACATTATGGCGGACACATCGGAAAATTTTTACGCTATTTTTGGGACCATTTACATTTATACAGCGATCAGTGCTATAAAAATGCACTGATTACTGTGTAAATGACACTGGCAGGGAAGGGGTTAACCACTAGGGGGCTAGGAAGGGGTTAAGTGTGTCCTAGGGAGTGATTCTAACTCTGTGGGGGCGGGCTTACTGTGACACAACACTGATCACTGCTCCCGATGAGAGGGAGCAGACGATCAGTGTCCTGTCACTAGGCAGAACAGGGAGATGCCTTGTTTACACTGGCCTCTCCCCGTTCTGCCGCTCCGTGATACGATTGCGGGACATCGAGACCGCTTTTTCCCGCGGGCACGGTCACCAAATTTAAAATAACTTATATATACGTTACTTTGCGCAGCCGTGCCATTCTGCCGACGTATATCTACATGGTGCGGTCGGCAAACGGTTAAACTGACCACGCCAGGACATGGAAACACATGCATCCCAGCGTGGTCAGTTTTCTTCTTTGCATTATACTTGGGAGCACCACCTTCCCTGTGAGGGTTCACATATACTTTATATTTCGATGAAGGACCTGAAACATATTGGATTTGCAAAGCGTCTGTTATTGGAATAAACTTGTATCTGGACTTGAATATCACGCTGTGGCACTTTGCTTCCCGGTGACATGGATGACCAATAGAGTAAACCTCCCCGGCGGGGACACAGAGAGCAGTAAAAACCTGACAGAGGTTCTAATCCTTCCCCAATTCATCCAAAAACCACACAATATTGGCCAGAGATACTTTAAGAACCTCAGTTGGTAAAAAGACACAGGGAATCCTTCCTCCAACGTAGTAGAATACCCCCTGAGCGTTGTGAACACATCACCCATGCATTGCTCCATCTCTAATCCAAGAAAACAGAATCAGCGGAATGAATAGAAAATGTTTGTCTCTTGTCCTGCTTCTCACATTTCTCACCGTTCCAAAATGTCTGAAGGGGAAACGTATTCCTGAGAAGAGTGAACATTTTAAGCAAGGCGCCAGTGTGCAGTAAATCCGCAGAGCGTCCTCCATGGCGGATCCATCGTCCTGACAGACAGGAAATCATCTGCAGATTATTATTATTTTTTTCCCATTTAGAAACACGTTTTTAAAAACACAATCCTCATAGAAAATAGAAAGAGTCCAACTTGCTGCTTTCATTGGAGAATGCAAAATACGACACTAGTAAGGACAGTTCATGCGTTATTACCAATATAAATGCAAGCCTATAGAAAAAAAAAGTCCTATGAACAAATCGCCCCTCTTGTGAGGTAGCCATGAGGAGCTCCCCTCTGTGCCACCCCTACGATCAACCACCCTGGTTTAGGAAGCTGGGTATAGTCGGTGATACGTTTAGGCTGAAGCACCGCAGCGTAGACGACGTTCTTCATTTGGTTGCAGATAGTGGTGGGGCCCCGCGGTACGACATGTGCAGCTACGACAGTCACAGTTATAAATTTGCAAATTTATTCAAATATATACAGTGCAATTTTTTTGTTTTAATATACACTTTTTAACCCCTTACTGACCAGCTCCTATAACTTCACATCCTCCTTCCCATACTGGGGCTTTGATCTATGCTACGTTTATAAAGTGCCCGTGCCCCTGCTCTCACATGCACACTTCAGTATGATGGCTGTGAGCAAGCGGTTGCTATGCATATGACTACAGTCCTGGTGGGTGGAGCCTAAGGATTCTAGAAGACATAAGATGATAGCTGGGTGTCAGTATTGTCCAGGGGGGGGGCAGTAAATGTAGTGACAGCTGACCACTCTTGGTCAGTGGGGGAGGGAGGGACATTAGTGGACATGGTTAGAAAATCTGTTTTGAGACAGGTAGTGCATTCAGCATCTGCCTGGACCGGTCTCCTACTCTGCTCTCCATCAACAAACTCACATTATAAAATTCTGAATGGGAAATTCCTCCACCTTGCCAATTCTACTCCACAAAAGTCAATCTAAACCCTGACTGGGTGACATTTAGTTTAATGAAGGACTGTGAATCAAACAATTGCCCCTTTTCCCCCCAGAGAACGCTGTTTTTACCTTTATTTCAGTGGCACTGATCTCCTCCAACCTTTTTCAGCCTCTTCCTATCTCTTTGCACTTGCTTCAACATTGGCTGCACATGATTGTTGGAGATCAGCTTCTTGATGGTGACAAAAGTGAACCATGCCTGCACAAAGTGTGTCATTCACAGTCACTTGCATGGGAGGGGGGGGTAGGTGGCCATTCACTGGCCCAAATGCCTCAACATTGGGTCTCTGCTCATTCACATTGACTCACCCGTTCATCAGAGGTCAATATTTCAGGGCGGCTGTCGCTCTTCTATGACTTTTGGAGAGCAGGGTGGGTAACTAGGCAGGGCTCTGATTGGACAAAAGTTCCATTATCAGAGCATCAGACAACAAAGAAAACCCCAGTGGTTGAAAAAATTGACAACATATTTTAAACCCTGTATTTGTACTTATAAGCCCCAAGCTGTGACAACAGTCGGTCCATAGGAAGACAATGATCCTACACCGACTCAGATCCTTTCTCCGCCACTTTTCACTCTGGCTTCCATACAAGCCAACACAGGGTATGTAAACCATCACCAACTACTGGCCAGCAGTCCTAAAAACCAACAATGGATTTCCTATTGGCTGTACTCGGTCATATGACATTGTACTGCTTCTTTGCTCAGGATGTCCTATACATGAAAACCCAAAACCATCAGACTGCTGAATAGAGTCAGAGCTTTCCTTCACAAGTGCTGAATGAATTGTACTTATGACCCCAGCCATGTACAATTGTAATAGAGATTTTTTTTAGTTCAAAGCGGCATAAAGAGTCATCCGCCTTCCTACACTGGAGACTACGATGTAGAGATCCAGACTATGGGGTCACCTAAAGAAGTGTCATTCTTGGCACTGCTCTGTGACTATAATGTAAAGATCCAGACTTTGGGGTCACCTAAAGAAGGGTCATTCTTGGCACTGCTCTGTGACTACGATGTAAAGATCCAGACTATGGGGTCACCTAAAGAAGGGTCATTCTTGGCACTGCTCTGTGACTATGATGTAGAGTTCCAGACTATGGGGTCACCTAAGGAAGAGTCATTCTTGGCTCTGCTCTGTGACTACGATGTAGAGTTCCAGACTATGGGGTCACCTAAGGAAGGGTCATACTTGGCTCTGCTCCCCAATCAGCAGAGAAAGAGATGCCTTTGCATGCAGGTGAGTGGAGTTGAGAACTCGTCATTGCAGTCAATCAGACTTCCTGTCTGCTGGCCAAAATGCTGGAACCCGCCCAGTCGCCCACCACAAATCACACTTTTTACGAGAATGCTGTAAAATAGATATTTTGAAACAAATTCTGGATTCAGTGTAAGGTGGGGACGTGTTCTATTCACCCTCCAGTCTGAAAAGCATGGGTCAAATCAAAGGTACTGCATGATGGGGCAATATCTCCTTCATAAAACCTGAATTTCCTACTCTTAGACAATTCAGTGTAAAGGGAATCTATCATTTCATGTATAAAACTGAACTCAACCAGCTTAAAGAGAACCAGTCATCGTTGGGCTGATGCAAGAATGCAAATGGTTGTACACAAGGCAAAGACCCTCGTGTGTATTTGGAGCTATGCACTATGGTGTGGTAAAGGGTCAGGTTACTGCATGGAAGTCTAGGGAGCTCAACTGAAATCAATGGCCATCACTCTAATCGCATTCACAACGCTCCGCAATGCACATGGTAATGCATAGAGGAGGGAAATCAGCCTGAGAATTTAGACTTATGTGTCATCAGGAAAGATTTGATGTTTGCTCCCTTATTTAGCTTTACATTCTCTGAGCTCGGCTCTTCAGCGTGGCATCCAAGGGTCAGAGGGCATCAGAACTTTGGAGATTACTGTCCTGTCAACTTTGTGACCACAAATACAACAATAAACACATATAGGACTTCTACGGGTGTCCTAACCTTTATACACCACCGGTAAGACCTCAACATCTTAATTTCTGTTCCTCTAGAACATTGATCTTCAGATCCATTAAAATACATAACACTCAGGCCGTAGACTGCCCATTAATGGACATACAAGAGTAGATTTTACAGTACGTACTCATACTCCCCCCCCCCTCGGGGACACAATACTGTACACTCCAAACCAATACACCCCCCCGGGGACACCACACTGTACACTGCAACCCAATACACCCCCCGAGGACACCACACTGTAACCCGATACACCCCCGGGGACACCACACTGTACACTGCAACCCAATACACCCCCCGGGGACACCACACTGTACACTCCAAACCAATACACCCCCCGGGGACACCACACTGTACACTGCAACCCAATACACCCCCCCCCCCCGGGGACACCATACTGTACACTCCAAACCAATACACCCCCCCGGGGACACCACACTGTACACTGCAACCCAATACGCCCCCCGGGGACACCACACTGTAACCCAATACACCCCCGGGGACACCACACTGTACACTGCAACCCAATACACCCCCCCCCCCGGGGACACCAGTAGATATTACAGTACGTACTCGTATTGGTCTCACGGGTAACCCTTGTGCTTCCCACCCTTCAGCCAACGGCTCATACCTTCATCATTTCTCATTTCTGGGGTTTGCCAAAGCCCTACCTGGTGATAAGATCACAGGGTTTCAGCAGCTATTACACAACAAGTTTAATGGGTTTTACAGGTCCCACTTCTTCAGGTTCCATGAGAAAGAAAGTAAGAATGTTGTCCCTCTGCTATCCGAGGCCAGTAAATTACCCATGGGGAAGAGACTCATGTTATTTATATAACGACCTTACCATGTGGCAGAATGTCCCCATGCCTGAGTGAGACGGAGCCACCAGAGGATATGTGCTTAAGGCAGTGTTTCTCAACTCCAGTCCTCAAGGCGCCCCAACAGGTCATGTTTTCAGGATATCCCTCAGATGAAACTGCTGTGGTAATTACTAAGGCAGTGAAACTGATCAAATCACCTGTGCAAAATAATGGAAAACCTGAAAACATGACCTGTTGGGGCGCCTTGAGGACTGGAGTTGAGAAACACTGGGTTAAGGGCATTCAAACCTGAAGAAGTGGGACCTGTATCCATCCTTTGGGGTACTATTCCTCCCACTGACACCAAAGATGGGTCACTGCTCCTCCCACTGACTCCAGAGATGGGGAATGAATTCTCTCACTGACACCAATGATGGGGCACTATTCCTCCCACTAACACCAATGATGGGTCACTGCTCCTCCCACTGACACCATTGATGGGGCACTATTCCTCCCACTGACACCAATGATAGGGGCACTATTCCTTCCACTGACACCAATGATGGGGCACTATTCCTCCCACTGACACCAATGATAGGGGCACAATTCCTCCCACTGACACCAATGATAGGGGCACTATTCCTCCCAGTGACACCAATGATAGGGGCACTATTCCTCCCACTGACACCAATAATGAGGTACTATTCCTCCCACTGATACCAAAGATGGGGCACTATTCCTCCCACTGACACCAATGATGGGGCACTATTCCTCCCACTGACACCAATGATGGGACACTATTCCTCCCCACTGACACCAATGATGGGACACTATTCCTCCCCACTGACACCAATGATGGGACACTATTCCTCCCCACTGACACCAATGATGGGACACTATTCCTCCCCACTGACACCAGGACATTTTCTACTCAACTGGCACAATCTGGCCCCCCTAAAGTTTGAAGGGCAGTAAACTGGCCCTTTGTTTCAGAAGTCTGGGGACCTCAGATATAGAGGAACACAAATGTAAAATGTAGAAGTCTTACCTGTGGTGTACAGTGTATAAATGTTGGGGGTGCCTGTAGAAGTCCTCTATGTGATTCTTTGCAGTTTATGGGATATTGGTGTCCTTTTATGTGATCTGCACATGCTGCTTTGTTTGACCGCAAATATTGTCTTCCAGCTCCTGAGTGTGCACAGCAGTGTCACCTATCGTAGCCCGGTGCTTGTTTTCTGGCACCGCTACACAAGTCAGGAGCTGACAGGACGGTAACTGCCACCTGTGACCCCAAACGGGTAAAAGCTGAACAGGTGGATGCAGAGGCAAATCTTTTGTAAACAGCCACAATCTACTAATAATTTCAGACCGAACATCGAGGTTCTTGCATAAGCCCAATCATGACCGATTTCTTTGATGGTAATGCTGTAAAATCGTTGTGTCTATGTGGAGTTTGTAAATCGATCATTGGGAAGGTTCCAGCCATGCTTGTCCCTTTTCCATGCCGGCTGGGCTTCCTGTTTCGTAGTGCTGCACAGTGATTGTACTATACTGCTCCTCATTCAATGCAGGTCAGTCTGCTAAGACTGAGAACACAAAGGACTTGCAATGGTTTGCTTCAGCAGTTGTAGTTTTGGGTGGCCAGTTAGACAACGACTGATGCTAGGAGGAGGATCTGCGATGTATGAAAGGCCGTCACGAAAAATATGGAACAAGCAAGCATGTAAAAAAAGTGAAGGTCACATCAAAAATCACTTTCAGGCAACAATAACAACAACTCAAACTTACTGAAAAGGACGCTTTCCCTTTAACTTTAGATTTTTATGGCTAAATGTAAACGATCGTTCGGGCTTTGGTTCAATTATTTGTCTCCCGGCCTTAGAAATGTGACTACGCTTAGTATAGAAACTAGGCCGTCGCTCCCTTCCTGACAAACCCGATCTGGTAAGGTATGGCAGAAGACTGCTCTCCCATGATTGGACAGGCTCTAGAAGTATCCATCATGGTGGAGGGAACATTGGAGCGGTTGTATTTGCTGCATTGGCACCTCAGAAATTCTACACAAGCATAGTAGTAGCCACACATATCTGGAACTGACGCTAATAGCAATTAAATATAATTTGCCTGAACCCTTAACCCAACCCTGACCCCGAAGACTGAACAATGCATTGGAATCATAGGCATGCACACAAGGTGTGCTGGGTGTGCCTGGGCACACCCTAATCACCCAGTGCACATTAGCATTATCACTCTGTGTAGCAGCGGGGGAAATGGGAAAGATCTGCCATAAGAGAAGTGCTTACGTGCTTCTCTTTTACTGGAGGTCAATGTGCCAGGGCCATATATACAGTATATAGACACACACATGTGTGTTTGAGCTTTGGGTGCACATCTATGATTGGAATCAATGGGGGAGGTGAATGACGGTGCTTTCTGGGGGTTTTATAGTTACAATGGCTAAAAAAAAAAAAACACAAAAAAGTGGCGCTTTCAATGGCAATGTGGGGTTACAGAAGCTCCAGTAAAAAGGTATCCTGGACCAGTTCTTGTACCAGTTAAAGGCCCCTCACTGGCCTCCTCACTCATCTTCATAGAAATATAAAAAAGTGAAAAAATAAAAAAATGAAAGCACAAGTACACAAATAATGAAATACACAAAAAAAGGGGGAAAAACCCAAATAAAAACACCCCTAAAAGCCCATTTACACCGAGGCAGTGCGGTAATGCTCCTGGTATCGTAGGGTGCATAACACACATTGGTGTGCTGCGGTGCAATTCATTCTTAATGGCACTTCAACACACCTGCAGCACAATGTATGGTGGCACACGAGGGTGCGTTGAGGTGTTCTGCCGTGCAGAAAATGGGTCAGGCTGTCGTGTTCTCTGTGCATTGCCAACCTATGCCAAAGAAGAGGCCACCTTAATGCAATGTACCGGTGGGAAGGGGCCCTGAAAAAGCTAAACTACCCAAAATACACAAAAATAAATAAAAATAAAAACATCCTGCAAATAAAACTTTCAAGAAAGCAAAATGTCCTGGTCACTCTACCATCCCTACACATACCTACTTACTATACAAAAGCCATAGATCTAGAACCAATGACTTGGGCCTCAATCCTCAGCCCCACCTATGAACAAGAAAATGCCAACCTACAATATACCAAATAATAAAATAATTCCGTAAAGCCAATGCCAAATACAACCAGGTCACCATCTGGTCCAGCAGAAGTTCAGAGTTTGCTTGGAGTTTGCACACGTTCCTCTGGACATAATGGTCACCTCCAAGGCTTGTACAAACATGGAGCAGATAAAAGGAGACAATACATGAAAACGCCCGACTTCACCAGATCAGATTTCTTAGAAAAGTGGAGTTCTACTTTAATATGAGGTAATCTTTATATGTACATGGTCATTAAAATTTGTTTTTGTTTTTTTTCTTCTTAAACTGGAAGCTTTCCACAAAAAAAGTGCAAGTTACACGAACACGGAATAAAACAACTGGTAATACTGGCACGCTAGCATCATCAGAACCCCGCGGCGTTCCCATCATCCTTTGTGTCAATGCATACTCTGCAATGTTGCTTATTGCAATCTGGAAGATCATTAATTTAAGAGAGTGCCGTACAATTGTGCTTTTGTAAGACTGTCTTTCCTAGTTAAGCCGATGCTCCCAGTTCTTTGGAATGGCTGGGGCTTGCCGTGGAAACTGGCGTGTCCTTGGTCAATGGAAGACTGGTGTAAGTCTGAGGCCTCGATGGGGCTTTGATTCAGAGATTCTGCCGAACTGTTTGGGCTGACGTCTACGTATTCCCTCTTGACCGACGAGTTGGAATCCAAGCTTTTGCTCCCTAGCTGGGCCGACATCCGCTCACTTTTTTGGTCTCTTATTTCCTTTGCCTTAAAAGAAGACAGCATTTCTTGTTTACAGCTGGCGCTGATGTCGATTTTCAAGCCCGAGTCCGTTCTTAGGAAGCAAGAGTCTCCCATCCTGCTTTGACAAACCTCTTCTCCTTCCGAAAAGCTATCCTGCTTGTAACTGGCATACAGCGGGCTTATGGGGCTCTCCAGCTGCTTAACTGGACTTGGTGCAAAATACTGTTCTGTAAAACTACACTGCGATATTCTGCCATCGTTGCTGAAAGAGTATGCACCAATATCTTCTACGCTCAGCTGCCTCCACCTTGTCGGCAAGTCTTCTTCGGAAAGGTTTGAGCTTCTACACTCGCTGTGTGACTTGTGAGATCCCTGTTGAGTACGGATTCTGGAGAAGTGAAATGGTTCCTCTACGTAGGAAGAAGATCTTATGAAGTTTGGAGATACTGTGTTTTCCGGATTGTGCTCCATGTGCTGGACAGACTTGGACTTTACAAAGCGAGGACTGGCTGCGTGTTCGTAACCGGTGGTGGACTTCCTTTCGAAGAGGTCATCTCGGTTTCCCATGTATATGGCCTGTTGGGAAGCGGTTAACGTATTGGCTTGGTTGTTCTCTTTCTCTTCAGAAGTAGCGCTGAAGCTGGAGTAGGAACTTGATGTTGGTAAAGATGCTACATATTCATTGAAGGCTTCGTGTGAAAAACTTGAGTGGAAGCCGTCTTCTACCGTGCTGTCTGTGGAGTTCTGAGATCTCAGGAAGACCTCGCCTTTAACCTGTACGTCAAAACTCTGCCTCCGGTCTCTCCTCCTTTCTTCTGGGCAGTACAGGGCCGTGTCACTACAGTAGATCTCCGACTTGAACTGCTGCCTCTGGCGGAACTTTTCCTCCGGTTCTTGACTTGCTTGTTCATAAGTAAGGTCCCTCATTGAAGAACTTGATAGATGTGAAGAGAGGCTGCTGGGATCGGGCTTTTCCAGCACCTTAGCAATGACACAAGTAGGAACGCTGTCAGCATATGTAGCGTTAGAGAGGGGCACACTTAGTTTACACCCATGCTTTTCCAAGTGTTCACTTACTCTTTCCTGGAAGTCGGCTGGCAGCTGCAGGCAAAAGAAAAAAAAAAAAGTGTCAAAATTTAGTATTAAATGTTATGAAATAAAGAAAAACACGTTCCATTGGACACATTTACATCAGACACGATAACAAACAAAGGAATTCTTTTCACAATCATATTTTTAGCTCCATGATTAATTCTGAGTCTGTCGCTATGTCTGCCCGGGAGATGACCGGCCTCCACGTGTAGAACCTCAGACTGCCGGCTGATAAATATATCTTTGCCGATTCATCATCATTCTGCTTAGAGGATTACTAGTGAGTGCCATCTTTAATGGAAAAACACATTTAAAGTGTCTGTAAACCCTCCATATACCCAGTGAAGTGACTGGCCTCAGGTCATACACAGAGAGGAAAACAAATCCTCCTACATAAGTTGTACCTGTTTATCTGCAGCAAACTTTCCCCCTACGTCCGTTCAAAATACAGAATTTACACAGGATCTCTCAGCTCTGAAAAGAAGGGGCGGAGAGCTGAAGTTACATCAGTGAGGGGAGCTCTGATAGCTGATTGGAGGGGAGGGAAGGGAAGGGTAGGAGGAGACCCGTGCAGATAGCAGAGGAAGGAGGGGGAGGGGGTAGGAGGAGACTTATGCAGATTGCAGAGGAAGGAGGGTGTAGGAGGAGACATATGCAGATAGCAGAGGAAGGAGGGGGGAGGGGGTAGGAGGAAACTCATGCGGATAGCAGAGGAAGGAGGCTGCAGACAGAAACCCCCCTTCACACAGCACACAGGAACAGAGCTGAGTCTGTCAATCACAGGCTATGTGCTGGAGCTCCCTCCCCAGTCACCTTTTATCTCTTGGTGTCAGGAAAACATGTCAGAAGTGACTCATGCAGATAGCAGAGGAAGGAGGGGGTAGGGGCTAGGAGGAGACTTATGCAGATTGCAGAGGAAGGAGGGGGAGGGGGTAGGAGGAGACTTATGCAAATTGCAGAGAAATGAGGGGGTAGAAGAAGACTTATGCAGATTGCAGAGGAAGAAGGGGGGAGGGGGTAGGAAAAGACTTATGCAGATTGAAGAGGAAGGAGGGGGGAGGGGGGTAGGAGGAGACCCGTGCAGATAGCAGAGGAAGGAGGGGGGGTAGGAGGAGACTTATGCAGATTGCAGAGGAAGGAGGGTGTAGGAGGAGCCTTATGCAGATAGAGGAAGGATGGGGGAGGGGGTAGGAGGAGACTTATGCAGATTGCAGAGGAAGGAGGGTGTAGGAGGAGACATATGCAGATAGCGGAGGGGGGAGGGGATAGGAGGAGACTTATGCGGATAGCAGAGGAAGGAGGCTGCAGACAGAAATGACACTTAGTGCTCTGGACTGAGACAAGTACACACTGTAGAGGGATATGCTTTGGTCAGATTTCATGTCTGAGGATTACAAACACTTTAGAACTGATGGTCTTCGGCGATAACTGGAGTAGTTGCTGGTCCTCAGCTTCCTAGTCAGTGGCTCTGCTTGCGGTTTCCACGTTTTCCCATTTATATGGATTCTCTCCTCACGAGTTGCTTTTCATTGATAACCCTAAAAATATACTTGGTGGTTAACCTCCATGCAACCTTTTTTTCTTTATATGCTTGTCTGGATCTTATGCTTGGGAATGAGGCGGACTGGATGGAGGACTTGGTCTTCTTTCTGCCGTCACTCTTCTCTGTTTCTCTGGGGATGGCTCTACACTGTTTTTAGGGTTCGCTGGTGTGGGTACTTGGAATGTACACGTCGGGCAGGCTGTGGATGGGTTAGGTAAGCAGCTGGGGGTGTAGGTTTAGGCCCCCAGGCAGGGGGGGGGGGTAAGTCCACTTTGTTTTAAAAAGCACACTTACCCTATGAAACAGATCTTCCAGAAACCTGGAAATCCCGGGTGGTTGACTAGTAATAAATCTCAGAGGTTTTGGGGATTAGAATTTTGCAGTTCTACAAATTACTAGCAGAAGCATCGTCTGGTAAAAAAGGATTTGTGACGGGAGTCACTTTGGGTGGGGGGCCCGTGGAACCCAGAATCCCTTGGAGAGGTTGGGAAACCCTTGTTTAATCTCCCCATGCACCTCATATGTATAAGTCACCCTGTCTCTATTAGGGGCACAGGGTGACCGAGAACCCCAGTCTGATCGGCACTAATCGGACTCGCTGTACAACCACACTGGAATGTTGCATAAATGTATATATTTTGTCTCATACTGTTGTGGACTCTTTGCTGGGTCATTTGGGGTGTGGCTGTATTCCATTGTTCTATTGTGTCTGTCTGCCTTGGGAGAAAAGTATTATGGGATGTGTATGTGTGTTCTCATGATCATTGAAACTCCACGAGGTGAGATCTTGCATGGATCCCCAGACCGAGGGGGAGTGACAGTTATTTTGTGTTTCTTCCAATTGCGAATAATCGCACCAACTGTTGTCACCCTCTCACCAAGCTGCTTGACGATGGTCTTGTAGCCCATTCCAGCCTTGTGCAGGTCTCCAATCTTCTCCCTGACATCCTTGGACAGATCTTCGGTCTTGGCCATGGTGCAGAGATTGGAATCTGATTAATTGCTTCTGTGGACAAGTGTCTTTTATACAGATAACAAGCTGAGATTAGGAGTACTCCCTTTAAGAGAGTGCTCCTAATCTTAGCTCGTTATCTGTATAGAAGACACCTGGGAGCAGAAATATTGCTGATTGATAGGGGATCAAATAATTATTTCACTCATTAATATGCAAATCAATTTAGAACTTTTTTGAAATGCGTTTTTCTGGATATTTTTGTTGTTATTCTGTCTCTCACTGTTATAATAAACCGACCAATAAAATTATAGACTGATCGTTTCTTTGTCACAAAATCAGCAGCCAATCAAGTACTTTTCCCTCACTGTATCAGACAATTACAATGTTAAACAGAAGCACACTGCCATCTAAAAGACCTTTCTTTCTCGTACATCACGGGACACAGAGCGACATAGTCATTACTAATGGGTTATATAGATACCGTCAGGTGCTGGCACTGGCAACTTCCAAAACCGGAAGTACCCTCCCCTATATAAGCCCCTCCCATCCGGGAGCACCTCAGTTTTTTGCCAGTGTCTAAGGTGTTGGCCAAGAAGAAACATGTGTTTTTCACTGAGCTTGCGTACAGGTTCTTTTGGGCCTCAGTAAGCTATTCCGGATCCGACCAAAAAAGCTTCATAGCTAAACGGTCGGTACCCGGGCCTTGCAGAGAAGAGCAAGGTTTTGCCTGTAATGCTTCTCTTAGGAGAGCTGGACCCTGGGATCCAGAGCTCTGGTCATACCCACGACCAAGATGTTTTCTGTGCAGGGTGCTATACAGGTCCAGGGGAGTGGAATCCTTGGGAACCCGGTCCCTGAAGGTTTGATTACAATGCCTGCCGTGATAGGTGAAGTTTGGGCTTTTGTGGACCAAACAAAGTCCTGCGGCGGGGAACAGGTAAGTGGGGGCCCCCAGGAACTTGGTTCTATTGGGGGACCCCCAAGCCTAATTTGTCTTTCTGTCTGTTACCTAATGGTATTCCCGCAAAATTCTGTGCATGCCTGTAACTACTAAAAAAATGTAATAATTTTTAATGGTGGTCAAGAAAAAAAAAAAAAAAAAATTTTTTTTTTATTTTTATATATATATATTTAATATATTAGACTGCGGTACCTGTGTTTGTCCACTAGAGGCCGCTGTGGAATGTTTTCTTGTCATGTGGACTAGCTTCTTCTCAGCAGAGCAAAGTCCAGGCAGATGGTGAGTTCTCTTATAGGGAACTGCTTCCTCTGCCATGTTGCAGTGCTCGTCCATCCCCCGGCCTGCGGCAAAGAGGGGCCCTGGCTCCTGTCCCTTGTTACCATATTTGAAATTAGCGCCGAAGGCGCACGTGCCTGTGCGCGTGCGCGTGCACGCGCCTCTATATATAGAGGTGAGCCAGGAAAGGGGGCGGAGCCTGGGGGATGACGCTCTGTGCGCGCCGCAGCGCTTCTGCGCATGTGCGGGCGTCCCAGCAGTTTTAAAAAAACCACAATATGTAGTGAGCTGGCTATGAAGTACAGAGACAGAGCTGGCAACATTTAAAGGCATACAGCAAGCGGTTGATACAGGCATCCCCTAGAAAGGCACATTAGTAGACACCAACTGTGATATAGCAGCAATTGTGCTAGACTATTCTCAGTAAAAGTGGTGTATTACGGCTGGAATACCTCAGCTTTAGGCTTAGGAATATGCCGTCCAGAAGCTCCGGAACTGAATCTTCCAGGAAGCGAAGGGGGTCTCATCGGGCTCGGAGGATCTTGGGCATACTCCTGCTGCACCAGTCTCCCCTGAAGTTCAGAGGTAAGTGACCGTAGAGACCCCGCAGGGGTACTTGGTACTGTGGCTGTCCTCAGTCACCTGCTCCTGTGTATGTAACAGAGGAGGTTTTTTCCTCAGCTCTGGGAGGATTAGAGAGAGATTGTCAAAATTTATCGCTGCCTCCCTGTCAGGAAAAGCACGCCCGATCTCCGTCTCCTCCTTCAGAGTGCCTGTTAGCAGAGCAACAGTCCCATACAGGGATCGACCTGCCTGAAGGGGATCAGGATGAGGTTGATTCTGTTATAGAGGAATCAACAGTGGGGGAACCTTTTCTCAGCATCTCAAGCTGAAAGATTATGGGTTCAGTCTCTGACTAACATGGTCCGATCAGCATTTAAAAATGCACCTTGCGGAACCATCAACCACTACTGTATCCTCGTTGGGGTCGCTAGAAGCCCCCAGACTGTTTGTTCTTTTCCACTTCACCCTTTACTGAAAGGGCTCATTTACCAGGATTGGGAACGTCCTGAGAAAATATTTATTCCCCCAAGAGATTTCCGGTGGTCTATCCCATGGAGGATAAGTTCATCAAAAAAAAAAAAAAAAATGGAAGGTCCCTACACTGGACGCAGCCATCTCTTGTATGTATAAATCACTGACATGTCCAGTGGATAATGTCCAAATGTTCAAGAACCCAATAGATAAAAGATTGGAGTCCTTATGAAAATCTGCTTGGTGATACAACCAGCAGTAGCAGCTATTGGGGTCTGCTAAGCAGTGAAGGTTCAGTTGAAACAGGTCTTGAGGGACTTGACAGATCAGCAGGCTTTGCCCTAGCTGATCTACCTAGAGCCTTAGGCTTTGCGGTTGATGCCATAGAGGATTCAGTCCATCAGGCCTCCCGCCTTACGCTGTCTATAGTACATATGCGTAGGCTCCTATGGCTCAAAAACTGGTCTGCTGAAGCTCCCTGTAAAGAATGGCTGGTTAGCGTCCCATTTCATGGTGAACGCTTATTCAGGGAAAACCTGGACAAATATATCCAGAAAATTTCCAGCGGTAAAAATACGCTCTTGCCGGTTAAAAGCAGAGTTAGAGGTCCCTCTTTAAGAGGCCTGCTTCTCCAGTCCCTGGGGCATCGGCTGTGTAACAGTTCCGACGGCCTCCTCGGTCAAATCCCGGGGGTAAAAAACAGGGACAGTAGCAGGGTAATGAGAAACCCTGGGTTAGGGGAGGTACAAAACCTCCCCCAAAGTTAAATTCATGAAGCCCCCACTCAGTCGGGTGGGGGGAGGACTCCAGTTGTTCGCAAGAGACCTGGCGGGACACGATCAAGACAGATAGGTGCTCTCCGCAGTAGGTTTGGGATACAGTTTGGAGTTAAAAGACTCTCCTCCTTCCCATTTTTGAGGTCAAACGTGCCAAGGGATCCCCGGAAGAGAGAGTCCCTCCTGTTGGCACTAGAACAACTATTGCTCCAAGGAGTAATTATGGAGGTTCCCCTGGAAGAATGAGGGTTCGGGTTTTACTCAAACCTCTTTACAGTCCCGAAGCAAACGCGGACGGGAGGCCCATATTAATTCTAAAAGGGCTATACAAATTCCTGTATATCAGGACTTTCCGATGGAGTCGATCCGATCGGTGGCCACTGCCCTACAAGGGGAGGATTGGTTAGCCACGATCGACATCAAAGATGCTTATTTGCACATTCCCATCTTTCCAGTCCACCAAAAATTTCTACGCTTTGCAGTAGAAGGGCGCCATTTTCAGTTCAGAGCCTTACCCTTCGGTTTGGCCACAGCACCACGAGTGTTTACAAAAATTCTGGCCCTTTATTGGCCAATCTAAGAACACAAGGTGTAATGATAATGGCATATCTGGATGACTTGTTGCTGATAGACCACTCAGTGAAAAAACTAGACGTGGTCGTTCACAAGACGATCAAGTATCTGGAATCTCACGGTTGGATTATCAACCGAGACAAGTCAGCCCTAAAAACCAGTCAAAAGTCTGGAATACTTGGGGCTAAGGTTGGATTCAGGCCAGAGAAAAATATTCTTGCCTCGAGGAAAGATGTTGTCTTTGAAAGATTTGATCCACTTAGTGGGTACAAAAAAGACAGCCGTCCATACGCCTGTATATGAGGCTGCTGGGAAAAATGGTGGCATCATTCGAAGCAGTACCCTACGGTCAATTCCATTCAAGGAATTTGCAAGGGGCCATACTGTCAGCCTGGAACAAAAAAGTTCAGGCCCTAGACTTACAATGTCCTTGTCCCCTTCCGTTCGCAAGAGCCTCCGTTGGTGGTTGGTTCCCCAGAATCTGGAAAAAAGGAAATCCTTCAGTCCGATTTCTTGGAAGGTGGTCACTACAGATGCCAGCCTTATAGGCTGGGGAGCAGTACTGGAGCAATAGTCTCTCCAGGGCAGATGGTCGGATGCAGAAAAGGCCCTGCCCATCAATCTCTTAGAGATACGAGCAGCCCGGTATGCCCTAGTAGCATGGACATCCAAACTCCAAGGGTCCCCTGTCAGAATGCAATCAGACAATGCCACAGCAGTGGCATATATCAATCATCAGGGGGGCACCAGGAGTCGTGCAGCCCAGAGGGAAGTAAATTACATCCTGAAATGGGCAGAAAAATATGTCCCAGCCATATCTGCGGTATTCATTCCAGGAGTGGAGAATTGGAAGGCGGACTTTCTAAGTCGCCAGCAATTAGGCCCAGAGGAAGGGTCCCTTCACCCCGAGGTTTTCTGGACAATATGTCAGCGGTGGGGAACATCGGATGTAGATCTTCTAGCATCCAGATTCAACGCAAAGGGGGACAGGTTTGTCTCTCGGACAAGGGATCCCCTAGCTTGCGGCTCGGATGCCCTAGTGTTCCCTTGGGATCAGTTCAAGCTGATATATGCATTCACACCGCCACAATGGTTACCTCGATTACTCCGCAGAATCAGGGTAGAAAAGAAACCGGTGATTCCGGTGGCTCCAGCGTGGCCCCGAAGAGCGTGGTACGCGGAGATTGTAAAATTTCAGTGGGGAGTCCTTGGACTCTCCCACGTCGTCCGGCTTTCGCAAGGACCGATATACCACCCTTCCTTACCAGCCCTAGGTTTGACGGCCTGGCTATTGAAGCCCACATTCTAAAAAAGAGAGGGCTCTCTAATGCTGTGGTATCTACCATGATCAATGCCAGGAAGCCGGTATCCAGGCAGATCTACTATAGAATCTGGAAGGCGTACATCGCGTGGTGTGAGGCCAAGAAATGGCATCCACATAAGTACGTAATAGGTAGGATTCTGGACTTCCTACAGTGGGCTGTAGATAGGAAGCTTGCCTTGAGTACTATCAAGGGTCAGTTTTCGGCCTTGTCAATATTTTTTCAAAGGCCCTTGGCTTCGCATTCACTAGTCAAAGCCTTTATACAAGGAGTGATGCGTATTAGTCCTCCGGTTAATATTCCCATATATCCATGGGATCTAAACTTGGTTCTGTCGGTTCTACAGAAACAACCATTTGAACCATTACAGCATATTTCCTTGGTGCTTCTCACCAGGAAATTGATTTTTCTAGTAGCCATTTGTTCGGCTAAAAGAGTATCGGAATTAGCAGCTATGTCCTGTAAGGAGCCATATCTGGTTATCCATAAGGACAGAGTAGTGTTACGTCCTCATCCAGCCTTTCTTCCTAAGGTGGTATCGAGGTTTCATTTGAACCAAGATGTGGTTCTTCCTTCTTTTTTCCCCAAACCTACTTCGGTAGAGGAAAAGTTATTGTATTCTTTGGATGTAGTAAGAGCAGTTAAAGCTTATCTAAAAGCCACTGCTCAGATTCGCAGAACGGATACTTTGTTTATTCTGCCGGAAGGCCCCAGAAAGGGTCAGGCAGCGTCAAAATCTACTTTAGCCAAGTGGATTCGACAGGTCATTATGCAAGCTTATGGCTTGAGAAGGAGACCGCCTCCGTTCAAAGTTAGAGCGCACTCCACGAGAGCAGTTGGAACTTCATGGGCAGTGCATCACCAGGCCTCCCTGGCTCAAATCTGTAAGGCCGCAACGTGGTCTTCAGTTCACACGTTTACTAGGTTCTACCAGGTGGACGTTAGAAGTCAGGAGGATGTCGCCTTTGGGCGCAGTGTGTTGCAGGCCGCAAAAGATCCTCATGTCTGATAGCGCTCAGCTTATATATGGTGTATCCCCCCCCTCATTGGGCATTGCTTTAGGACATCCCATTAGTAATGACTATGTCGCTCTGTGTCCCGTGATGTACGAGAAAGAAAATAGGATTTTTATAACAGCTTACCTGTAAAATCCTTTTCTTAGGAGTACATCACGGGACACAGAGCTCCCGCCCCTCTTTGGGGACACTTATTGCTTTGCTACAAAACTGAGGTGCTCCCGGATGGGAGGGGCTTATATAGGGGAGGGTACTTCCGGTTTTGGAAGTTGCCAGTGCCAGCACCTGACGGTATCTATATAACCCATTAGTAATGACTATGTCGCTCTGTGTCCCGTGATGTACTCCTAAGAAAAGGATTTTACAGGTAAGCTGTTATAAAAATCCTATTTTTCCTTAATCAAGCGTCAGTTTGAATATGATCCCAATATGTCATACAGTAGCTGACATGAATCTTATTGGTTCCTGATAGTTAGCGGGGACCAAAACTGTCAGAAGCAGCCGTGCAAAGGGCCATCTGATAGCTGTCAAACATTTATAAATCTATCCTCAGCATGGGGCACCGCATACAGACCGCAGGCTGATACCAGGAGAAACCATCCGCATCCTCCACCCCAATACCAGGAGAAACCACCCGCATCCTCCACCCCAATACCAGGAGAAACCACCCGCATCCTCCACCCCAATACCAGGAGAAACCACCCGCATCCTCCACCCCAATACCAGGAGAAACCACCTGCATCCTCCACCCCAATACCAGGAGAAACCACCCGCATCCTCCACCCCAATACCAGGAGAAACCACCCGCATCCTCCACCCCAATACCAGGAGAAACCACCCCCATCCTCCACCCCAATACGAGGAGAAACCACCCACATCCTCCACCCCCAGGAGAAACCACCCGCATCCTCCACCCCAATACCAGGAGAAACCACCCGCATCCTCCACCCCAATACCAGGAGAAACCACCCGCATCCTCCACCCCAATACCAGGAGAAACCACCCGCATCCTCCACCCCAATACCAGGAGAAACCACCCGCATCCTCCACCCCAATACCAGGAGAAACCACCCGCATCCTCCACCCCAATACCAGGAGAAACCACCCGCATCCTCCACCCCAATACCAGGAGAAACCACCCGCATCCTCCACCCCAATACCAGGAGAAACCACCCGCATCCTCCACCCCAATACCAGGAGAAACCACCCACACCCTCCAACCCAATACCAGGAGAAACAAACCCGCATCCTCCACCCCAATACCAGGAGAAACCACCCGCATCCTATACCACAATACCAAGAGAAACCACCCCCATCCTCCACCCCAATACCAGGAGAAACCATCCGCATCCTCCACCCCAATACCAGGAGAAACCACCCGCATCCTCCACCCCAATGCCAGGAGAAACCACCCGCATCCTCCACCCCAATACCAGGAGAAACCACCCGCATCCTCCACCCCAATACCAGGAGAAACCACCAGCATCCTCCACCCCAATACCAGGAGAAACCACCCGCATCCTCCACCCCAATACCAGGAGAAGCCACCCGCATCCTCCACCCCAATACCAGGAGAAACCACCCGCATCCTCCACCCCAATACCAGGAGAAACCACCCACACCCTCCACCCCAATACCAGGAGAAACCACCCGCATCCTCCACCCCAATACCAGGAGAAACAAACCCGCATCCTCCACCCCAATACCAGGAGAAACAAACCCGCATCCTCCACCCCAATACCAGGAGAAACCACCCGCATCCTCCACCCCAATACCAGGAGAAACCACCCGCATCCTCCACCCCAATACCAGGAGAAACCACCCGCATCCTCCACCCCAATACCAGGAGAAACCACCCGCATCCTCCACCCCAATACCAGGAGAAACCACCCGCATACCCCACCCCAATACCAGGAGAAACCACCCCCATCCTCCACCCCAATACCAGGAGAAAATACCCACATCCTCCACCCCAATACCAGGAGAAACAAACCCGCATCCTCCACCACAATACCAGGAGAAACCACCCGCATCCTCCACCCCAATACCAGGAGAAACCACCCGCATCCTCCACCCCAATACCAGGAGAAACCACCAGCATCCTCCACCCCAATACCAGGAGAAACCACCCGCATCCTCCACCCCAATACCAGGAGAAGCCACCCGCATCCTCCACCCCAATACCAGGAGAAACCACCCGCATCCTCCACCCCAATACCAGGAGAAACCACCCACACCCTCCACCCCAATACCAGGAGAAACCACCCGCATCCTCCACCCCAATACCAGGAGAAACAAACCCGCATCCTCCACCCCAATACCAGGAGAAACAAACCCGCATCCTCCACCCCAATACCAGGAGAAACCACCCGCATCCTCCACCCCAATACCAGGAGAAACCACCCGCATCCTCCACCCCAATACCAGGAGAAACCACCCGCATCCTCCACCCCAATACCAGGAGAAACCACCCGCATCCTCCACCCCAATACCAGGAGAAACCACCCGCATACCCCACCCCAATACCAGGAGAAACCACCCCCATCCTCCACCCCAATACCAGGAGAAAATACCCACATCCTCCACCCCAATACCAGGAGAAACAAACCCGCATCCTCCACCACAATACCAGGAGAAACCACCCGCATCCTCCATCCCCCAGCACTCAGAGAGCTTAGTCATGAAACACTGACCTCAGACAGCTTGTGCGCTCTGTAGAAGCCTTTGCTGCACTGAAGTAACTGAGAGGCCAAGTTGCAGTCTTTCCGGTACAGCTCCTAAAAAGTGAACATACAGCAAGATCAAAAGTCACACAGCAAGATCAGAGGTCACACAGCAAGATCAGAGGTCACACAGCAAGATCAGAGGTCACACAGCAAGATCAGAGGTCACACAGCAAGATCAGAGGTCACACAGCAAGATCGAAGGCACTATTGCTATACATGGGAGCAAACAGCTTTTGCTGCAATATTTACATTCAGTCTAAAGATTTTCCCATGTAATACTTTTTTCTGCCAGCTTCATTGAACCCACTCCCTCCTAACCCATGTGGACCTGGACAGCACCTCATCTTCCTGTCACTCTGCTCTCTTCTCCTGTCAGCATGCTCTATGCACTGCCGTGCAATTGTTTTGGCTCCTTGTGCTGCTTCTCCCTTCCATAGTTTGAGCTCTGCTGTACAGAATATTGCAGGAGGCTGATACAAGGTCATTTTTAGGGGCCTCGTATTAATGAATACAGACCTGCAATGATGAGCGCTCAGAGCTCCTTCCTATTCAGTCTTCTCTATAATGGATCAGACCCGCCTTATACCCCATTATATGATGTCATAGTGCAGCTCTAAGGTCCGCCTTGTACCCCATTATATGGTGTCATGGTGCAGCTCTAAGACCCGCCTTGTACCCCATTATATGGTGTCATGGTGCAGCTCTAAGGCCCGCCTTGTACCCCATTATATGGTGCAGCTCTAAGACCCGCCTTGTACCCCATATTATGGTGTCATGGTGCAGCTCTAAGGCCTGCCTTGTACCCCATTATATGGTGTCATTGTGCAGCTCTAAGGCCCACCTTGTACCCCATTATATGGTGTCATGGTGCAGCTCTAAGGCCCGCCTTGTACCCCATTATATGGTGTCATGGTGCAGCTCTAAGACCCGCCTTGTACCCCATTATATGGTGTCATTGTGCAGCTCTAAGGCCCGCCTTGTACCCCATTATATGGTGTCATGGTGCAGCTCTAAGGCCCGCCTTGTACCCTATTATATGGTGTCATGGTGCAGCTCTAAGGCCCGCCTTGTACCCCATTATATGGTGTCATGGTGCAGCTCTAAGACCCGCCTTGTACCCCATTATATGGTGTCATTGTGCAGCTCTAAGGCCCGCCTTGTACCCCATTATATGGTGTCATTGTGCAGCTCTAAGGCCCGCCTTGTACCCCATTATATGGTGTCATGGTGCAGCTCTAAGGCCCGCCTTGTACCCTATTATATGGTGTCATGGTGCAGCTCTAAGGCCCGCCTTGTACCCCATTATATGGTGTCATTGTGCAGCTCTAAGGCCCGCCTTGTACCCCATTATATGGTGTCATGGTGCAGCTCTAAGGCCCACCTTGTACCCCATTATATGGTGTCATTGTGCAGCTCTAAGGCCCGCCTTGTACCCCATTATATGGTGTCATGGTGCAGCTCTAAGGCCCACCTTGTACCCCATTATATGGAGTCATGGTGCAGCTCTAAGGCCCACCTTGTACCCCATTATATGGTGTCATTGTGCAGCTCTAAGGCCCGCCTTGTACCCCATTATATGGTGTCATGGTGCAGCTCTAAGGCCCGCCTTGTACCCCATTATATGGTGTCATTGTGCAGCTCTAAGCCCCGCCTTGTACCCCATTATATGGTGTCATGGTGCAGCTCTAAGGCCCACCTTGTACCCCATTATATGGTGTCATTGTGCAGCTCTAAGGCCCGCCTTGTACCCCATTATATGGTGTCATGGTGCAGCTCTAAGGCCCGCCTTGTACCCCATTATATGGTGTCATGGTGCAGCTCTAAGGCCCGCCTTGTACCCCATTATATGGTGTCATGGTGCAGCTCTAAGGCCCACCTTGTACCCCATTATATGGTGTCATTGTGCAGCTCTAAGGCCCGCCTTGTACCCCATTATATGGAGTCATGGTGCAGCTCTAAGGCCCGCCTTGTACCCCATTATATGGTGTCATTGTGCAGCTCTAAGCCCCGCCTTGTACCCCATTATATGGTGTCATGGTGCAGCTCTAAGGCCCACCTTGTACCCCATTATGTGGTGTCATTGTGCAGCTCTAAGGCCCGCCTTGTAGCCCATTATATGGTGTCATGGTGCAGCTGTAAGGCCCACCTTGTACCCCATTATATGGTGTCATGGTGCAGCTCTAAGGCCCACCTTGTGCCCCATTATATGGTGTCATGGTGCAGCTCTAAGACCTGCCTTGTACCCCATTATATGGTGCAGCTCTGCCTGTCTGGCTCTATGTAAGTGAATAGGCTGATGGGGAAGTAGTTCCGGGCAGACATGAAATACACTCATGTATACAGAACTGCATTGATTGGTGTATGTAATCCCCTTTATATACAGAGGAGGGAGGGGCAGGCCTGAGAGCCAATACGATATGCTGCATAATTTTTTTTTTAAAAAGGCGCATGCTGATAGGAGAAGATAACAGAGTGAGTATAGGGATGCCCTCCTTTCTGCTGCTCCTTCACTGTCCAATCAGCAGGCTGGAGGAGGAGCGAACACCCCCTGCAGTTCTTCTACAGTGTAAAACTAACAGAGAAATTGGTATATTTTGCATGGCTAAGCTTTGTGGCAGAGCTGTGTAAGTCTCAGGATTGGGTGGACAGAAATACAAACTTTTTTTGCAGGTAAAACATCTCCCATATGCAATGTTCTTGCAGCTCAGATTTACCCCGAAACTACTCGGGGGAGATTTACTAAAACTGGAGAGTGCAGAATCTGGTGCAGCTGTGCATTGCAGCCAATCAGCTTCCAACGTCAGCCTCATTTAATGAAGCTTTGACAATAAAACCTGGAAGCTGATTGGTTTCTATGCAGAGCTGCCCCAGATTCTGCACTCTCCAGTTTTAATAAATCTCACCCCCCCCCCCGCCCCAGTGTCACACACTGTTAATGTATCGTCTATGGCAGCCGAAGATAAGAGACAATCATTTCTTATATTTAGTGATTAATGATTGGGAACGTTTTATCTGCCTATGGAGTATTCGATATTATTGGTTGTTCACTTACGTTGTCTTCTGAGAGTTTCTCGATGGTCACCTTGGCCTCCAGCAGATGATTATTGAGGGCGATCACCTCGTGACCCAGAGCTCTCTTCTCCTCTTCATAATGTTGTCCCTGGAAATAAACAGCTGGCATTAGGGAATGGTTTGTCCCTCCGCTGCAATCGAGGTAAAATGAGGCAATCATTAATGGTGAAAGCTTTCCCCTCCCGGAGATGGAAGGAAATCTGCGTCCAATTCGGACACGGAAATCTCATTTACATTGAAAGCCTGGAACCCCAGAGGAGGAAGAAGCTCGGCTCTCCCAGGAGCTCCGTACTACTACTATACTATACTACATTCCTAAATTCCAAAGAAGAAAGTGCGCTACCAAAAAATAAATCCCGTGTGAGAGAAAATGTGGATCTGAGCAGAAAATCCCCCGTGAGATACTATACAAAGTCCAACAACTCTTATGGCAAAGGAGTCACACCTAGAAGTGATAAAGAAAACATATAAACCATATATGTGAATAAGTGGAAATCAAAAAATGCACCCTATTGATATCCCCACTGCGCTTCAGGATAAAAATAGAAAAAATAATATTTCTTTTTCGTACATCACGGGACACAGAGCGACTTAGTCATTACTAATGGGTTATATAGTTTACCTTCAGGTGTTGGCACTGGCCAATTCCAAACCGGAAGTACCCTCCCCTATATAAGCCCCTCCCACCCGGGAGCACCTCAGTTTTTTGCCAGTGTCTAAGGTGTTGGCCAAAGAGTAACATGTGTTTTCACTGGGCTTGCGTACAGGTTCTTTTGGGCCTTAGTAAGCTGTTCCGGATCCCACCAAAAAAGCTTCATAGCTAAACGGTCGGTACCCGGGCCTTGCAGCAGAAGAGCAAGGTTTTGCCTGTAATGCTTCTCTTAGGAGGGCTGGACCCTGGGATCCAGAGCTCTGGTCATACCCACGACCAAGACGCTGTCTGTGCAGGGTGCTATACAGGTCCAGGGGAGTGGAATCCTTGGGAACCCGGTCCCTGAAGGTTTAATTACAATGCCTGCCGTGATAGGTGAAGTTTGGACTTTTGTGGACCAAACAAAGTCCTGCGGCGGGGATCAGGTAAGTGGGGGCCCTCAGGAACTTGGTTCTATTGGGGGACCCCCAAGCCTAATTTGTCTTTCTGTCTGTTACCTAACGGTATTCCCGCTAAATATCTGTGTTTGCCTATAACTACTGAAAATGTAAAATTTTAATAGTAGTCAAGAAAAAAAAAAAAAAACAGGGACCGCGGTACCTGTGTTAAACCACTAGAGGCCGCTGTAGTCCATTTTTCTTGTAAATGTGGATCTTTGGTTTTCTCAACTCAAAAGATCCAGGCAGCTGGTAAGTTTCTCTGAGGGAATCCACTTCCTCTGCCCTGTTGCTGCGTTCATCCACCGCACAGGCCCTCCGGCAAAAAGGGCCCTGGCTCCTAGTCCTCTGTTGGTTTTCGAAAAGGGCGCCATTGGCGCACGGGCGCGCGCGCGGGCGCGTGCACGCGCCTCCTATGAAAAAAAAGGGGCGGGGCGGGTGGATGACGCTCGATGCGCGCCGCGGCGCTTCTGCGCATGTGCGGGCGTCCCAGCATGGTTAAAAGACACAGTACAAGTGTCAGCTGCATGCAAACAGAGCTAGCAACAAACAGTGGCACACAGAGGCGGTTGATGCAGGCATCCCCATAGAAAGGCACTTTAGTGGACACCAGCTGGTATATAGCAGCACCTGTGTTAGACTATTACCAGCAAAAATTGGTGTATGACGACGGGAATACCTCAGCTTTGTGCTTAAAGGATATGTCGTCCAGACGCTCCGGAAATAAATCTTCCAGGAAGCCAAAGGGGTCTCCATCGGGCTCTGAGGATATTGGGCATGCTTGCACTGCACCAATCTCCCCTGAGAATGCAGAGGTCAGTAGCCGTAGAAACCCCGCAGGAATGCCTGGTGCTGCGGCTGTCCCCAGTCCACCTGCTCCTGTATATATAACAGAGGAGGTTTTATCCTCAACTCTGGGAGGATTGGAAGAGAGATTAACAGCATTGATCGCTGCTTCCCTGTCTCAGGAAAAGCGCGTCCGATCTCCGTCTCCTCCTTCAGAGTGCCTGTTAGTGGAGGAACAGCCCCACACAGAGATCGACCTACCTGAAGGGGATCAGGATGAGGTTGATTCACTTATAGAGGAATCAACAGTGGAAGAACCTTTCTCAGCTTCTCAGGCTGAAAGATTATGGGTTCAGTCTCTGACTAACATGGTCCGATCAGCATTTAAAATGCCTCTGGCGGAACCACCATCCACTACGGTTTCCTCGCTGGGGTCGCTAAAAGCTCCCCAGGCGGTCTGTTCCTTCCCAATCCACCCTTTATTAGAAGGGCTTATTTACCAGGATTGGGAGCATCCTGATAAAATATTTGCTCCCCCCAAGAGATTTCCGGTGATCTATCCCATGGAGGATAAGTTCATAAGAAAATGGAGGGTCCCTATAGTGGACGCAGCCATCTCTTCTGTTAACAAATCACTGACATGTCCAGTAGATAATGTTCCAATGTTCAAAGACCCAATAGATAAAAAATTGGAGTCTTTACTAAAATCTGCTTTCTCTACAGCAAGTATGGTGACACAACCTGCGGTAGCAGCGATTGGAGTCTGCCAAGCAGTGAAAGATCAGTTGAAACAAGTCTTAAGGGACTTACCAGATCAGCAGGCTCATGCCCTAGCTGACCTGCCTAGAGCCTTGTGTTTTGCGGTGGACGCCATAAAGGATACAATCCAACAGGCCTCCCGCTTTACGCTGTCTATAGTACATATGCGTAGGCTTCTGTGGCTCAAAAACTGGTCTGCTGAAGCTCCCTGTAAAAAACTGCTGGTTAGCTTCCCATTTCATGGAGAACGCTTATTTGGAGAAGATCTGGACAAATATATCCAGAAAATTTCTGCCGGTAAAAGTTCACTCTTACCGGTTAAGAACAAGGGTAGAAGTCCTTCTTTTAAGAGGCCTACCTCTCCAGTCCCGGGCACATCGGCCGTGAAGCAGTTCCGACGGCCTCCGCGGTCAAATTCAGGGGGCAGAAATCAGGGACAATCACAGGGTAACAAGAAGCCCTGGATCAAGAGAGGTACAAAACCTCCCCCTAAGGCATGAAGTATTGCCCCCGCTCAATCGGGTGGGGGGAAGACTTCAGTTGTTCACAGAGACCTGGCGGGACACCATCAGAGACAGATGGGTGCTCTCCGCAGTAAGTCTGGGATACAAGCTGGAGTTAAAAGGCACTCCTCCTGCCCAATTTATGAGGTCAAACGTGCCAAGAGATCCCCAAAAGAGAGGATCCCTCCTTCTGGCACTAGAACAACTATTGCTCCAAGGGGTAATCATGAAGGTTCCCCTGGAAGAAAGCGGATTCGGGTTTTACTCGAACCTTTTCACAGTCCCCAAACCAAATGGGGACGTGAGGCCCATATTAAATCTAAAAGGGCTAAACAAGTTCCTAAATATCAGGACCTTTCGGATGGAGTCGATCCGATCAGTGGCCACCGCCCTACAAGGGCAGGAATGGCTAGCCTCGATCGACATAAGGGATGCTTATCTGCATATTCCCATCTTTCCGGCCCATCAGAAATTTCTACGCTTTGCAGTAGAAGGGCGCCATTTTCAGTTCAGAGCCTTACCTTTCGGTCTGGCCACAGCACCACGAGTGTTCACAAAAATTCTGGCCCCATTATTGGCCAATCTAAGAACACAGGGTGTAACGATAATGGCGTATCTAGACGACCTGCTACTAATAGACCACTCAGTGGAAAAGCTGGAAGTAGCTATTCACAAGACAATCGAGTATCTGGAATATCACGGTTGGATTATCAACCGGGACAAGTCAGCTCTAAGACCAGTCAAAAGTCTGGAATACTTAGGGCTAAGGCTGGATTCAAATCAGAGAAAGATTTTCTTACCTCCAGAGAAGGTGTCGTCTTTAAGAAATTTGACCCACTTAGTGGGTACAAAAAGAAAACCATCCATACGTCTCTGCATGAGGCTGCTGGGAAAGATGGTGGCTTCATTCGAAGCGGTACCCTACGGTCAATTCCATTCAAGGAATTTGCAAAGGGCCATACTGTCAGCCTGGAACAAAAAAGTTCAGGCTTTAGACTTACCAATGTCCCTGTCCCCTTCCGTTCGCAAGAGCCTCCATTGGTGGTTGGTGCCCCAGAATCTGGAAAGAGGGAAACCCTTCAGTCCGGTTTCTTGGAAGGTGGTCACTACAGATGCCAGCCTCATCGGCTGGGGGGCAGTGCTGGAGCAATGGTCTCTCCAGGGCAGGTGGTCAGAAGCAGAAAAGGCCCTGCCCATAAATCTCTTAGAGATACGAGCAGCCCGGTATGCCCTAGTAGCATGGACATCCAAACTCCAGGGGTCCCCTGTCAGAATTCAATCAGACAATGCCACGGCAGTGGCATATATCAATCATCAGGGTGGCACCAAAAGTCGTGCAGCCCAGAAGGAAGCAAATTGCATCCTGGAGTGGGCAGAAAGATATGTCCCAGCCATATCTGCGGTTTTCATCCCAGGAGTGGAAAATTGGAGAGCGGACTTTCTAAGTCGCCAACAATTATGCCCGGGGGAATGGTCTCTTCACCCCGAGGTTTTCCAGGCAATATGCCAGCGGTGGGGAACACCGGATGTAGATCTGCTAGCATCCAGATTCAACGCAAAGGTGGACAGGTTTGTGTCTCGCACAAGGGATCCCCTAGCTTGCGGCTCGGATGCCCTAGTGTTCCCTTGGGATCGGTTCAAGCTGATATATGCATTCCCACCGCCACAATTGTTACCGCGATTACTCCGCAGAATCAGGGTAGAAAAGAAACCAGTGATTCTGGTGGCTCCAGCGTGGCCCCGAAGGGCATGGTACGCGGAGATGGTAAAAATGTCAGTGAGGAGTCCTTGGACCCTCCCACTTCGTCCGGACCTGCTGTCGCAAGGACCGATATACCACCCTTCCTTACCAGCCCTAGGTTTGACGGCCTGGCTATTGAAGCCCACATTCTGAAAAAGAGAGGGCTCTCTAATTCTGTGGTATCTACCATGATCAATGCCAGGAAACCGGTATCCAGGCAGATCTATTATAGGATCTGGAAAGCGTACATTACGTGGTGTGAGACCAAGAAATGGCATCCACGTAAGTACATGATAGGGAGGATTCTGGACTTCCTACAGTGGGCTGTAGATAGGAAGCTGGCCTTGAGTACTATCAAGGGTCAGATTTCGGCCTTGTCAATATTTTTTCAAAGGCCCTTGGCTTCGCATTCACTAGTCAAAGCCTTTATACAAGGAGTGATGCGTATTAGCCCTCCGGTTAGTATTCCCATATGTCCTTGGGACTTAAACCTGGTTCTGTCGGTTCTACAGAAACAACCGTTTGAACCATTACAACACATTTCCTTGGTTCTTCTCACCAGGAAATTGGTTTTCTTAGTAGCCATTTGTTCGGCTAAAAGAGTGTCGGAATTAGCAGCTATGTCCTGTAAGGAGCCATATCTGGTTGTCCATAAGGACAGAGTAGTATTACGTCCTCATCCAGCCTTTCTTCCTAAGGTGGTATCGAGGTTTCATTTGAACCAAGATGTGGTTCTTCCTTCTTTTTTCCCCAAACCTATCTCAGTAGAGGAAAAGTTATTACATTCTTTGGATGTGGTAAGAGCAGTTAAAGCTTATCTAAAAGCCACTGCTCAGATTCGCAGAACGGATTCTTTGTTTGTTCTGCCGGAAGGCCCCAGAAGGGGTCAGGCAGCATCAAAATCTACTTTAGCCAAGTGGATTCGACAGGTCATAATACAAGCCTATGGCTTGAGAAAGAGACCGCCTCCGTTCAAAGTTAGGGCGCACTCCACAAGAGCGGTTGGAACTTCATGGGCAGTGCATCACCAGGCCTCCCTGGCTCAAGTATGTAAGGCCGCAACATGGTCTTCGGTACACACGTTTACTAGATTCTATCAGGTAGACGTTAGAAGTCAGGAGGATGTCGCCTTTGGGCGCAGTGTATTGCAGGCCGCAAAAGATCCTCATGCCTGATGGCGCCCAGCTTATGTACCCCCCCCCTCATTTGGCATTGCTTTGGGACGTCCCATTAGTAATGACTAAGTCGCTCTGTGTCCCGTGATGTACGAAAAAGAAAAAGGGATTTTTATAACAGCTTACCTGTAAAATCCTTTTCTTGGAGTACATCACGGGACACAGAGCTCCCACCCCTCTTTTTGGGACACTTATTGCTTGGCTACAAAACTGAGGTGCTCCCGGGTGGGAGGGGCTTATATAGGGGAGGGTACTTCCGGTTTGGAATTGGCCAGTGCCAACACCTGAAGGTAAACTATATAACCCATTAGTAATGACTAAGTCGCTCTGTGTCCCGTGATGTACTCCAAGAAAAGGATTTTACAGGTAAGCTGTTATAAAAATCCCTTTATATAAATAAAAATATATATCAAGTGATGAATATGTTGGATAACTTCGTACACTTAGGCACACTGGTGCCAACATATACATCCAAATGAAAAGTGAATCTATAATGCTGCCACCTTAAATAATCAAACTGTGTACAATATAATAATGATGATAATCTAAACTGAAAACATATTATTATAAGTGGCGCAAAAACATGTAACTAAATACATAAACTACTCCAATAAATATAAATCAGATTATGGCTGAAAAAAATATATATTAATCCAGTCACTATAAATCAGCAAGAACCCGTGCATAAAGTGACAATAGTGTTTAAAGTTCATAAATTAATAATCAGTGTCTTCAATCTTCATTTCTTCCACCACACCCAAGTGTTCAGTGAGACCTCTCCCTTCAGATAAAACACTCACCAAAAAAATATGCCTCACACTCGCGTGTTCGGCGTGCAAGCTAAGCAACAATCCTTTCAATGGGTAACCAGATGATGCACTTCATAAAGTGTCCTCCAGGTGGCTCCGTATATGTGTAAAAAAATATAAGGTGC
The DNA here is from genome assembly GCA_029206835.1 of Rana muscosa. Lineage (NCBI taxonomy): Eukaryota > Metazoa > Chordata > Amphibia > Anura > Ranidae > Rana > Rana muscosa. The sequence continues at coordinate 897,926 of JARGYO010005628.1, forward strand.
ACAATAGTGTGATATCGTAAAACCAGTTTAATCGATAAAAAACCTTCAAAAGTTACACTCACAAGAAAATAAGCCGTAATGCACACCAAAAACATCCAGACAACTACAGCCAGTGAAGGATGGTCACGGCGGACCCAGGATCAGCAGTGATCAATACTAATATGAACGCTCTCACCGCTCGCTTCCCATATACGATCCCTCGCTTCCTACTGTGGCTGGATGCGTAACACGTCACACGTCACTCCTTCACGATGGTTCAAGCACTCAAACGATCGCAGTGTAGCCACGCCCCGACATGTTTCGTCACGATGGACTTAATCATGGGATTGGCTTTGTTTTTGGTGTGCATTACGGCTTATTTTCTTGTGAGTGTAACTTTTGAAGGTTTTTTATTGATTAAACTGGTTTTACGATATCACACTATTGTGCACCTTATATTTTTTTACACATATACGGAGCCACCTGGAGGACACTTTATGAAGTGCATCATCTGGTTACCCATTGAAAGGATTGTTGCTTAGCTTGCACGCCGAACACGCGAGTGTGAGGCATATTTTTTTGGTGAGTGTTTTATCTGAAGGGAGAGGTCTCACTGAACACTTGGGTGTGGTGGAAGAAATGAAGATTGAAGACACTGATTATTAATTTATGAACTTTAAACACTATTGTCACTTTATGCACGGGTTCTTGCTGATTTATAGTGACTGGATTAATATATATTTTTTTCAGCCATAATCTGATTTATATTTATTGGAGTAGTTTATGTATTTAGTTACATGTTTTTGCGCCACTTATAATAATATATAAACCATATAGACTAAATTATGTATAAATTATGATGAAACAAACAAAAACAAAAAAAGAAGTTCAGCATGTGGAAGAAAAAGTCCAAAATGTGAAGAGAAAAAGAGAGAGAAGATCCTCCTCTTCTATGTTCAATTATTTGTAAATGTGCAATAAATCTCCACTACCAACAAAGGTCGTTGGACTCGTGAGGCCACCACCAAATGGGAAGAGTACCCACTTACCAGTGTGACCCCCCTAATGAAAGAGAAGTCCACCGCACTGATCACAGGTCAGAAGGACGGCACCATCTTTGTTCAGCTCACAGATAACTCACGTTTTACACGATCGGACCCTCTCCTTTCTTTATATACTCTCATTGATCATGTAATATGGGGAGATGCCCAACTGAGAACCTGTTATAACCGTCCACTAGAGGGGGAGCCGGGGGGGAGTTACCATTAGGCGATCCAGGGCTGGGTGCCCTATTGGAAGTGCAGTTGACCTCTCTTTAAGTAGGAGGTCACACTACAGCTGGTGGTGGCCTCACGAGTCCAACAACCTTTGTTGGTAGTGGAGATTTATTGCACATTTAAAAATATTTAAACATAGAAGAGGAGGATCTTCTCGGTTTTTCTTTTTTCACATATTGGACTTTTTTTTGAGTTTCATCATAATTTATATGCGATTTAGTCTATTTAGTTTGGTTCTACATTCCCGTTCTTGTCCCTATTCTGTATACAAAGAATGTCCAACCAGAGGGAGCTACAGCCAGTGAGGATCTTTGTTCCCTCAACAATCTGGTAACCTGGAAACATTCCTCATATCTGAAGGCTGACCAATGGGGAGGGGCAATTTGCCACTGGACTGCTTGTACCCGACTAACCTTCTAAAAGATGGAGGAAGGTCAAGTCTTGGCTTACAATGTCATTAATGTGTTTTTCAACCAAACATCTGAATCCTGGAACAAGATATGAGCCGGGGATACCGAACGTCCTCTCAATCCCCACCACTCCATAATAACATCCACTGATAACTGAGCCACCAGGTCCACAATGACTTCCTATACATACCCCCCCACTCGGATCAGAGAGCCCCCTCCACCATGCCCACAATGACTTTCTATACATAACCCCCCCTCGGATCCGAGAGCCTCCTCCACAATTTGCCCACAATGACTTCCTATACATAACCCCCCCTCGGATCTGAGAGCCCCCTCCACCATGGCCACAATGATTTCCTATACACACCCCTCCCCCATGATTCTAGAGCCCCCTCTACCATGGCCACAATGACCTCCTATAAATAACCTCCCCCTCGGATCCCAGAGCCCCTCCACCATGCACATTGTGCCCCCTCTACTCTAGAAGAAAGGATGTAGCTGCACACTTGCCTCCTATCAGTGCCCATCATTGCCTCCTATCAGTGCCCATCATTGCCTCCTATCAGTGCCCATCATTGCCTCCTATCAGTGCCCATCATTGCCACCTATCAGTACCCATCATTGCCACCTATCAGTACCCATCATTGCCACCTATCAGTGCCCATCATTGCCGCCTATCAATACCCATCATTGCCACCTATCAATACCCATCATTGCCACCTATCAGTATCCATCATTGCCACCTATCAGTGCCCATCATTGCCACCTATCAGTGCCCATCATTGCCACCTATCAGTACCCATCATTGCCACCTATCAGTACCCATCATTGCCACCTATCAGTGCCCATCATTGCCGCCTATCAATACCCATCATTGCCACCTATCAATACCCATCATTGCCACCTATCAGTATCCATCATTGCCACCTATCAGTGCCCATCATTGCCACCTATCAGTGCCCATCATTGCTGCCTATCAGTGCCCATCATTGCCATCTATCAGTACCCATCATTGCTGCCCATCAGTGCCCATCATTGCCATCAGTACCCATCATTGCCACCTATCAGTGACATTGGCGTCTGATAACCCGGAAGGTGCACAGGGGGTGTTGGGACTGAATGTTTGCTGCGGGTCGGTGACTCACGGCATTGCCAAGGATTCCACACTCTATTCTTCTATTGTTCCTCAGTCCGCCACATGACATCATTATTTTTTCATCCAATGACATTGCACCCCATTCTCTGTGTTTGCCGTCTTCACCAGGGACATCCCGATACCCCAATACAGCGATATTCCTGAGTACTCCATTAGCCCTGCAGGGGGCGCCACAGACCCGGCCCAATTCTACAACCTATACAAGTCTAACATTTAATCCAGTATAATAATTTGTATCTAAAGCCAAAACTTTCCAAAAATCTGACAGGTTTTCTCTTTTCCATCCTGGAGCCAAAATGAAAATAGAAAGTTCTTGGCATTGGCTGCACTTTAATTTGACCCACAAATCCCCCTCAGGCCTGCCTGGTTACTTCCAGAGCCTGTGCAGCGTGTAGAACGCCCTCCATTCATCGCCGCTCATAAAAAGGACCTGAAACTCTCCAGGAAGATTGAAGGTTTATTTTTCCTGCCAAAAGCTCTGCCAGTCTTGCTCTAAAATTAGTCGCTTTCCCCGGAATCCCGCTCATTAATTCACCCCGGCGCTCCGAGCCGCAGAAGATCCTCCAACTTGATTTTGTCAGAATTGACTTCTCCTCACCGGCTCTGCGCAGGGGGGGGCGCCTCCAATCCCCCGCGAGACGCAAATGTGAACGGTGGAGATATTTGTATAAACGTACCTGAAAATTAGCATCAGGCCTAATGACGCGCCTGAAATACGCCGCCGCAATTCTCAGCGAGAAGACAAATACACGTTCCTTGAAAATCATTCCATTTCTACATATCACAGACTGGGGGGGGGGGGGGGGAGGAACCAGGAACCGCCACCATCCACCCAGACATACAGAAGAGGGGGGTACAGCCCCGGCCAAAAGTTCTGAGGGCGACACAAATATTAATTCTCACAAAGTCTGCTGCTTCAGTGTTGTCAGATGTTACTATGGATACTGAAGTATGACGACATCATAAGTGTCAGATGTTACTATGACATCATAAGTGTCAGATGTTACTATGGATACTGAAGTATGACGCCATCATAAGTGTCAGATGTTACTATGACATCATAAGTGTCAGATGTTACTATGGATACTGAAGTATGATGACATTATAAGTGTCAGGTGTTACTATGACATCATAAGTGTCAGATGTTACTATGACATCATAAGTGTCAGATGTTACTATGGATACTGAAGTATAATGACATCATAAGTGTCAGATGTTACTATGGGATACTGAAGAAAAATTACAAGCATTCCATAAGTGTCAGAGGCTTTTATTGAAAATGACATGAAGTTTATGCAAAGAGTCAATATTTGTAGTGTTGACCCTTCTTTTTCCTGACCTCTGCAATCCCCCCGGCATACTGTCAGTCAACTTCAGGGCCACATCCTGACTGATGGCCGACCCCCCATTCTTCCATAATCAATGCTTTTTTTTTGTTCACCCGCCCCTTGAGGATTGACCACAAGTCCTCAATTGGGATTAAGGTCTGGGGAGTCTCCTGGCCAGGGACCCAAAATTTCCATGTTTTGTTCCCCAAGCCACTTAGTTATGTCTTTGCCTGGAAAAGGCATTGTTCCTCACCAAACTCTTCTTGGATGGTTGGGAGAAGTACCTCTCAGAGGAGGTTTTTGTACTATTCTTTATTTATGGCAAATTGTAAGTGAGCCCCCCACTCCCTTGGCTGAGAAGCCCCCCCCCCACACCCCACACATGAATGGTCTCAGGATACATGACACAGGACTGATGGCGCTCACCCTTTCTTCTCCGAACAAGGTTTCTTCCGGATGCCCCAAACAATGGGGAAGGAGAAAATGACTTTCCCCCAGTCCTCTGCAGTCCAATCCCTGTAGATTCTGCAGAATATCAGTCTGTCCCTAATGTTTTTCTTGGAGAGAAGTGGCTTCTTTTTCACCCTTCTTGTCACCAGGCCGTCCTCCAAAAGTCTTCTCCTTACTGTGCGTGCCGATGTCCTCACACCTGTCTACTGCCATTCCTGAGCAAGCTCTGTACTGGTGGTGCCCCGATCCCCCCATCACCCCTCTGTACTGGTGGTGCCTCGATCCCCCCCTCACTAGTGGTGCCCCCCATCCCCCCTCTGCACTGGTGGTGCCCCGATCCCCCCATCTCCCCTCTGCACTGGTGGTGCCCAGATCCCGCAGCTGAATCACCTGTAGCAGACAGTCCTGGCATTTGCTGGACTTTCATGGGGGCCCTGAATCCTTCTTCACAACAATTGAACCTCTCCCCTTGAAGTTCTTGAAGATCCGATAAATGGTTGATTTTGGTGCAATCTTAGTAGCAGCAATCTCCTTGGCAGTGAATCCCTTTTTGTGCAAAACAATGATGACTGCATGTGTTTCTTTGCAGGTAACCGTGGGTAAAAGAGGGGGGGGGGGGACAATGATTTCAAGCACCACCCTCCTTTTAAAGCTTCTAGTCTGTTATTCTAACTCAATCAGCATTACAGAGTGATTTCTAGCCTTGTCCTCGTCAACACTGACACCTGTTACCGAGAGAATCACTGACATGTCAGCCGGTCCTTTTGTGTCCGGGCTGATAATGCAGTGGAATTTTTTTTTTTATGGGATTAAGTTAATTTTAATGGCAAAGAGCGACTTCATTCATCTGATCGCTCTTCATAACATTCTGGAGTATATGCAAATTACCATCATAAACAGTGAGGAAGCGGACTTTGGTAAAAGTGATATTTCTGTCATTCTCAAAACTTTTGGCCACGGCTGTAATTGTACCTCCAGAAATGAAAGACATCCTCCCCCGCCCCCGCCCGGACCGCAACCACCACAGAAAGTAAATCTTATAGTATGTGGAGTCATTGAAGGACAGAAATGAATGCAGCGCTCTATTCATGAATGAATAATTTAGCTAATAAAAGTACATACATAATGTACAAAATACTCATTATCCGCCTTTAGCCATACAGGGGCATTTTTTGTGGCAGGGGGAGGGGGATGACAGGGAGCCTATCAAGTTTGCTGCATGCAAATATGTTGGCAGGGAAAAACATGCTGATAGGAGGAGACGGCAGAATGAGCAGAACCAAATTCTCATATATCCGCTGTATTCTGACTGGCAAATCTGATATCATGTAGAAAGAAGATGATTCTACAGCATTCCACCACCAGGGTTCAAATAAATCTTGTGACACCCATCACCCTATTCATAGGGGCACTTACCAGAGAGGATGGACCATCTATCTCTAGAATGGTCACTCATGCATGCAGATACCCCTCTGCGGGGTATTAGAAGTGTGAGGACTTTCCCTGGATCACTGTAATGTTTGACTCCCATATAGATGTCCAGATCTCAGCCAGATACGATGGGTATGTGAAGAAAGGAGGGGCGCCAATAGTGTAATACAACAATGACTACATTTATATAAAGTCAAAAACCTACTTACAATTATTAAAATCAAAAGCGAGCCTTTAATAAAATGTGTTTGCGGACACACATATCAGTTCCACCCGCACTATTAGGATCAGGAAGGACGTGACAGCGTCAGCACGTAGCTCCGCCCGATATGTTTCGTCCTACGTGATGTCTTCCTGGGGAACGTGCGACGCGCTGAGCTGACACTATAAATAGCACAATAAACAGGCCGAGCCTCGTTCTCGAACAGCGGCCATATTAGGCAACATCCAAGCCTCGTTTTCATTCAGTCCAATCCCATTTTTAATAGTGCTTATTGTATTACACTATTGGAGCCCCTACTTTCTTCACATACCCATCGTATCTGGCGGAGATCTGGACATCTATATGGGAGTCTGTAATGGCAATCATACATTACAATGATGCAGGGAGAGTCCGAACACTTCTAATACCCTGCAGAGGGGTATCTGCATGCGTCGAGACCCTTCGGGGTAAGACCGCGCTTTATTAAGATACCTCTCAACTCAACTCAACTCACTGTAGAGATAGACGGTCCATCCTCTCTGGTAAGTGCCCCTATGAATAGGGTGATGGATGTCACAAGAGGATTTATTTAAACCCTGGTGGTGGAATGCTGTAGAATCATCTTCTTTCTATATCTACCACGTGGAGAGAATTCTTATGCCGCGTACACACGACCGCTTTTCTCGACGAGAAAAACTGCATTTTTTTTTTTCGCCGAGAAAAACGATCGTCTGTGGGCTTTATGTCGTTTTTCTCGTCTAGAAAAACGGCATAAAAAACGACGAGAAAAATTAGAACATGTTCTAAATTTTCTCATCGTTTTTTCCATCATTTTTTTCCGCGGCAGTTTTCCCATAGGGAGACACTGCCGCGGAGCCCACAGACGGTCGTTTTTCTCGTCAAGAGAAAAAATGACGGGAAAAACGACCATGTGTAGGGAACCCTTGGAACCGAAGCGGTTCCCTCGTTTTTCTTGTCATTATTCACAGCGGTTTTTTAACCGCCGTGAATAATGATCGTGTGTACGCGGCATTAGAACACTTTTGAACTGATTTATGGACTTTTATGGATTATTGATGTATTATATGTCACCAAACCTTCTCACTTTATGGAGTGTGACTTTTTATATCACATATTCAGTCGCTGCGACAATTCACTGCATAATGTTTGTTTATACCTCGGCGCAGTAATCTTTTTTATTTTAAATCTGGTAACATGTCTGTTATGTTCTGATTGTATGTGTGCTGTGCCAGTACGTGTTCCATGTGTCCCCCCGTGTGTGCCCCAATCATGTGTCCCCCATGTGTGCCCCAATCATGTGTCCTCCAATTATGTGTCCCCCGTGTGTGTACCAATCATGTGTCCCCCGTGTGTGCCCCAATCATGTGTCCCCGGTGTGTGCCCCAAACATGTGTCCCAATCATGTGTCCTCCAATTATGTGTCCCCCGTGTGTGCCCCAATCATGTGTCCCCTGCCTGTGTCCCAATCATGTGTCCCCCGTGTGTGTCCCAATCATGTGTCCCCCGTGCAGGGGCGGATCCAGAGTCTTTTCTCGGGAGGGGCACTGCCAAAAAATATGTTTTTTTTTGTGGGAAATTTATCGGGGAAATGGCTGGTGTCGGCGCTTCAATCATCCCGGCACCATGGTTGGTATGGTGTCAGGATGATTGAAGCGCATTATTTCTATTATTAAATAGTTCAATGCAGAATCAGTGGGAGCCCCCAGTGTGTCACTTGCCACCGTCGCCTGCAATTAGTGGGAGCCCTGAGCGTGTCACTTGCCACACGTTGCAGATTGTCACTTGCCACGTCACCTGCCACACCTTGCTGATTGTCACTTGCCTGCCACCAGATGCAGATTGTCATTTGCCACGTCACCTGACACAATTTGCAGATTGTCACTAACTTGCCTGCTAAGGTGTAGTTTTGGTTGTCTCTTGCTGTGTCCCAGACTCCCAGAGTCAGGCAGCAGAGAGATAATGTAATCTCTCTGCTGCCTGTACAGTGAGGGCGGAAGTCACTGCAGGAATGCAGGGCAGGCACGGGCGGTGAGAGATGATCTCATCTCTCTGCTCCTCCGCTCCCGGCTAGCTGATTGACCAGCTGCCACACTGAGCCTGCTCTCTCACTCTCACCTGCGCTGCCAACACACTGAGCAGCACGGTCTGCCCATTAACTGCGCCGCCCGCCCACAAACCGCGCCGAAAGCGGAGCTGCCTGCTTTTTTACCCGTCTGTGGAGCCGCACGCTATCGCACCTGCCTGCAGAGCAGCCTGACGTGACTCACTGACGTCACTCGTTGCTAGATGCCAAGCGGCCCAGGCGTTAGCAACGAGTGCAGGAAAGAGGCTCCACCCACCTCCTTCTCCGCTCCTGGTATCGTGTCAGTGCGCCGCGTAACTACATTAGACGAGTCTCTCTCTCTCAGCGCCGCTGATCGGCTGATGTGAGAAACTGAGAGAGAGACTCAGAGAGGCAGCGGCAGCCGCAGAACAAGTACTGTATATACTCGAGTATAAGCTGACCCGAATATAAGCCGAGGCACTTAATTTTACCCCAAAAAACTGGGAAAACATATTGACTCGAGTATAAGCCTAGGGTGTCCATCTGCATGCCTCACTGTGCCCATGCCTCACTGTGCCCATGACTAGACTGATGTTTAACATTGGAGTCTATGGAAGGAGTGCCTGGCTTTGAAAAATCGGTTCTCCCCGGCCGTAGGACTCCCAGACACCAAACTTTGCACACTTGTAGAGGAGACATGGGGCTACTTGTGTGCCAAGTCTGGGGTCCAGGGGACCTACGACCGGCTGGTACCGGGTCCGCAAAGTCACCAGAGAAATGACCGTTTAACATTGGAGTCTATGGAAGGAGTGCCCGACTTTGAAAAATCTTTTCTCCCCGGCCGGAGGTCTCACAGACAGTAAACTTTGCACACTTGTAGAGGAGACATGGGGCTACATGTGTACCGGGTCCCCAAAGTCCGGGAGATCAGGCGCAAAAAAAAAACAGAGCAAGCAAGTGAGTGTGACAGATGGTCTCGGGGGGGGGCAATTGCCCTGTTGCCCCCCGCCTGGATCCGCCCCTGCCCCCATGTGTGCCCCAATCATGTGTCCCCTGCCTGTGTCCCAATCATGTGTCCCCCGTGTGTGTCCCAATCGTGTGTCCCCCGTGTGTGCCCCAATCATGTGTCCCCTGCCTGTGTCCCAATCATGTATCCCCCGTGTGTGCCCAAATCATGTATCCCCCGTGTGTGCCCAAATCATGTATCCCCCGTGTGTGCCCAAATCATGTATCCCCCGTGTGTGCCCAAATCATGTATCCCCCGTGTGTGCCCAAATCATGTATCCCCCGTGTGTGCCCAAATCATGTATCCCCCGTGTGTGCCCAAATCATGTATCCCCCGTGTGTGCCCAAATCATGTATCCCCCGTGTTTGCCCAAATCATGTATCCCCCGTGTGTGCCCAAATCATGTATCCCCCGTGTGTGTACTCCGTATTACAGATCCAGAACATTGGGATATTTCGTGGAAGATGGAGACATTTCTTCATAATGAATCCAATGATTGCTCCTCACACCGCGCTTCGTCGTCCGCCATTCTGGATGATGGATTGCCGGGAGAAATGGAATGTCAATTCTACTAAATTATTCAAAGTCATCATCCAATATTCATTGTGAGAGATAATTGGTGCTGCCATCACTGCGGGATAATCCGGAGACACGGGACGTGGAGGCCAACGGTCAGTTTATGGGGCTCAATTCTCAACTTCAGAGAGGACAGACTATGGGCTCACAGCTTTCCTTCACATCCATTCCTCAATAAACATCAAGAATATAATTCCACCAAACACCTTTACAAACCCAGATATCACCTTGTAAATGTAGCAGTGACATCATCATAGCCTGTGCAGAAGTGCGAGGGGCCAGCAGGCTCCACCCATTACAGGAGGGGGCAAAGACAAGACCAGTCCCCCTGCACAAGGAGAGAGAGCAGAAAGGTGGGAGGTGCCAGCAGGCTCCACCCACAACAGGGGGGGCAGAGACAAGACCAGCCCCCCTGCACAAGGAGAGAGAGCAGAAAGGTAGGAGGGACCAGCAGGCTCCACCCACCACAGGGGGGGCAGAGACAAGACCAGCCCCCCTGCACAAAGAGAGAGAGCAGAAAGGTGGAAGGGGCCAGTAGGCTCCACCCACCACAGGAGGGGGCAGAGACAAGACCAGCCCCCCTGCACAAGGAGAGAGAGCAGAAATGTGGGAGGGGCCAGCAGGCTCCACCCACCACAGGAGGGGGCAGAGACAAGACCAGCCCCCCTGCACAAGGAGAGAGAGCAGAAAGGTGGGAGGTTCCAGCAGGCTCCACCCACCACAGGAGGGGGCGGAGATAAGACCAGTCATCCTGCACAAAGAGAGAGAGCAGCAGTGAGTGGTCTTTATTACAGGAAGTCTCACTGGATTACTGTATAGATCTGGGAGAAGATTCCAGGAGAAGTCACATGACTGATGGATTTATTACCCCAGAGTTCGGGATTAAAGTATCACCTGTGTGCACTTGAAGCGCTGGTGATAATGCTGCTTAAAGGGGAGTTCCAGACTTTTTTTATGTTTATTAAAAGTCAGCAGCTACAAAAAGTGTAGCTGCTGGCTTTTAATAAACAGACACTTACCTGGTCCACTGTCCAGCGACGCGGTCGAACAGAACTTTGCTCCTCTCCCCCCTTCTCCGACGGCTCCTCCATTCCTACTGTGGGCACCTGGCCGTGACAGCTTTCGGCTTCATGGCCGGGCACTCACTGCGCATGAGCGAGCGGCGCTGCGCAATCTGAGTGGACAGGCGATCGCCTGGGACCTGTCACGTGTCCCAGGTGATCGCCTACAGGGAGGTGCCTGCCTTAGGCGATATGACGAGTCGCCTAAGCGGGCCCTGGGCGGAAGGAGGAAGTGGGACAGGAAGTCCCCCTCCTACTGAAGCCCCCACTCCCCCCCCCCAAAAAAAATTACATGCCAAATGTGGCATGTAAGGGGGCGAGGAGTGGATTAAGCGGAAGTTCCAAATTTGGGTGGAACTCCGCTTTAACAATGGGTAAGTGCAGCGTAAAAACAGAAATGAATTGAATGTCCGTTCAGCAAGTAAGGAGTCATCAAAGAAGTCCTAATAGTGAACAACAAGATCCCTGGTGAGAAAGGATGAATATAGATCCTCTGATAAGCGTGAGACAGAATCCTCCACCACAAACACAGTTGCACTTACCAGAAGGGGCAGACCTCTCTGTTAAGAAAGGTCATACAGGCGCATATCCACCAAGGGATGATGAAAGTGGCCAGTGCAGCTTGCTGGGATCCTCTGTGGTGTAGTGAGTCCTCCTCAACGTTTCTCTATTCAGAGGCACCTTTCTGCTCAGCACTGCTGTAAACTTAAGGCGTCGGGGCAGATGGACATCATTTCTGGTCATTATCCTTTGACTGTCACTCATGGGAGACTTTTCTTAAGTCTACACCCCCTGGTGGCTGATGTGGGCTCACCGGAAAACGTAAAGTCTAAGTACCAGCTGGTTCTCACCAGAGCACTTGATGATGGAGATGAGTTTTGGATGAGTTTGGACAAGGAAGCCACGATGTGGAGACAGGAGACTGGAGTGTAGGCAGGATCAAGAAAAGGGTCCCAACAGGCAGCAAGCAGAAAATAGTCAGACAGTCCGGGTCATCAACAAGTAAGCAGAAGACAAGGCAGGAGATGGGAGAGGGGTCAGGAGGTCCAGGTCAGCAACAAAGAGAAACAGGCTTCAGAATGGCAGCCGCCAGTGTCCTAACAACCAGGAGCCTGGAACGGGAAGCTGTGACACTTGTGTCTCTCCATATGGCAGCTCAGAGTTTAGCCTCGTACACACGGCCGTTTTTTTCGGCAAGAAAACTGCTGGCAGAGCTTTTTGCCGAGAAAACCGTTCGTGTGTATGTTTTCTCGTCAAGAAAACTGCCGGGAATCTCAACGAGAAAAATAGAGAGCCTGCTCTCTATTTTCTCGTCGGGATTCTCGGCGGCCTGTTTCCCAACGAGAAAACTGTGTGTGTGTATATATGCGGCTACAAGCTTATCTGTCCTCCGGTAAGCCCGCGCATGCTCGATGAGACTTCAAAGCATGCGCGGTAGCTTACAAGGGTAGTGTAGGGTGAAGCAAGATGGCGGCGACGGCATTGAATGTGACGAGCGCATGCACGTCATAGTCGATGACGTCACCGCGTTCTTGCCATTTAAAAGAACGGCGGATGGCGGCGACGGCATCGAATGTGACGAGCGCATGCACGTCGTAGTCGATGACGTCACCGCGTTCTTGCCATTCAAAAGAACGGCGGTTCTTTTGAATGGCCATCTGTATGCACGGCTTGGCAAGAAAAGCTTGCCAGGAATCTCGTCAGGAAAAACAAAGTTTTTTTCCTGACGGATTTCTCGGCCGTGTTTACAGGGCTTTTGTCTTTATAGACTTTGCAGATAAGCAAACTGTCGGTAATTGTTTTTAATCTGGCGCACGCGTTAGTACTGGTGCCGAAACTGACGCACATTTATGAACGCGTAGCACACAGGAATTGGCCTTCCCTCCTGGGCGCAATATAGTGCCTCTGATTGTGCTGGAATCGCGGTCGATCGCTCACTCCCAGCACGGAGACCGGGCTGTTGGTGAGAACTCTGGGTCTTATATTAATGATCGGGAATTGGGGGAACCAGATCCTGATCATGTGATCATTATTGTAATTGTATAATGACCCGCCCAGTGCTGCTTCTCCTCTATGAAGATGATACATACATTGTATCCAGAGGAGGAGTCTGTCCAACAATAAAGATCAACTCCATCAGGCCTGGATCTAGTTTAGTGAGTGTTAGTGCTGCTGTCAGTGTCAGTTGGTGTCTGTTTCAATGTCAGTTGGTGTCAGTGTTTTAGTGTCAGTTGGTGTCAGTGTCAGTTGGTGTCAGTGTCAGTTGGTGTCAGTGTTTTAGTGTCAGTTGGTGTCAGTGTCTTTAGGTAGAACAAGGACACAATGCGTACGATTGTTTCTTGGCCTTCCAAATATCGCACACATATGTGGTAGCGCCGCAATCGTCAGGAGGATGAGAATTTGATTTTCTGGTGATTTTGGTGGTGGGTGATGAGAGCGGCATACAAATCTACAGCTAAAATTTAAAAGATCATATTTAGCTTTTCCTTTGATAATAAAATAATATCGGGAGTATCCATTAAAGTTTACCAGCCAATGAAAGCTGTTCTGTCCTGGAAGAAACGCGGTATAATCCGCCCGGATACACGGAGTCGCTGTGATGAAATGTGCGGATTTACACACACACACACACACACACACGTCAGAGCTGTGAAGTTGGGCGTTAAGGTTGGATATGACTTTGGTCATGAAGGGGTTAAGGTGCCATACTACCAGGAAAGTGTCCTCAATGTTTGATGGAATTCCCACCATTCATTCTCTGATATTAATGGATGTGTGTATGGACAGAGTTCCCCTTTATGGAGTCTATAGGTCCTCAGTGTGAAGATGGAGAAGGCGGCACCACATCCGCTCAGCGCGGCACACGAGGGAGCGTTTGACTGACAGACGCCGGGAATGGCCGTTTAATTAGATTTGCTCTATTTACAACAATTCATCATCTGGCTGACAGTTCTAGCGGAATGAAGCTTCAGGCCACATTAAACTCATAGGGAGGAGGCTCCACCGCCATCGGAGAGCGCGTCCGGAGACCTTCACAGGATCCTAGAGTCCCGGCAAAACACGACTTTGGATTTTACAGGATTTAAAGGTAAGTAGCCAAAAATAATTAAATAAATGCAGATTTTGCTGCTGTACTCCTCTCCTTTCCAGAGCTGTCCTCTGCAGACTCATCCCACCGCCGACCCGACTATGTGTGAGCTCAGGGTGTAATTGACCTGCCCCCTGGGGGTGCAATATGATGGAAGAATGATGGCCATTGGGCCATTCTCATTCAGGAGAGAAAGACAACCCTGAGCATCATGTGAGCAGCCAGGTGAGTGAACTCCTCTCACTCCATGCAGATGGCGCCTACCCTGGAGGGGGGATTTAAAGCCAAGTTTCAAGGCAGATAAATATATTTTTCATTTTGGACAGAGTAGTGAAGGGTTACAGCCCCTCAGGGGGAGGGGGAGGTTCCTTACTTCCTGAGTCCACTGGGGAGATTCCGCTTCACTTCCTGTCCTGGTGAGAATGTTAGAGGGAATTTCTAAATCGGGCCCAGACAATAAAATACTAATGGTAGATCCAGCCTTGTTGTGATGTTTTCACCAGGACAGGAAAGAAGGGCAATGTCGTCACCAGGACAGGAAGGAAGGAAGGAAGGAAGGGCAATGTCGTCACCAGGACAGGAAGGAAGGAAGGGCAATGTCGTCACCAGGACAGGAAGGGCGGGCAATGTCGTCACCAGGACAGGAAGGAAGGGCGGGCAATGTCGTCACCAGGACAGGAAGGAAGGACGGGCAATGTCGTCACCAGGACAGGAAGGAAGGACGGGCAATGTCGTCACCAGGACAGGAAGGAAGGGCGGGCAATGTCGTCACCAGATCAGGAAAGAATGGCGATGCCATCCCCAGAACAGGAAAGAAGGGCGATGCCGTCACCAGAACAGGAAAGAAGGGTGATGCCGTCACCAGAACAGGAAAGAAGGGCGATGCCGTCACCAGGACAGGAAAGAAGGGCGATGCCGTCACCAGGACAGGAAAGAAGGGCGATGCCGTCACCAGGACAGGAAAGAAGGGCGATGCCGTCAATAGAACAGGAAAGAAGGGCGATGCCGTCACCAGAACAGGAAAGAAGGGCGATGCCGTCACCAAAACAGGAAAGAAGGGCGATGCCGTCACCAAAACAGGAAAGAAGGGCGATGCCGTCACCAAAACAGGAAAGAAGGGCGATGCCGTCACCAGGACAGGAAAGAAGTCAATTACTGCAGAACACAAGAATGGAAATGAGTCCCCAGAGCATGTAAAAATTTAAAACATGTCCGCAATGATTTTGATGCTGGATGTCATTCAACCCTGAAGACTAAGGACATCTTGTCACGAAGAAGAGGCACTGCAGGGACAGCTCTGGATTTAAGGTGAAGGTGGCAGCCTGAGCTACTTTTCTTGTTTTTTCACTTTCTGCTTTAAAGTAGAAAATATGTGCCCAGGGTTGGGCTGGAAGATTTTGTGAACGTTGGATCCGGATCCTTGGAGATGTGGAGAGATTTATGAATTTCCAGCAACAAACGAGCCGCCCACCAGAAAGCCATTGCTGGGAATTGAGAAAGGAAAGTATCAGCATTGCCCGTGGCAACCAGAGCGCTGCCGCGTCCTGAGGTAAAACCAGGACAGCTGGAATCTAATTGATGGCCACAGGCAGTACTCATCTCTGCTTGATGTATCCTATATAATTACCAATGAGGCACTACGGGCCCACACAGAAGGGGCCTGCACAATGCACGTGTCACCGGGGTCCCCTCCACGTCTGACCCCACTTCATGGTAAAATGGAGGGTTACGTCCGGACTAGATTCATTAACAGCGCTAATGGCTTCTAATTGAATATTAAAAGCTCAGCGTGCAGCTCGGAGTGGCGATTAATGACGGATTTGATGCATTTAATCTACACAAAATCAAAGTCAATTAAATCAAAAAATCTTCCATGTAAATGAGAAATCATCTTTAAATAGAACATTTCAGATGACGTCTCCTCTATTATAAGACGATGGAAAATCTAGATGCAGCTTTTCTCATTACCCACCGAGGATGATCCTCACACACCACATTGGAAGGGCAGAGATGTATGGGGGGGGCAGAGGTGTATGGGGAGGGGGCAGAGGTGTATGGGGAGGGGACAGAGGTGTATGGGGAGGGGACAGAGGTGTATGGGGAGGGGACAGAGGTGTACGGTGGAGGACTGCGTCTGTGTACCCGACTCCCGAATGAATGGAAGCAAGCAAACATTAGATGATAGGCACTGGTAGGCTACATTTAATGGGCCCTGGTGAGGCTGCATTTAATGGGCCCTGGTGAGGCTGCATTTGATGGGCCCTGGTGAGGCTGCATTTGATGGGCCCTGGCGAGGCTGCATTTGATGGGCCCTGGCGAGGCTGCATTTGATGGGCCCTGGCGAGGCTGCATTTGATGGGCCCTGGCGAGGCTGCATTTGATGGGCGCTGGCGAGGCTGCATTTGATGGGCGCTGGCGAGGCTGCATTTGATGGGCGCTGGTGAGGCTGCATTTAATGGGCGCTGGTGAGGCTGCATTTGATGGGCGCTTGATTAAAAAGGTGGGGTTTACATGGGCAGAGGAAAGGGGTGGAGTCAGGGGTGGAGCCAAGATGGGGCGGCAAAATGAGGTTTCGCCTAGGATGTCGAAAATCCTTGCACCAGCCCTGGTATGGGGTGTGGAAGGACAGAGGTGTATGTAGGGGTGGAAGGACAGAGGTGCACAGGGTGGAAGGACAGAGGTGTATGGGGGGTGGAAGGACAGAGGTGTATGGGGGGGTGGAAGGACAGAGCTGTATGGGGGGGTGGAAGGACAGGGGTGCATGAGGTGGAGGGACAGAGGTGTACAGGGGGGGTGGAAGGACAGAGGTGTACGGGGGGGGTGGAAGGACAGAGGTGTACGGGGGGTGGAAGGACAGAGGTGTATGGGGGGGGGGGTGGAAGGACAGAGGTGTACGGGGGGGGTGGAAGGACAGAGGTGTACGGGGGGGGGGTGGAAGGACAGAGGTGTACGGGGGGGTGGAAGGACAGAGGTGTACGGGGTGGGAGGACAGAGGTGTACGGGGGGAAGGAAGGACAGAGGTGTATGGGGGTGGAAGGACAGAGGTGTATGGGGGTGGAAGGACAGAGGTGCACGGGGTGGAAGGACAGAGGTGTACGGGGGGGGTGGAAGGACAGAGCTGTATGGGGGGGTGGAAGGACAGAGCTGTATGGGGGGGTGGAAGGACAGAGCTGTATGGGGGGGTGGAAGGACAGGGGTGCATGAGGTGGAAGGATAGAGGTGTACGGGAGGTGGAGGGACAGAGGTGTACAGGGGGGGGTGGAAGGACAGAGGTGTACGGGGGGTGGAAGGACAGAGGTGTACGGGGGGGGTGGAAGGACAGAGGTGTACGGGGGGGTGGAAGGACAGAGGTGCACAGGGTGGAAGGACAGAGGTGTATGGGGGGGGGTGGAAGGACAGAGGTGTATGGGGGGGTGGAAGGACAGAGGTGTATGGGGGGGTGGAAGGACAGAGGTGTACGGGGGGGTGGAAGGACAGAGGTGTACGGGGGGGGGTGGAAGGACAGAGGTGTACGGGGGGGTGGAAGGACAGAGGTGTACGGGGGGTGGAAGGACAGAGGTGTACGGGGGGTGGAAGGATAGAGGTGTACGGGGGGGTGGAAGGACAGAGGTGTACGGGGGGGGGGGTGGAAGGACAGAGGTGTACGGGGGGGTGGAAGGACAGAGGTTACGGGGGGGTGGAAGGACAGAGGTTACGGGGGGGTGGAAGGACAGAGGTTACGGGGGGGAGGGGTGGAAGGACAGAGGTGTACGGGGGGGTGGAAGGACAGAGGTGTACTGGGTGGAAGGACAGAGGTGTATGGGGGGGTGGTGGAAGGATAGAGGTGTATGGGGGGGGGGTGGAAGGATAGAGGTGTATGGGGGGGTGGAAGGACAGAGGTGTATGGGGGGGTGGAAGGACAGAGGTGTACGGGGGGTGGAAGGACAGAGGTGTACGGGGGGTGGAAGGACAGAGGTGTACGGGGGGGTGGAAGGACAGAGGTGTACGGGGGGGTGGAAGGACAGAGGTGTACGGGGGGTGGAAGGACAGAGGTGTACGGGGGGTGGAAGGACAGAGGTGTACGGGGGGTGGAAGGATAGAGGTTTACGGGGGGGTGGAAGGACAGAGGTGTACGGGGGGGGGTGGAAGGACAGAGGTGTACGGGGGGGTGGAAGGACAGAGGTGTACGGGGGGGTGGAAGGACAGAGGTGTACGGGGTGGGAGGACAGAGGTGTACGGGGGGAAGGAAGGACAGAGGTGTATGGGGGTGGAAGGACAGAGGTGTATGGGGGTGGAAGGACAGAGGTGCACGGGGTGGAAGGACAGAGGTGTACGGGGGGGGTGGAAGGACAGAGCTGTATGGGGGGGTGGAAGGACAGAGCTGTATGGGGGGGTGGAAGGACAGAGCTGTATGGGGGGGTGGAAGGACAGGGGTGCATGAGGTGGAAGGATAGAGGTGTACGGGAGGTGGAGGGACAGAGGTGTACAGGGGGGGGTGGAAGGACAGAGGTGTACGGGGGGTGGAAGGACAGAGGTGTACGGGGGGGGTGGAAGGACAGAGGTGTACGGGGGGGTGGAAGGACAGAGGTGCACAGGGTGGAAGGACAGAGGTGTATGGGGGGGGGGTGGAAGGACAGAGGTGTATGGGGGGGTGGAAGGACAGAGGTGTATGGGGGGGTGGAAGGACAGAGGTGTACGGGGGGGTGGAAGGACAGAGGTGTACGGGGGGGGTGGAAGGACAGAGGTGTACGGGGGGGTGGAAGGACAGAGGTGTACGGGGGGTGGAAGGACAGAGGTGTACGGGGGGTGGAAGGATAGAGGTGTACGGGGGGGTGGAAGGACAGAGGTGTATGGGGGGGGTGGAAGGATAGAGGTGTACGGGGGGTGGAAGGACAGAGGTGTATGGGGTGGAAGAACCTCTTTTGGGTCTTTGTGGTCTGGGGAAGATTTTCTTTTCATTGTG
Source organism: Rana muscosa (assembly GCA_029206835.1). Lineage (NCBI taxonomy): Eukaryota > Metazoa > Chordata > Amphibia > Anura > Ranidae > Rana > Rana muscosa. The sequence continues at coordinate 916,897 of JARGYO010005628.1, forward strand.
AGGAGGTCAGCGGGGCGGAGCGCAGAGATACGTGAGCCAATCACAAGCAACCATGGCACGGCGGAGTGACCGGAACACACAGATACATCTATAGGAACTATTCCACATGTCTATGACTGACAACCCTACAACTTTTTTTCATTTCTTTCACTTAAAGCGGAACTAAACCCATTGATTTAACAGTTGCAAAAATCAGTTACATTCCCGGCATGGCAGGAGTGAGAACTTTCAGTCTTTCACAGTTGCTTGTGCTCTCAACAAAAACTGTCAAACATCAAATGGCTGGAGTCATAACCGATGTGCAGCATCATGGCAGCTGAAGTTCAAACAGAGACCAAGATGGCGGCTTCCATGGCTGAAAGGGATAGAGGGGTTTAGTTCCACTTTAAAGGTTTTGTGTGTCCCGGCAATGTGTAGCCATCGAATCAGCAAACTGGGCAGCTAAATATGTCAAAATAGATCAAGAAATACTTTTCCCTCAATTTCCTGCCCGCTCACCATCTTCTGTTGCGTGTAAACAAGGCTGCACATCACTGGCACAGTCCCGGTGTGACGTCATCCCGCACCAGACAATGACGATGCCTGTGACCGGTCTTGTGGAGCCTCCTCTGTAAGGTTCTCCCAGTTCTCCCTGCCTCCTCCATGCACAACGCAAAGGCTCATAGCCCTCCATTGTAAATGACGACGCTGAAGGACCGCCCACAAAATCCAAAGAACCTGGGGGGGGGGGGGGGTAGGACAGCACAAAAGCCCGCCATAGTAAGACGTGCGGGGCAGGGGTGGCCCACTGCATAGGTTTTTTCCCTCTTCCAGCCCGCAGTTGAGCTTAAGGAACCCTAAAACTTTTTTGGCGGGACTTATGGCGTTGTTTCTGTCTAGGGGTGGACGGTACCTTTTTTCTTGGTTGGTTCTGAGTGGTGGATGTTCATTTAAATATTTTGCTGTACACTTATCGCATGCCTGAAGGGGTCCCGTGTAACTCTGCCGAAACGCTGCACTCTCTTTGTTTGTAATCAGACTTCAATTAGGGCGATTGGACTCTGTGACAGGAGTCACTTTGGGTGGGGGGCTTGTGGAACCCAGCTTACCTTGGAGAGCTCTGGAAACTTTGTGTCCAGCTTCCCCAGGCCCCTCCTATGTGTAAATCACCCTGTGTCCATTAGGGGCACAGGGTGACCGAGAAATCCTGTCTGATCTGTACTAATCGGATTCACGGTACAGCCACATTGGAATGTTGTGTGTATATACAGTCAAGTCCATAAATATTGGGACATCGACACAATTCTAATCTTTTTGGCTCTATACACCACCACAATGGATGTGAAATGAAAGGAACAAGATGGGCTTTAACTGCGGACTTTCAGCTTTAATTTGAGGGTATTTACATCCAAATCAGGTGAACGGTGTAGGAATTACAACAGTTTGTATATGTACCTCCCACTTTTTAAGGGACCAAAAGTAATGGGACAGTTGGCTGCCCAGCTGTTCCATGGCCAGGTGTGTGTTATTCCCTCATTATCCCATTTACAAGGAGCAGATAAAAGGTCCCGAGTTCAGTTCAAGTGTGCTATTTGCATTTGGAATCTGTTGCTGTCAACTCTCAATATGAGATCCAAAGAGCTGTCACTATCAGTGAAGCAAGCCATCATTAGGCTGAAAAATCGAAACAAACCCATCAAAGATAGCAAAAACATTAGGTGTGGCCAAATCAACTGTTTGGAACATCCTTAAAAAGAAATAACGCACCGGTGAGCTCAGCAACACCAAAAGACCCGGAAGACCTCGGAAAACAACTGTGGTGGATGACTGAAGAATTCTTTCCCTGGTGAAGAAAACACCCTTCACAACAGTTGGCCAGATGAAGAACACTCTCCAGGAGGTAGGTGTATGTGTGTCAGATGAAGAACACTCTCCAGGAGGTAGGTGTATGTGTGTCAGATGAAGAACACTCTCCAGGAGGTAGGTGTGTGTGTGTGTCAAAGTCACCAATCAAGAGAAGACTTCACCAGAGTGAATACAGAGGGTTCACCACAAGATGGGAACCATTGGTGAGCCTCAAAAACAGGAAGGCCTGATTAGAGTTTGCCAAACAACATCTAAAAAAGCCTTCACAGTTCTGGAACAACATCCTATGGACAGATGAGACCAAGATCAACTTGTACCAGAGTGATGGGAAGAGAAGAGTATGGAGAAGGAAAGGAACTGCTCATGATCCAAAGCATACCACCTCATCTGTGAAGCATGGTGGTGGGAGTGTCATGGCGTGGGCATGTATGGCTGCCAATGGAACTGGTTTTCTTGTATTTATTGATGATGTGACTGCTGACAAAAGCAGCAGGATGAGTTCTGAAGTGTTTTTCGGGCAATATTATTATCTGCTCATATTCAGCCAAATGCTTCAGAACTCATTGGACGGCGCTTCACAGTGCAGATGGACAATGACCCGAAGCATACTGCAAAAGCAACCAAAAGAGTTTTTTAAGGGAAAGAAGTGGAATGTTATGCAATGGCCAAGTCAATCACCTGACCTGAATCCGATTGAGCATGCATTTCACTTGCTGAAGACAAAACTAAAGGGAAAATGCCCCAAGAACATCAGGAACTGAAGACCGTTGCCGTAGAGGCCTGGCAGAGCATCACCAGGGATGAAACCAGCGTCTGGTGATGTCATCGCGTTCCACACTTCAGGATGTAATTGACTGCAAAGGATTTGCAACAAAGTATTAAAAAGTGAAAGTTTGATTGATGATTGTTAATCTGTCCCATTACTTTTGGTCCCTTAAAAAGTGGGAGGCACTTATACAAACTGTTGTAATTCCTACACTGTTCACCTGATTTGGATGTAAATACCCTCAAATTGAAGCTGAAAGTCTGCAGTTAAAGAACATCCCGTGTTTCATTTCAAATCCATTGTGGTGGTCTATAGAGCCCAAAAAAATAGAATTGTGTCGATGTCCCAATATTTATGGGCCTGACTGTATATTGTCTAATTTTGTTGTGTACTCTTTGCTGTGATGGTTTGGGGTGTGACTGTATTCTATTGTTCTATTGTGGCTGTCTGCCACAAATATTATGGGATGTGTAAGTGTGTTTGCTGTGAGGAAAGAGGGAGGGGGACTCTTCCAGCAGCTGATAAGACTGTTTACTAATGAGAAGTTTGAACACACCTGATCTGTGTGTCTATTGTCATTGGACAGTTTACCCCGCCCTTAATCCAAGGGTGGGAGGGAAGTGCCTCGGGGGGGGGGGTTTATCTGTAAAACATGTGCTTGAATAAAGTGAGTCTGCTGGTTTTTACCCTACAGTGAAGTACGGCTGGTGACTGGGTGGGCTAAAGAGTCTTGTATAGTGCTGGTTCTGGACAGAGGAAGAATTGACGGCGGACATAGTCCTGTTGAGGACGAGGGTTCGTCACAGACTCCATTTGAAGATCCGAGGTGTGCTGGCAAATATCTACACTAAAGCCTCGTACACACAAACGAGTTTCTCGGCAAGAACCAGCAAGAAACTTGCTGGCAGAGCTTTCTTGCCGAGTAACTCGGTCGTGTGTACGCGGCTTTCAGTTTTCTCGTCAAAAAAACTGGCAAGAATCTCGACGACAAAAATAGAGAACCTGCTCTCTATTTTCTCGTCGAGATTCTCGTTGGCCTGTTTCTTGATGAGAAAAGTGTGTGTGTGTGTGTGTGTACACTTACCTGTCGCCGCGGAAACCCGCGCATGCTCAAATTGACTTTGACGCATGTGCGGTAGCTTCCTAGGCATAGGTAGGGTGTAGCAAGATGGCGGGGACGGCATCGAATGTGACAAGCGCACGCTTGTCGATGACGTCACCGCGTTTGCTCCATTCAAAGAACCGCGTGTTCTTTGAATGGAGCGTGTGTACACTCGGCCGGGACAAGTTTCTTGTCCAAGAATCTCGTCAAGAAAAACTACGTTTTTTTTCCTGACGAGATTCTCGGCCGTGTGTACGAGGCTAAACACTATAAAACTCTCCATTCTTCTGTTTGCCGGTCCCTACAGATAAATATAATCACATGACACAAGGGGTGGAGCTTTTAGAAAAGGGCATGGCTAAAGAGTGACTTCACTCGATGCCACTGACTTCCCAATATACAAGTTGTAGAGGAGTTGGAGTTCTTCCTTAAGCCCCCATGATAATGAGTTTGGAATATTCAGGTCTTCCGCTGAGGAGAGATACAAAGTCATGAATCACACATCTTTCTTCTTTGTTCCCTCTCCGTTTTAGATTCATTATATCCCCATGTGGTGCTGCAGCATTGGAGATAGACAGTGTTTCCTTTCAAGCGGTTCCCGTGAAGAACACAGCGCTCCCTCAAATTATCATATTTCCACACTGAAAACCGGGATGCCGATTTGCTCGCTCTTTGTTGTGACAGCGTTTGTCTACGCACAGCTGTGCCGACCTTATAAGGCAACAAGACTTGCCATCCAATTAAGTCCTACCGGACTTCTTTCTTCTCCTCTGCCCCCCCTTCTCCTTTTGCCTCTTTATCTCTGACTTCAATATTCATGTCTTCCATCCTCAACCTTATTATGCAGCTCCTCCACTGCACAGAAGAAGGATGTAAAAAGGAAGATTGTCTTCTTCTACGACTTTAACAAATATTCAACTTGATTGGCTTCTCTGGCTTTTCATGAAGCCCATCTGCGCTGGGCCAAGAAGGAAGAGAAGCAGCTGCTCTATTTCGCACGTATGTTCGGCGTACAGAAAGGGAAGAAAGAGAAGGCAGATTTGGGAAGCAAGTCAATGGAAGAAAATAATTAGCTCCTACGCCTTGCGAGAAGAGATTCTGGCATTAAAGAGATAAAGACAACATATACTGTACATTGATTTTTTACAAGGAGCAACCCGAACGTGCATTATATGGTAAAAAGTATGTGAACCCCCTTCCAATGATAGAGTTGAGGTGTCTCCAGTGAAGGGTCCTGGTAATCCTCCATCATACAAAGACATTGCAGACAATTGTGCTCTTCCAGTGGTGACAGTTTGGTGAAGACCCTTTTCTGTTCCAGCACGACTGTGCCTCCCCCCGCCTCGTGTAAAAAGCCAGCTCCATAAAGACATGGTGTGACCTGTTTGGTGTGGAGGAACTCCAGTGTCCTTCACAGAGCCCTGACCTCATCCCTACTTTTGGAAGATCTTTAATATAAGGTCTTCTCATCCAACATTAATACCTGACCCTAACCCTACTGAAGACCTTTAGGATGAAGCCTTCCCAAAGGTGTTTTGTAGGTTTGAGGTCATGGAGGAACTCGAGTGTCCTGCACAGAGCCCTGACCTCATCCCTACTTTTGGAAGATCTTTAATATAAGGTCTTCTCATCCAACATTAATACCTGACCCTAACCCTACTGAAGACCTTTAGGATGAAGCCTTCCCAAAGGTGTTTTGTAGGTTTGAGGTCATGGAGGAACTCGAGTGTCCTGCACACAGCCCTGACCTCATCCCTACTTTTGGAAGATCTTTGGTATAAGGTCTTCTCATCCAACATTCGTACCTGACCGCAACCCTACTGAACACCATTGGGATGAACTGGGATTTATTTTGTGCCCTATGTGAGTACCTGACGTGCAAGTCAGGTCTTCTCATCCAACATTAGTACCGGATCTCACAAATGAGTACAAATTCCCACAGACACCCTCCAAAATCTTGTGAAAATACTCCCAGAAGAGTGAAGGCTGTTATAGTCACAAAGGGGACAACTTCATATTATTGGCCACTCCATAAAGACGTGGTGTGACAATTTTGGTGTGGAGGAACTCGAGTGTCCTGCACAGAGCCTTGACCACATCCCTACTGATCCCCTTTGGGATGAATTAGAAGACAGACGGTGAGCCAGGCCTTCTCATCCAACATCAGTACCTGACCTTACAAATGGGCACAAATTCTCAAGGGGCACAAATTCTCAAGAGGCCCAAAAGCCAAGGGGCACATTGCAGTGTTGGTGAGGTGTTCCTGAAATGTAAAAAAAATGTAACTACCAAGTCCTGTAGTGCTCCAATTCCAGGTCACATGCCCTAAGGCTATGACAGAAATGCATCATGGGTGCTAATATCCATCTGACCCCATATTGCCTTGGAACACATTGGCCACTAGTGCTACTGGGTGTCACATGACTTGTCATTTTCAGCTGATGGGCAACTATTTTTGGTTTGGGACCCTCACCCTGCCTCTCTAGGGGACTTGGCCTGGCATCTTCATGGACAATATCTCACAGGATCCAGGAAAGAGGAGTAGAAGACTGGCTGGCTGGGGGGGGGGGGGGTTGGTACAATGTAAGTGGTATCAAGGTGCAGCTACATCTCTGGTAAATGATTTCCCATTAGTAGCAACCTGTGACGAACCCCTGTCCTCAACAGGACTATGTCCGCCGTCCATAGGCGTGCGCACAGGGTGTGCCAGGTGTGCCTGGGCACATCTTAATCACCCTGTGTGATGCAAATTCCCCCTGTTTAAACCCCTGATATTTCACCAAAGCCCCCTAGCAGGGCTCCTATTTTTCTTTTTCTTTTTTTTATAATAATTGTAAAAAAATTATAAAAAATAAAATAATAAAAATAAAAACTACTGACACTGTCCACTGCTCTACTGACACCATCCACTGCTCTACTGACACCATCAGTATACAGTATGCACACGTTTGAGCTTTGAGGTGCACACCCTAATGCAATAGGCTGTGCACACCTATGCCGCCGTCAATGCTTCCTCTGTCCAGAACCAGCACTATCCAAGACCCTTAGCTCACCCAGTCACCAGCCGTAACACAGTGTAGGGTGAACAACAACAGCAAACTGATTTATTATCACATGTTACACAGATATCCAACTCCGAGACACTCCCCCCCCCCCTGGATTCAGGGCAGGTTAAACTGTCCAATGGACAATAGACACACAGGTCAGGTGTATTCAAACTTCTCATCAGTAAACATAATTGTGTCATGGATATGCATTAATGTCTGTCTGCCATCTTACCTTCCTCCTCATGTGTTCATCTAGAGACCAGACCTCCTTCACCTGGCTTCCTTTATAATCTCCTCCCAGCCTGACTCCACCCCAGGCCCTATCACTGAACACTATATTAACCTGTGCACTGCAAGCCTGCTTTGCTGATCAACGTGTTTGTTAGGCATTGTGTGTTTGGGTTCCTGCCTGCCGTGTGCTACGTCTGTCTCTCTGTTACGTTATTGGCTTGTCCCCGACCATCCCTGTCTGCTCGTGACCCTTGACCTTCGGCTCGTTCTTCGTTATCCTTGTCTGCTTGTGGCCCCTGACCTTCGGCTTGTTATTCGGTTCTCTCTATCGTGTGCTGCTGCTTCCCCTTATCCTACGGGGCGTGAGCTAGGAAACTCCAGGGGCCGCGACCTGGTCCCAGCCTGCAGCGTAACATCCTCACCACTAGAGGCCCTGGAGAAGACCAGCTGGGTCTTAGACTCCGCGCCCTGGGGAATCTTGGCTCTCGCTTCCGTTGGGATCCCGGTTGTGCTCCTCTGGTCCCGCTTTCCACAACCACCCAGTTTCCTATCCACAGAAGCCAGCCATAGGGTTCACTACCTCGCGGTGCACTCCTGTCCCCCTACGGTGTGCATCTGTCACCTGGCCACAGGTGACCCTGACAAATTGCTAATCATGCATACCTCATTATGAATAGTGGTGGAACCCTCTTAACCTACAATGTGATTGATGTCTGTAATGCGATACTACCTGAAATTACCGTTTCAGGAATTGGCACCATTGAATGTGCGTTTTATGTATATGTAATCAATGTATTCTAACATGCATCCTTGTACTAATAAATGCTTTACCACCCACCACTCTATCAATTTGTCACCAAGAGCCTCATGTAAAGTCCCAACTCCCCCCCCCCCCCCCTCGTTGCACTCTGACGCCTATATGGCTGTATTTTTGCTGCGTTTTTTTTCTAGTAAACAGCCTTAGATGTGGTAGTATAAATCTTATCAGCAGGGGGGCTGCTGGAGGAATCCCCCCTCCCTCTTTCCTCACAGCAAACACACTTGCACATCCCATAATATCCGAGGCAGACAGCCACAATAGAACAATGGAATACAGTCACAACCCCAAACCATCACAGCAAAGAGTACACAACAAAATGAGACATTATATATATATATATATATATATATATATATATATATATATATATATATATACACACACACACACACACACACACACACACACACAAATATACATATATACACACACACACACACACACACAAATATACATATACACACACACACACACACACATATACACAAACATTCCAATGTGGCTGTACCGTGAGTCAGATTAGTACAGGTCTCATTCACCCTGTGCCCCCATCAGAAACACAGGGTGAATTACACATAAGAGGGGTCGGGAAAGCTGGACACAAAATTTCCAGAGCTCTCCAAGGTAAGCCGAGATGCACAAACCCCCCACCCAAAGAGACTCCCGTCACACAACCACTTTACAGATGTTCAGTATCTTTACAATCGTTGAAGCTGGACTGTACAATTGTGTTACATGGTCCAATTGCACCGACATCCCCTGAGGACACAACGCAGTTATAAGGGGGGAGTCAGATACAAGAACCCCCCCCCCATTTGCAGAGCCACCAGGGACACCTAATGTGCTGCAGTCTGCTGGAAAACTAATGATCCCGGAGACCGCGTCGTGTATAATACCTCCAATCTCACCCCCTTCCCCTGAGGTATGTATAGATATTGCAGCATCTCCTGTGCAAACTCCCCAAAACAGACAATGTAACATGTGAACCCCGGAGCTCCATCCACATCACCCGGCATCCACTAAACCGCACAACACCAAAAAGAACAGCCCCCCCCCCCCAATACATGGTAAAAGCAGATTATTCTGGGACGTTTTAGTACTTTCTGTGCTTTTTTCACAATCTTTGAAGACAAGAAAATTAAGGAAAAATTGGACTATTTTATTTCACCTTTTTATGTCCAAATAAATGCCGCCCTAAGCCCGGCATGGCTGGATATTTTGCTGACCAATATACAGTGCTGTGATCGGCCCCCTTTCTGATTTTTTTTTTGTTGCATATTTGTCACACTTAAATTATTCAGATCATCTAACAAGTTTTAATATAACAAAAAAATAAGAGGAAATACAAAAAGCAGTTTTTAACCACTTGAGATTTGGTGTTTACAAGTTAAAAACATTTTTTTTTTGCTAGAAAATTACTTAGAACCCCCAAACATTTAAATATATTTTCCTAACACCCTAAAGAATAAAATGGCGGTCGTTGCAATACTTTTTGTCACACCGTATTTGCGCAGCGGTCTTACAAGGGCACTTTTTTGGGAAAAAATAAAAAAAAATTAATTAAAATAAAACAGTAAAGTTAGCCCAATTTTTTTTTAATATTGTGAAAGATAATGTTATGCCAAGTAAATTGATACCCAACATGTCACGCTTCAAAATTGTGCCCGCTCGTGAAACGGCGACAATCTTTTACCCTAGAAAATCTCCATAGGCGACGTTTAAAAAAATTCTACAGGTTGCATGTTTTGAGTTACAGAGAAGGTCTAGGGCTAGAATTGTTGCTCTTACTCTACCGATCGCGGTGACACCTCACATGTGTGGTTTAAACACTGTTTTCATATGTGGGCGCTGCTCACGTATGCGTTCGCTTCTGCACGCAAGCTTTTTTCTTATTTATTTTACCTTTTATTTAAAACATTTTACACTGTTCTTTTTTGAAAAAAAAAAAAAAAAGTGTCACTTTTATTCCTATTACAAGGAATGTAAACATCCCTTGTAATAGAAAAAAGCATGACAGGTCCTCTTTATTCTGAGATTTGGGGTCAAAAAGACTTCACATCTCATATTTACAGTAAAATACAATAAAAAATAAAAATTAAATTTAATGTCAATAAAAAAAATGTCCCTTTAAGAGCTATGGGCGGAAGTGACGTTTTGACGTCGCTTCCGCCCTGCAATGATATGGAGACGGGTGGGGGCCATCTTCCCCTCACTCGTCTCCATGTCAGCCCAGGGACAGGGGCCCTCTCCCGCCGCCGATAAAAGTGATCTCGTGGTGAATCCGCAGCAGAGACCACTTTTATCTGAAAGCGAACCGCCCGCTCTTGAAAAGGTTACCGGGGTTATGGTAGCCCCCTTCTGACGCAACGGGGGTTTCCGCCGGTTTTCCCGTGGCATCACTGGTGACCCCGCCCCCTCTGACGCCACTGAAACCCCTATTGGGTCAGAGGGGGACGGGATCACCAGTACATGTCACTGGGTAACTCCGTGGTGTTTTCCCGTTGCATCAGAGGAGGGCGGGGTCACCAGTGTACGTCACAGGTGGCCCCGCCCTCCGCTGTATAAGAGCTGTCATGGCGGCTCCCGTGTCATTTGGTGGCCACCTCCCATGGAGGCGGAATCGAACGTGGCGGCGTGTATCGACGGGTCGTGAAAGGATTACATCGCTGGAATTTTTTTTTACCATTTTTGTCACTTTTTTGGCTGAAATGGTAGGGGTACAATGTACCCCGTTACCAATTCACATGGGGGGCGGGATCTGGGGGACCCCTTTGTTAAAGGGGGCTTCCAGATTCCGATAAGCCCTCCGCCCGCAGACCCCCACAACCACCGGGCAAGGGATGTGGGGATGAGGCCCTTGTCCCCATCAACATGGGGACATCCTCCCCATGTTGAGGGCATGTGGCCTGGTACGTTTCAGGAGGGGGGGTTCTCTCGTCCCCCCTCTTTTCCTGTGGCCTGCCAGGTTGCGTGCTCGGATAAGGGTCTAGTATGGATTTTTTGGGGAACCGCACGCCATTTTTTTTAAATTATGGCGCAGGGTTCCCCTTAAAATCCATACCAGACCTGAAGGGTCTGGTATGGATTTTGAGGGGGACCCCTATGCATTTTTTTTATTTTGGTTCGGTGAACTGAAGGGCCTGGTATGGAATTTGGGGGGACCCCTACGCATTCTTTTTTTACATTTTGGTTTCGGGGTTCCCCTTAATATTCATAACAGACCCAAAGGGCCAGGTAATGGACTGGGGGGGGGGAACCCATGCTGTTTTTTTCAATATCTGTATTGCCGGGACCCGACAATTCATTACAGTCGCGAGTAGTTTTAAATGCCTTTTTTTCCTTCAGAAATTACATTTTGTACAGGGACAGTTCTTAACACAGGAAAAATGCGCCACTTTACAGGCATACTATAGACACCCCCCAGGTACGAAATTTAAAGGAATATTTCACTTTTATTATTTCACTTTAAGCATCATTAAAATCACTGCTCCCGAAAAAACTGCCGTTTTTAAAACTTTTTTTGCATTGATACATGTCCCCTGGGGCAGGACCCGGGTCCCCAAACACTTTTTATGACAATAACTTGCAAATTAACCCATAGATTTTAGCGGTGTTTGAACTAATTTTTTGCCTGTTCGCATGTTCTGCTGCAAACCGAACCGGGGGGTGTTCGGCTCATCCCTAATCCCAAACCCACCAGCAAGTCCACCTCCAAATGGCTCAAAAAAAAAAAAAAACGAAATTTAGGTTTTATAGTGGCCTAGTCAAAGTTCGGACTTAAATCCCATTGAGATGCTGCATCATGACTTTACACGGTCCGTTCATGCTGGAAAACCCTCCAATGAGGCTGAATGACAACAATTCTACAAAGAAGAGTGGGGCCAAAATCTCTCCACAGTGATGCGAGAGACTCATTGTCAGTTATCACAAACGCTTGATTGCAGTTGTTGCCGCCAAGGGTGGCCCAACCAGTTATTAGGTTTAGGGGGCAATTACTTTATCACATAAAGCCAGGCAGGTTTGGAGCTTTTTTCCCTTAAAGTGGTTGTAAATCCACTTTATAAACAAAGACCTACAGGTAAGCCTAGATTAAGGCTTACCTGTAGGTGCATGAAATATCTCCTTAACCTACACGGTTAAGGAGATATTTGCATTTAAAAGCGGCGACGCTGACGTCACGCGCATGCGCATGGGGTTAACCCCATTCACAAATTCGGCTAGGTCGCAGCATTCGACGACGTAGCCGAATTCGACGGCTAATGCGCTTATGCGCGGAGTCACGTCTTCGCCGCTCCGGCCAATCACAGCGCCGGAGCGGCGCTGTGATTGGCTGGAGCGGCGATACCCAGAAGTAACCTTCTGGCTATCGCCGCAGCGATGGATGCGGCTGAAGAGGGAGATGAGGACGGCTTCGGTGGCCCCGATCTAAGGTAAGTGATGCATAATGAGCTAGTATGCTAGTCATATTAGCTCATTATGCCTTTCTCTTCCAGCTAGTTTAAAAAAATATATATATTTTATGAGGGTTTACAACCACTTTAATAGGTTGAAATCATTTGAAAACTGCATTTTGTATTTCCTCGGGTTCTCTCTGTCAGAGTAACATTGATGATTGGAATCATTGAAGTGACAAGTATGCAAAACAATAAAAAAAAAAATCAGGAAGGGGGCAAATACTTTTTCACAGCGCTGTAAATACCATATAGCCAGCGGCGGCGCTGATTGAGAGATAATTTCCCAACAGGCTGGTTGTTCAGATCGGTCGATTCATGGGTAGACTCGTGTACAACCAGCCTGCCCATACATGCATGGAAATCTGTCCGCTCCCCGCTGAATTCTGATCCATGTATGGCCGGCTTGAGGCAGAAATCTTTTGCTGCGGCTGCTTCATATTCCATTGTCAGCGGCATTCATCAAATCACACCGAGCGTTTTTTATAACAGACATTTCAAAGACGTAGAAGGAGGCATGAAATCCCCAGACAGACATCCCGCCGCTCATTTCCCGCCATAAATACACATTTCAGCAATAAGAACTCAAAGCTCGGCATTTTCCTGCATCATTTCACCAAATTCATTGATTTCCTGAAGTTTGCCCATTTACATCCCGGCACGGCGATTCTCTCGGCAATCCCCTCATCAGAGACCTTTCCGAGAAACGCCGCTTTCCTAAATCGCCGACGTGCGAGCGGCGCGGTGCAGAACATGAAGTCTCACTATTGTTCAGGCAGCTGATTGCGCTGTGTACTTGTCACCCATAATTGTGCCGCCACTTAAAACGTCTCAACAAAAACGCGCCGGGACGATGGAAGGGAAGAACGAGTTATATGAAGCCGGAGAGAGTCCCATCCCGCCGCAACTCCTCCCACAATGTTAAAGACATTTTTTAGATTCTCCAAGTCACTTCTTCAGCTCTAATGAGTGTCAGGAAGTTCCCCTGATATCTTACACAGGGAGCCCCAACACCTTCATCTAATTACCATGGGATGTGTAGATGTGGGATTGTCCAAATACAGAATGGGAGGGGCAAATGTTGTGGACCCCCCCCCCCCTGTTCTACTTACATAATCCCATCCTGTAATTAGACAACCAATGTCTGCCTTGACACATCCCATGGTGATTGGATTTAAGTGGTTCCAAAACTCTAAATTGAAAAATAAACAAATCATATCCTTCTATTGCTGTCAATGTTTCCCTATGAGACTGTGTAGAAGGGGTGTGTCCATTCCCTCAGGTCTCAGATTACACCTGGCTCTATGCTGTGCAGTGTGTGAGGTCAGATCCTCCAGACCAAGACCAGACACTATGAATTCCATTCCTGGCTTTATCATAAACTCCAGACAGGGAATCAAGATCTGAAATCTTACTCAGTAGATCCTTTACAGCTGTCAATGGCTAAATCTTTAAATCATTAATTAAAAGTCTTAACAGAATATCTGGAAGCGAACACTGCAGTGTTTAGTAGTTGGCTATCATCGGTATGTCGTCATGTCTTTTAGCAGTAAAACCTACAAAGTGTGAGCAGCAATTAGATAATTGTATCAGCCCATCTGATAACTGGGATCGGAGAACTGGGATCAGCCCTTCAGAGAACTGGGATCAGCCCTTCAGAGAACTGGGATCAGCCCTTCAGAGAACTGGGATCAGCCCTTCAGAGAACTGGGATCAGCCGATCGGAGAACTGGAAATGGCCCATCAGAGAACTGAGATTGGAGAACTGGGATCGGCCCAAAGGGGAATCAGCCCATCAGAGAACTGGGAATCGGAGAACTGGGATCAACCCAACCAGAGAACTGGGATCAACCCATCGGAGAACTGGGATCAACCCTTCGGAGAACTGGGATCGGCCCTTCAGAGAACTGGGATCGGCCCTTCAGAGAACTGGGATCGGCCCAATCAGAGAACTGGGATCGGCCCAATCAGAGAACTGGGATCGGCCCAATCAGAGAACTGGGATCGGCCCAATCAGAGAACTGGGATCGGCCCAATCAGAGAACTGGGATCGGCCCAATCAGAGAACTGGGATCGGCCCAATCAGAGAACTGGGATCGGCCCAATCAGAGAACTGGGATCGGCCCAATCAGAGAACTGGGATCGGCCCAATCAGAGAACTGGGATCGGCCCAATCAGAGAACTGGGATCGGCCCAATCAGAGAACTGGGATCGGCCCAATCAGAGAACTGGGATCGGCCCAATCAGAGAACTGGGATTGCCCCATCGGGGAATAGGGAAGTTTTCTATCACTTACTGTTCTCTATGACAGAGAGTGGGGATAGACTGACAGCAGCAGAAGGTGACTGAGGTTCTAACCCTTCCTCACTATCCAAAGCTAAAACAGGATGGATGGTGGAATGGAACATGGCAAGCGGCTCAAATGCAAAATAACAGAAGGAAAAAAACTAGGAAGCCGCAATCAGGAGATGAGAAGGTGGCAGACTGATCCCTCAGAGCCTCAGAACAAAGTTCTGCACTTCCGGGGTGTTCTGACCGCATCTGCAGCCAGAAAGACGTCTCACATCTTCACTTTGATATCTTCATCACTCCGAGCAAAATCCCAGAATGAAGAAGAAGGAGCGGGACGGGTTCCCTTTGAACTCCTTCAGTACAGCGAGGGGATGGAAAGTGAAAGAACATCGTGTGCCAGTTCAATGCTAGAACTGCAGAAAAAACACAATCCTGTATACAAGATAAATACAGCTCAGTCCTCGTATGTAGACCGGTCAGGGGACCGTATACTGTGGGAGAACTATATATATATATATATATATATATATATATATATATATATATATATATATATATATATATATATATATTATATACACACACTCACATACACATACACATACACACACATATACATACACACACAGTGGGTACGGAAATTATTATATAGTATTATAAAGTATTAATATTTTATATTATATATATTCTATATTCCTATCTATTCTACAGTATGTATATATATATATATACACACACACACACACACACACACACACACAAACATACACACACATACATACACACACACAAACATACACACACATACATATATATACACATATATACACACACACACACACACACAGTAAATACAGTATATGTACTGCTGCACATCGAAGAGCGTGTTCTCTGGGGTGGGCTGCACATCGAAGGACGTGTTCTCTGGGGTGGGCTGCACATCGAAGGGCGTGTTCTCTGGGGTGGGCTGCACATCGAAGGGCGTGTTCTCTGGGGTGGGCTGCACATCGAAGGGCGTGTTCTCTGGGGTGGGCTGCACATCGAAGGGCGTGTTCTCTGGGGTGGGCTGCACATCGAAGGGCGTGTTCTCTGGGGTGGGCTGCACATCGAAGGGCGTGTTCTCTGGGGTGGGCTGCACATCGAAGGGCGTGTTCTCTGGGGTGGGCTGCACATCGAAAGGGCATGTTGTCTGGGGTGGGCTGCACATCAAAGGGCATGTTGTCTGGGGTGGGCTGCACATCAAAGGGCGTGTTGTCTGGGGTGGGCTGCACATCAAAGAGAGTGTTCTCTGGGGTGGGCTGGACATCGAAGGGCGTGTTCTCTGGGGTGGGCTGCACATCGAAGGGCGTGTTCTCTGGGGTGGGCTGCACATCGAAGGACGTGTTCTCTGGGGTGGGCTGCACATCGAAGGGCGTGTTCTCTGGGGTGGGCTGCACATCGAAAGGGCATGTTGTCTGGGGTGGGCTGCACATCAAAGGGCGTGTTGTCTGGGGTGGGCTGCACATCAAAGAGAGTGTTCTCTGGGGTGGGCTGGACATCAAAGAGTGTTCTCTGGGGTGGGCTGAACATCAAAGGGCGTGTTTTCTGGGGTGGGCTGAACATCAAAGGGCGTGTTCTCTGGGGTGGGCTGAACATCAAAGGGCGTGTTCTCTGGGGTGGGCTGAACATCAAAGGGCGTGTTCTCTGGGGTGGGCTGAACATCAAAGGGCGTGTTCTCTGGGGTGGGCTGAACATCAAAGGGCGTGTTCTCTGGGGTGGGCTGAACATCAAAGGGCGTGTTCTCTGGGGTGGGCTGAACATCAAAGGGCGTGTTCTCTGGGGTGGGCTAAACATCAAAGGGCGTGTTCTCTGGGGTGGGCTGAACATCAAAGGGCGTGGTCTCTGGGGTGGGCTGAACATCGAAGGGCGTGGTCTCTGGGGTGGGCTGAACATCGAAGGGCGTGGTCTCTGGGGTGGGCTGAACATCAAAGGGCATGTTCTCTGGGGTGGGCTGAACATCGGGGAGGTGACCAAGCTATACTGCTTTATTACAGTATAGAAAAGTCTGGTCATCACCATGTCGGGCATGTCTGTGTTCCTCTCAGTGCCGGCCATTATTACAAATCATTCATCAGGCCTTCACATTTATTTCACTTGTATATTTAGCGGTTTGCCTGGAGTTCAGCTAGTGGACCTGATAGCACAGATATACAGTATACAGGGGCTGCATCTGACTTATGTGCAGGCTCTGTGCTGTCAGCCGTACCCGGACCCAGAACAAGCGGGCCGCAGGAGAGCTCAGACTTTGCTGTCTTCATGCTTGTTCCAGGTCAGTGATCCACTACTAGGCAGTGACAGCCCTGGAACCGGCACCAGTAAAAAGGAAGTCAGCCCCCATACCTGTAATTGTGTCTTGACCGCTTCTTTTTTATCTCAAAAAAATCAAATGCAGTAAAAAATATTCAAAATGCAGCAACAGCAATAACAGCAATAAATCCATAGAAGGTTCTCTCACCATCCGGTGCAGCTTCTCCTCCAGCTCCTGATTTATTCTCTGCAGGGACATGTAATTGGTTTGTATTCTGAAAAAAGAAAAAGAAAAAAAATAAAATAATAAAAAATAAAAATCGATCAGAAACAAGTTCCATTTTATATTTAAAGTGATCACGTCAGCCATTTCTAAACGTTTAATATGTGTCCGCTGTTATCTGTGTTACCAAAAAAATCCCCTCCCTCTGTGCTCCCCTCTGATCTGGTTTCACATTTTCACAAAGGGATTGATTTCCCTGACGTTGTGGCTAAGCCCCGCCCCTGGCGATAAGCTTTGCGCCCCCCCCCCGTGTCAGGGCGGTAAAGCCACGGCTGAGCCGATATAAATGCCCCGTGGAATCTCTGTTGACAAACCTGCTTTAGATGATGAATATTCATTGCGGCACGGTGAAATATTTCTGGCGGGGTTACGGCAGCGATACTTCTCGCTGGCTCCTTAATGAGTTCCTGTGTCCACCAATTATTCTAAATGCCGCAGAAACAATGAATCACAGACGGGCCTGTCAGCTCTGAAAAATTCCGCCAGACGGGGATCATTAAGGTCCAGGCAGCCTGGGACGGATAATAAACGCCGACTCTGCGACAGATGATGAGGGGCGCGGGGCGCTCGTAAACATCTCACGTTGATTTGCACTTTTATCGGCGGCTTAATGCCGCATGGGGATAAAATAAAGCAAATTACTGCGCGTGTTAAAGAGCTCAGCCCTGTCCAATACACAGGAGGACGACATCCCATAATATACTATACCGAGGACTACAATGTATCCAAACTGTCCTATCCACAGGACGACGACATCCCATAATATACTATACCGAGACTACAATGTATCCAAACTGTCCTATCCACAGGACGACGACATCCCATAATATACTATACCGAGGACTACAATGTATCCAAACTGTCCAATCCACAGGAGGACGACATCCCATAATATACTATACCGAGGACTACAATGTATCCAAACTGTCCTATCCACAGGACGACGACATCCCATAATATACTATACCGAGACTACAATGTATCCAAACTGTCCTATCCACAGGAGGACGACATCCCATAATATACTATACCGAGGACTACAATGTATCCAAACTGTCCAATCCACAGGAGGACGACATCCCATAATATACTATACCGGAGACTACAATGTATCCAAACTGTCCAATCCACAGGAGGACGACATCCCATAATATACTATACCGAGGACTACAATGTATCCAAACTGTCCTACCCACAGGAGGACGACATCCCATAATATACTATACCGAGGACTACAATGTATCCAAACTGTCCTATCCACAGGACGACAACATCCCATAATATACTATACCGAGGACTACAATGTATCCAAACTGTCCTATCCACAGGAGGATGACATCCCATAATATACTATACTGAGGACTACAATGTATCCAAACTGTCCAATACACAGGAGGACGACATCCCATAATATACTATACCGAGGACTACAATGTATCCAAACTGTCCTACCCACAGGAGGACGACATCCCATAATATACTATACCGAGGACTACAATGTATCCAAACTGTCCAATCCACAGGAGGACGACATCCCATAATATACTATACCGGGGACTACAATGTATCCAAACTGTCCAATCCACAGGAGGACGACATCCCATAATATACTATACCGGGGACTACAATGTATCCAAACTGTCCTATCCACAGGAGGACGACATCCCATAATATACTATACCGGGGACTACAATGTATCCAAACTGTCCTATCCACAGGACGACGACATCCCATAATATACTATACTGAGGACTACAATGTATCCAAACTGTCCTATCCACAGGAGGACGACATCCCATAATATACTATACCGAGGACTACAATGTATCCAAACTGTCCTATCCACAGGACTACAACATCCCATAATATACTATACCGAGGACTACAATGTATCCAAACTGTCCAATCCACAGGAGGACGACATCCCATAATATACTATACTGAGGACTACAATGTATCCAAACTGTCCTATCCACAGGAGGACGACATCCCATAATATACTATACTGAGGACTACAATGTATCCAAACTGTCCTATCCACAGGACGACAACATCCCATAATATACTATACCGAGTACTACAATGTATCCAAACTGTCCTATCCACAGGACGACGACATCCCATAATATACTATACTGAGGACTACAATGTATCCAAACTGTCCTATCCACAGGAGGATGACATCCCATAATATACTATACCGAGGACTACAATGTATCCAAACTGTCCTATCCACAGGACGACAACATCCCATAATATACTATACCGAGGACTACAATGTATCCAAACTGTCCTATCCACAGGACGACGACATCCCATAATATACTATACTGAGGACTACAATGTATCCAAACTGTCCTATCCACAGGAGGACGACATCCCATAATATACTATACCGAGGACTACAATGTATCCAAACTGTCCTATCCACAGGACTACAACATCCCATAATATATTATACCGAGGACTACAATGTATCCAAACTGTCCAATCCACAGGAGGACGACATCCCATAATATACTATACTGAGGACTACAATGTATCCAAACTGTCCTATCCACAGGAGGACGACATCCCATAATATACTATACTGAGGACTACAATGTATCCAAACTGTCCAATCCACAGGAGGACGACATCCCATAATATACTATACCGGGACTACAATGTATCCAAACTGTCCAATCCACAGGAGGACGACATCCCATAATATACTATACTGAGGACTACAATGTATCCAAACTGTCCTATCCACAGGAGGACGACATCCCATAATATACTATACCGGGACTACAATGTATCCAAACTGTCCAATCCACAGGAGGACGACATCCCATAATATACTATACTGAGGACTACAATGTATCCAAACTGTCCTATCCACAGGAGGACGACATCCCATAATATACTATACCGAGGACTACAATGTATCCAAACTGTCCAATCCACAGGAGGACGACATCCCATAATATACT
Organism: Rana muscosa; assembly: GCA_029206835.1. Classification (NCBI taxonomy): domain Eukaryota; kingdom Metazoa; phylum Chordata; class Amphibia; order Anura; family Ranidae; genus Rana; species Rana muscosa. Next base: position 936,995 of record JARGYO010005628.1, read on the forward strand.
ATACTGAGGACTACAATGTATCCAAACTGTCCTATCCACAGGAGGACGACATCCCATAATATACTATACCGGGACTACAATGTATCCAAACTGTCCAATACACAGGAGGACGACATCCCATAATATACTATACCGAGACTACAATGTATCCAAACTGTCCAATCCACAGGAGGACGACATCCCATAATATACTATACTGAGGACTACAATGTATCCAAACTGTCCAATACACAGGAGGACGACATCCCATAATATACTATACCGGGACTACAATGTATCCAAACTGTCCAATACACAGGAGGACGACATCCCATAATATACTATACCGGGACTACAATGTATCCAAACTGTCCAATACACAGGAGGACGACATCCCATAATATACTATACCGAAGACTACAATGTATCCAAACTGTCCTACCCACAGGAGGACGACATTCCATAATATACTATACTGGGGACTACAATGTATCCAAACTGTCCTATCCACAGGAGGACGACATCCCATAATATACTATACTGAGGACTACAATGTATCCAAACTGTCCTATCCACAGGACGACGACATCCCATAATATACTATACTGAGGACTACAATGTATCCAAACTGTCCTATCCACAGGAGGGCGACATCCCATAATATACTATACCGAGAACTACAATGTATCCAAACTGTCCAATACACAGGAGGAAGACATCCCATAATATACTATACCGGGGACTACAATGTATCCAAACTGTCCTATCCACAGGAGGACGACATCCCATAATATACTATACCGAGGACTACAATGTATCCAAACTGTCCAATACACAGGAGGAAGACATCCCATAATATACTATACCGAGGACTACAATGTATCCAAACTGTCCTATCCACAGGAGGAAGACATCCCATAATATACTATACCGGGGAGTACAATGTATCCAAACTGTCCAATCCACAGGAGGACGACATCCCATAATATACTATACTGAGGACTACAATGTATCCAAACTGTCCAATCCACAGGAGGACGACATCCCATAATATACTATACTGAGGACTACAATGTATCCAAACTGTCCTATCCACAGGAGGACGACATCCCATAATATACTATACCGAGGACTACAATGTATAAACTGTCCTATCCACAGGAGGACGACATCCCATAATATACTATACCGAGGACTACAATGTATCCAAACTGTCCTAACCACAGGACGACAACATCCCATAATATACTATACCGAGTACTACAATGTATCCAAACTGTCCTATCCACAGGAGGGCGACATCCCATAATATACTATACCGGGGACTACAATGTATCCAAACTGTCCTATCCACAGGAGGACGACATCCCATAATATACTATACCGGGGACTACAATGTATCCAAACTGTCCTATCCACAGGAGGACGACATCCCATAATATACTATACCGGGGACTACAATGTATCCAAACTGTCCAATCCACAGGAGGACGACATCCCATAATATACTATACTGAGGACTATAATGTATCCAAACTGTCCTATCCACAGGAGGGCGACATCCCATAATATACTATACCGGGGACTACAATGTATCCAAACTGTCCAATCCACAGGAGGACGACATCCCATAATATACTATACCGAAGACTACAATGTATCCAAACTGTCCTATCCACAGGAGGGCGACATCCCATAATATACTATACCGGGGACTACAATGTATCCAAACTGTCCTATCCACAGGAGGACGACATCCCATAATATACTATACCGAGGACTACAATGTATCCAAACTGTCCAATCCACAGGAGGACGACATCCCATAATATACTATACCGAGGACTACAATGTATCCAAACTGTCCTATCCACAGGAGGACGACATCCCATAATATACTATACCGGGGACTACAATGTATCCAAACTGTCCAATCCACAGGAGGACGACATCCCATAATATACTATACCGAGGACTACAATGTATCCAAACTGTCCTATCCACAGGAGGACGACATCCCATAATATACTATACCGGGGACTACAATGTATCCAAACTGTCCAATCCACAGGAGGACGACATCCCATAATATACTATACCGAGGACTACAATGTATCCAAACTGTCCTATCCACAGGAGGACGACATCCCATAATATACTATACCGAGGACTACAATGTATCCAAACTGTCCTATCCACAGGAGGACGACATCCCATAATATACTATACCGAGGACTACAATGTATCCAAACTGTCCAATCCACAGGAGGACGACATCCCATAATATACTATACCGAGGACTACAATGTATCCAAACTGTCCTATCCACAGGAGGACGACATCCCATAATATACTATACCGAGGACTACAATGTATCCAAACTGTCCTATCCACAGGACGACATCCCATAATATACTATACTGAGGACTACAATGTATCCAAACTGTCCTATCCACAGGAGGACGACACACCATAATATACTATACTGGGGACTACAATGTATCCAAACTGTCCTATCCACAGGACGACATCCCATAATATACTATACCGGGGACTACAATGTATCCAAACTGTCCTATCCACAGATGGGCGACATCCCATAATATACTATACTGAGGACTACAATGTATCCAAACTGTCCTATCCACAGGACGACATCCCATAATATACTATACCGGGGACTACAATGTATCCAAACTGTCCTATCCACAGGACGACATCCCATAATATACTATACCGGGGACTACAATGTATCCAAACTGTCCTATCCACAGGACGACATCCCATAATATACTATACCGAGGACTACAATGTATCCAAACTGTCCTATCCACAGGAGGGCGACATACCATAATATACTATACCGGGGACTACAATGTATCCAAACTGTCCAATCCACAGGAGGACGACATCCCATAATATACTATACCGGGGACTACAATGTATCCAAACTGTCCAATCCACAGGAGGGCGACATCCCATAATATACTATACCGGGGACTACAATGTATCCAAACTGTCCTATCCACAGGAGGGCGACATCCCATAATATACTATACCGAGGACTACAATGTATCCAAACTGTCCAATCCACAGGAGGACGACATCCCATAATATACTATACTGAGAACTACAATGTATCCAAACTGTCCAATACACAGGAGGAAGACATCCCATAATATACTATACCGGGGACTACAATGTATCCAAACTGTCCTATCCACAGGAGGGCGACATCCCATAATATACTATACTGAGGACTACAATGTATCCAAACTGTCCTATCCACAGGAGGACGACATCCCATAATATACTATACTGAGGACTACAATGTATCCAAACTGTCCAATCCACAGGAGGACGACATCCCATAATATACTATACCGGGGACTACAATGTATCCAAACTGTCCAATCCACAGGAGGACGACATCCCATAATATACTATACCGAGGACTACAATGTATCCAAACTGTCCAATCCACAGGAGGACGACATCCCATAATATACTATACCGGGGACTACAATGTATCCAAACTGTCCAATCCACAGGAGGAAGACATCCCATAATATACTATACCGGGGACTACAATGTATCCAAACTGTCCTATCCACAGGAGGACGACATCCCATAATATACTATACCAAGGACTACAATGTATCCAAACTGTCCAATCCACAGGAGGACGACATCCCATAATATACTATACCGGGGACTACAATGTATCCAAACTGTCCTATCCACAGGAGGACAACATCCCATAATATACTATACCAAGGACTACAATGTATCCAAACTGTCCAATCCACAGGAGGACGACATCCCATAATATACTATACTGAGGACTACAATGTATCCAAACTGTCCTATCCACAGGAGGACGACATCCCATAATATACTATACCGAGGACTACAATGTATCCAAACTGTCCTATCCACAGGACGACATCCCATAATATACTATACCGGGGACTACAATGTATCCAAACTGTCCTATCCACAGGACGACAACATCCCATAATATACTATACCAAGGACTACAATGTATCCAAACTGTCCTATCCACAGGACGACATCCCATAATATACTATACCGGGGACTACAATGTATCCAAACTGTCCTATCCACAGGACGACGACATCCCATAATATACTATACCAAGGACTACAATGTATCCAAACTGTCCTATCCACAGGAGGACGACATCCCATAATATACTATACCGGGGACTACAATGTATCCAAACTGTCCTATCCACAGGAGGACGACATCCCATAATATACTATACCGAGGACTACAATGTATCCAAACTGTCCTATCCACAGGAGGACGACATCCCATAATATACTATACCGAGGACTACAATGTATCCAAACTGTCCTATCCACAGGACGACACCCCATAATATACTATACCGGGGACTACAATGTATCCAAACTGTCCTATCCACAGGACGACAACATCCCATAATATACTATACTGAGGACTACAATGTATCCAAACTGTCCAATCCACAGGAGGACGACATCCCATAATATACTATACCGGGGACTACAATGTATCCAAACTGTCCAATCCACAGGAGGACGACATCCCATAATATACTATACCGGGGACTACAATGTATCCAAACTGTCCTATCCACAGGAGGACGACATCCCATAATATACTATACCGGGGACTACAATGTATCCAAACTGTCCTATCCACAGGAGGACGACCTCCCATAATATACTATACCGAGGACTACAATGTATCCAAACTGTCCTATCCACAGGAGGAAGACATCCCATAATATACTATACTGAGGACTACAATGTATCCAAACTGTCCTATCCACAGGACGACATCCCATAATATACTATACCGGGGACTACAATGTATCCAAACTGTCCTATCCACAGGACGACAACATCCCATAATATACTATACTGAGGACTACAATGTATCCAAACTGTCCAATCCACAGGAGGGCGACATCCCATAATATACTATACCGAGGACTACAATGTATCCAAACTGTCCAATCCACAGGAGGACGACATCCCATAATATACTATACCGAGGACTACAATGTATCCAAACTGTCCTATCCAGAGGAGGACGACATCCCATAATATACTATACCGGGGACTACAATGTATCCAAACTGTCCAATCCACAGGAGGACGACATCCCATAATATACTATACTGAGGACTACAATGTATCCAAACTGTCCTATCCACAGGAGGACGACATCCCATAATATACTATACTGAGGACTACAATGTATCCAAACTGTCCTATCCACAGGAGGACGACATCCCATAATATACTATACCGAGGACTACAATGTATCCAAACTGTCCAATCCACAGGAGGACGACATCCCATAATATACTATACCGAGGACTACAATGTATCCAAACTGTCCTATCCACAGGAGGGCGACATCCCATAATATACTATACCGGGACTACAATGTATCCAAACTGTCCTATCCACAGGAGGACGACATCCCATAATATACTATACTGAGGACTACAATGTATCCAAACTGTCCTATCCACAGGAGGACGACATCCCATAATATACTATACTGAGGACTACAATGTATCCAAACTGTCCTATCCACAGGACGACATCCCATAATATACTATACCGGGGACTACAATGTATCCAAACTGTCCTATCCACAGGACGACAACATCCCATAATATACTATACCGAGGACTACAATGTATCCAAACTGTCCAATCCACAGGAGGGCGACATCCCATAATATACTATACCGAGGACTACAATGTATCCAAACTGTCCAATCCACAGGAGGACGACATCCCATAATATACTATACCGAGGACTACAATGTATCCAAACTGTCCTATCCACAGGAGGGCGACATCCCATAATATACTATACCGGGACTACAATGTATCCAAACTGTCCTATCCACAGGAGGACGACATCCCATAATATACTATACTGAGGACTACAATGTATCCAAACTGTCCTATCCACAGGAGGACGACATCCCATAATATACTATACCGAGGACTACAATGTATCCAAACTGTCCAATCCACAGGAGGACGACATCCCATAATATACTATACCGAGGACTACAATGTATCCAAACTGTCCTATCCACAGGAGGGCGACATCCCATAATATACTATACCGGGACTACAATGTATCCAAACTGTCCTATCCACAGGAGGACGACATCCCATAATATACTATACCGAGACTACAATGTATCCAAACTGTCCTATCCACAGGAGGACGACATCCCATAATATACTATACCGAGGACTACAATGTATCCAAACTGTCCTATCCAGAGGAGGACGACATCCCATAATATACTATACCGGGGACTACAATGTATCCAAACTGTCCTATCCACAGGAGGAAGACATCCTATAATATACTATACCGAGGACTACAATGTATCCAAACTGTCCTATCCACAGGAGGACGACATCCCATAATATACTATACTGAGGACTACAATGTATCCAAACTGTCCTATCTACAGGACGACGACATCCCATAATATACTATACTGAGCACTACAATGTATCCAAACTGTCCTATCCACAGGAGGACGACATCCCATAATATACTATACCGAGGACTACAATGTATCCAAACTGTCCAATCCACAGGAGGACGACATCCCATAATATACTATACTGAGGACTACAATGTATCCAAACTGTCCAATACACAGGAGGACGACATCCCATAATATACTATACCGGGGACTACAATGTATCCAAACTGTCCAATCCACAGGAGGACGACATCCCATAATATACTATACCGGGGACTACAATGTATCCAAACTGTCCTATCCACAGGAGGACGACATCCCATAATATACTATACTGAGGACTACAATGTATCCAAACTGTCCTATCCACAGGACGACATCCCATAATATACTATACCGGGGACTACAATGTATCCAAACTGTCCTATCCACAGGACGACAACATCCCATAATATACTATACTGAGGACTACAATGTATCCAAACTGTCCAATCCACAGGAGGGCGACATCCCATAATATACTATACCGAGGACTACAATGTATCCAAACTGTCCAATCCACAGGAGGACGACATCCCATAATATACTATACCGAGGACTACAATGTATCCAAACTGTCCTATCCAGAGGAGGACGACATCCCATAATATACTATACCGGGACTACAATGTATCCAAACTGTCCAATCCACAGGAGGACGACATCCCATAATATACTATACTGAGGACTACAATGTATCCAAACTGTCCTATCCACAGGAGGACGACATCCCATAATATACTATACTGAGGACTACAATGTATCCAAACTGTCCTATCCACAGGAGGACGACATCCCATAATATACTATACCGAGGACTACAATGTATCCAAACTGTCCAATCCACAGGAGGACGACATCCCATAATATACTATACCGAGGACTACAATGTATCCAAACTGTCCTATCCACAGGAGGGCGACATCCCATAATATACTATACCGGGACTACAATGTATCCAAACTGTCCTATCCACAGGAGGACGACATCCCATAATATACTATACTGAGGACTACAATGTATCCAAACTGTCCTATCCACAGGAGGACGACATCCCATAATATACTATACTGAGGACTACAATGTATCCAAACTGTCCTATCCACAGGACGACATCCCATAATATACTATACCGGGGACTACAATGTATCCAAACTGTCCTATCCACAGGACGACAACATCCCATAATATACTATACCGAGGACTACAATGTATCCAAACTGTCCAATCCACAGGAGGGCGACATCCCATAATATACTATACCGAGGACTACAATGTATCCAAACTGTCCAATCCACAGGAGGACGACATCCCATAATATACTATACCGAGGACTACAATGTATCCAAACTGTCCTATCCACAGGAGGGCGACATCCCATAATATACTATACCGGGACTACAATGTATCCAAACTGTCCTATCCACAGGAGGACGACATCCCATAATATACTATACTGAGGACTACAATGTATCCAAACTGTCCTATCCACAGGAGGACGACATCCCATAATATACTATACCGAGGACTACAATGTATCCAAACTGTCCAATCCACAGGAGGACGACATCCCATAATATACTATACCGAGGACTACAATGTATCCAAACTGTCCTATCCACAGGAGGACGACATCCCATAATATACTATACCGGGACTACAATGTATCCAAACTGTCCTATCCACAGGAGGACGACATCCCATAATATACTATACCGAGACTACAATGTATCCAAACTGTCCTATCCACAGGAGGACGACATCCCATAATATACTATACCAAGGACTACAATGTATCCAAACTGTCCTATCCACAGGAGGGCGACATCCCATAATATACTATACCGGGACTACAATGTATCCAAACTGTCCTATCCACAGGAGGACGACATCCCATAATATACTATACCGAGACTACAATGTATCCAAACTGTCCTATCCACAGGAGGACGACATCCCATAATATACTATACCAAGGACTACAATGTATCCAAACTGTCCAATCCACAGGAGGACGACATCCCATAATATACTATACCGGGGATTACAATGTATCCAAACTGTCCTATCCACAGGAGGACGACATCCCATAATATACTATACCGAGGACTACAATGTATCCAAACTGTCCTATCCAGAGGAGGACGACATCCCATAATATACTATACCGGGGACTACAATGTATCCAAACTGTCCTATCCACAGGAGGAAGACATCCTATAATATACTATACCGAGGACTACAATGTATCCAAACTGTCCTATCCACAGGAGGACGACATCCCATAATATACTATACTGAGGACTACAATGTATCCAAACTGTCCTATCTACAGGACGACGACATCCCATAATATACTATACTGAGGACTACAATGTATCCAAACTGTCCTATCCACAGGAGGACGACATCCCATAATATACTATACCGAGGACTACAATGTATCCAAACTGTCCAATCCACAGGAGGACGACATCCCATAATATACTATACTGAGGACTACAATGTATCCAAACTGTCCTATCCACAGGACGACATCCCATAATATACTATACCGGGGACTACAATGTATCCAAACTGTCCTATCCACAGGAGGACGACATCCCATAATATACTATACCGAGACTACAATGTATCCAAACTGTCCAATCCACAGGAGGACGACATCCCATAATATACTATACTGAGGACTACAATGTATCCAAACTGTCCTATCCACAGGAGGACGACATCCCATAATATACTATACCGAGACTACAATGTATCCAAACTGTCCTATCCACAGGAGGAAGACATCCCATAATATACTATACTGAGGACTACAATGTATCCAAACTGTCCTATCCACAGGACGACATCCCATAATATACTATACCGGGGACTACAATGTATCCAAACTGTCCAATCCACAGGAGGACGACATCCCATAATATACTATACCGGGGACTACAATGTATCCAAACTGTCCTATCCACAGGAGGACGACATCCCATAATATACTATACCAAGGACTACAATGTATCCAAACTGTCCAATCCACAGGAGGACGACATCCCATAATATACTATACTGAGGACTACAATGTATCCAAACTGTCCTATCCACAGGAGGACGACATCCCATAATATACTATACTGAGGACTACAATGTATCCAAACTGTCCTATCCACAGGAGGACGACATCCCATAATATACTATACCGAGGACTACAATGTATCCAAACTGTCCAATCCACAGGAGGACGACATCCCATAATATACTATACCGAGGACTACAATGTATCCAAACTGTCCTATCCACAGGAGGGCGACATCCCATAATATACTATACCGGGACTACAATGTATCCAAACTGTCCTATCCACAGGAGGACGACATCCCATAATATACTATACTGAGGACTACAATGTATCCAAACTGTCCTATCCACAGGAGGACGACATCCCATAATATACTATACTGAGGACTACAATGTATCCAAACTGTCCTATCCACAGGACGACATCCCATAATATACTATACCGGGGACTACAATGTATCCAAACTGTCCTATCCACAGGACGACAACATCCCATAATATACTATACCGAGGACTACAATGTATCCAAACTGTCCAATCCACAGGAGGGCGACATCCCATAATATACTATACCGAGGACTACAATGTATCCAAACTGTCCAATCCACAGGAGCACGACATCCCATAATATACTATACCGAGGACTACAATGTATCCAAACTGTCCTATCCACAGGAGGGCGACATCCCATAATATACTATACCGGGACTACAATGTATCCAAACTGTCCTATCCACAGGAGGACGACATCCCATAATATACTATACTGAGGACTACAATGTATCCAAACTGTCCTATCCACAGGAGGACGACATCCCATAATATACTATACCGAGGACTACAATGTATCCAAACTGTCCAATCCACAGGAGGACGACATCCCATAATATACTATACCGAGGACTACAATGTATCCAAACTGTCCTATCCACAGGAGGGCGACATCCCATAATATACTATACCGGGACTACAATGTATCCAAACTGTCCTATCCACAGGAGGACGACATCCCATAATATACTATACCGAGACTACAATGTATCCAAACTGTCCTATCCACAGGAGGACGACATCCCATAATATACTATACCAAGGACTACAATGTATCCAAACTGTCCAATCCACAGGAGGACGACATCCCATAATATACTATACCGGGGATTACAATGTATCCAAACTGTCCTATCCACAGGAGGACGACATCCCATAATATACTATACCGAGGACTACAATGTATCCAAACTGTCCTATCCACAGGAGGACGACATCCCATAATATACTATACCGGGACTACAATGTATCCAAACTGTCCAATACACAGGAGGACGACATCCCATAATATACTATACCGAGGACTACAATGTATCCAAACTGTCCTATCCAGAGGAGGACGACATCCCATAATATACTATACCGGGGACTACAATGTATCCAAACTGTCCTATCCACAGGAGGAAGACATCCTATAATATACTATACCGAGGACTACAATGTATCCAAACTGTCCTATCCACAGGAGGACGACATCCCATAATATACTATACTGAGGACTACAATGTATCCAAACTGTCCTATCTACAGGACGACGACATCCCATAATATACTATACTGAGGACTACAATGTATCCAAACTGTCCTATCCACAGGAGGACGACATCCCATAATATACTATACCGAGGACTACAATGTATCCAAACTGTCCAATCCACAGGAGGACGACATCCCATAATATACTATACTGAGGACTACAATGTATCCAAACTGTCCTATCCACAGGACGACATCCCATAATATACTATACCGGGGACTACAATGTATCCAAACTGTCCTATCCACAGGAGGACGACATCCCATAATATACTATACCGAGACTACAATGTATCCAAACTGTCCAATCCACAGGAGGACGACATCCCATAATATACTATACTGAGGACTACAATGTATCCAAACTGTCCTATCCACAGGAGGACGACATCCCATAATATACTATACCGAGACTACAATGTATCCAAACTGTCCTATCCACAGGAGGAAGACATCCCATAATATACTATACTGAGGACTACAATGTATCCAAACTGTCCTATCCACAGGACGACATCCCATAATATACTATACCGGGGACTACAATGTATCCAAACTGTCCAATCCACAGGAGGACGACATCCCATAATATACTATACCGGGGACTACAATGTATCCAAACTGTCCTATCCACAGGAGGACGACATCCCATAATATACTATACCAAGGACTACAATGTATCCAAACTGTCCAATCCACAGGAGGACGACATCCCATAATATACTATACCGGGGACTACAATGTATCCAAACTGTCCTATCCACAGGAGGACGACCTCCCATAATATACTATACCGAGGACTACAATGTATCCAAACTGTCCTATCCACAGGAGGAAGACATCCCATAATATACTATACTGAGGACTACAATGTATCCAAACTGTCCTATCCACAGGACGACATCCCATAATATACTATACTGAGGACTACAATGTATCCAAACTGTCCTATCCACAGGACGACAACATCCCATAATATACTATACCGAGGACTACAATGTATCCAAACTGTCCTATCCACAGGACGACATCCCATAATATACTATACTGAGGACTACAATGTATCCAAACTGTCCTATCCACAGGACGACATCCCATAATATACTATACTGAGGACTACAATGTATCCAAACTGTCCAATCCACAGGAGGACGACATCCCATAATATACTATACCGAGGACTACAATGTATCCAAACTGTCCTATCCAGAGGAGGACGACATCCCATAATATACTATACCGGGGACTACAATGTATCCAAACTGTCCAATCCACAGGAGGACGACATCCCATAATATACTATACTGAGGACTACAATGTATCCAAACTGTCCTATCCACAGGAGGACGACATCCCATAATATACTATACCGAGGACTACAATGTATCCAAACTGTCCAATCCACAGGAGGACGTCATCCCATAATATACTATACTGAGGACTACAATGTATCCAAACTGTCCTATCCACAGGAGGACGACATCCCATAATATACTATACCGGGGACTACAATGTATCCAAACTGTCCAATCCACAGGAGGACGACATCCCATAATATACTATACCGGGGACTACAATGTATCCAAACTGTCCTATCCACAGGACGACAACATCCCATAATATACTATACCAAGGACTACAATGTATCCAAACTGTCCAATCCACAGGAGGGCGACATCCCATAATATACTATACCGGGGACTACAATGTATCCAAACTGTCCTATCCACAGGACGACAACATCCCATAATATACTATACCAAGGACTACAATGTATCCAAACTGTCCTATCCACAGGAGGGCGACATCCCATAATATACTATACCGGGACTACAATGTATCCAAACTGTCCAATCCACAGGAGGACGACATCCCATAATATACTATACCGAGGACTACAATGTATCCAAACTGTCCTATCCACAGGACGACAACATCCCATAATATACTATACCAAGGACTACAATGTATCCAAACTGTCCTATCCACAGGACGACATCCCATAATATACTATACTGAGGACTACAATGTATCCAAACTGTCCAATCCACAGGAGGACGACATCCCATAATATACTATACCGGGGACTACAATGTATCCAAACTGTCCTATCCACAGGAGGACGACATCCCATAATATACTATACTGAGGACTACAATGTATCCAAACTGTCCTATCCACAGGAGGACGACATCCTATAATATACTATACTGAGGACTACAATGTATCCAAACTGTCCAATCCACAGGAGGACGACATCCCATAATATACTATACCGAGGACTACAATGTATCCAAACTGTCCTATCCACAGGAGGACGACATCCCATAATATACTATACCGGGGACTACAATGTATCCAAACTGTCCAATCCACAGGAGGACGACATCCCATAATATACTATACCGGGACTACAATGTATCCAAACTGTCCAATCCACAGGAGGACGACATCCCATAATATACTATACCGAGGACTACAATGTATCCAAACTGTCCTATCCACAGGAGGACGACATCCCATAATATACTATACCGGGGACTACAATGTATCCAAACTGTCCAATCCACAGGAGGACGACATCCCATAATATACTATACCGGGACTACAATGTATCCAAACTGTCCAATCCACAGGAGGACGACATCCCATAATATACTATACCAAGGACTACAATGTATCCAAACTGTCCAATCCACAGGAGGACGACATCCCATAATATACTATACCGAGGACTACAATGTATCCAAACTGTCCTATCCACAGGAGGACGACATCCCATAATATACTATACCGAGGACTACAATGTATCCAAACTGTCCTATCCACAGGAGGAAGACATCCCATAATATACTATACTGAGGACTACAATGTATCCAAACTGTCCAATCCACAGGAGGACGACATCCCATAATATACTATACCGGGGACTACAATGTATCCAAACTGTCCAATCCACAGGAGGACGACATCCCATAATATACTATACCGGGGACTACAATGTATCCAAACTGTCCTATCCACAGGAGGACGACATCCCATAATATACTATACCGAGGACTACAATGTATCCAAACTGTCCAATCCACAGGAGGACGACATCCTATAATATACTATACTGAGGACTACAATGTATCCAAACTGTCCAATCCACAGGAGGACGACATCCCATAATATACTATACTGAGGACTACAATGTATCCAAACTGTCCTATCCACAGGAGGACGACATCCCATAATATACTATACCGGGGACTACAATGTATCCAAACTGTCCAATCCACAGGAGGACGACATCCCATAATATACTATACTGAGGACTACAATGTATCCAAACTGTCCTATCCACAGGAGGACGACATCCCATAATATACTATACCGGGGACTACAATGTATCCAAACTGTCCTATCCACAGGACGACATCCCATAATATACTATACCGAGGACTACAATGTATCCAAACTGTCCTATCCACAGGAGGACGACATCCCATAATATACTATACCGGGACTACAATGTATCCAAACTGTCCTATCCACAGGAGGACGACATCCCATAATATACTATACTGAGGACTACAATGTGGAGGGAAGAGAAGAGGTGATATTGGAATGTATGACATCACAGCGGGGGAAGAGAAGAGGTGATAGTGGAACGTATGACATCACAGTGGAGAGAAGAGGTGATAGTGGAACGTATGACATCACAGTGGAGAGAAGAGGTGATAGTGGAACGTATGACATCACAGCGGAGGGGGAGGAGTGTGAAGGGTTAACCCCTCTGCTCCCATTGGAGAGATTTCTCCTCATTTCCTGTCGTGTGTCACCAGAGACGGGGCGTCTAACCCTTCCCCCACTCCTCTATCCAATGGTTGGATTTCTGTTTTTCTTTTTTTTTTGCATGCTCTGGTTGAAAATAATAACAAACAAAAATTGAAAACAATAAAAAAAAGGAAAAAATATTACAGGTATATTAGTGGTAAAAAAAAAAAATAAAAAAAAAATTGCTGTACCCAAACAAAATTGACGTCCTTTTTCCCCCACAAATAGAGCTTTCTTTTGGTGGTATTTGATCACCTCTGCGGGTTTTATTTTTTGCGCTATAAACAAAAAAAAGAGCGACAATTTTGAAAAAAACAAAATTAGTTACTTTCTGCTATAAAACATCCAATAAATGAAAAAATCAAAAAAAAAAAAAAAATCAAATTTATTCATCAATTTATTCCAATATATATTCT
This sequence comes from Rana muscosa, assembly GCA_029206835.1. NCBI lineage: Eukaryota > Metazoa > Chordata > Amphibia > Anura > Ranidae > Rana > Rana muscosa. The sequence continues at coordinate 952,456 of JARGYO010005628.1, forward strand.
GCTACATGTTTTTTGTAGAAAAAAAAAATTCCAATAAGTGAATATTGATTGGTTTGCGCAAAAGTTATCGCGTCTACAAACTATGGGATGTATACTGGAATTTGTATTATTATTTTTTTTTTTACTAGTAATGGCGGCGTTCAGCGACTTATAGCGGGACTGCGATATTGCGGCGAACAATCAGACACCCAAGTGACACTTTGTGGGAACCAGTGACACGGATACAGTGATTAGTGCTAAAAATATGCACTGTCACTGTACTAATGACACTGGCTGGGAAGGGGTTAAACATCAGGGGCGACTAAAGGGTTAAAGCGTTTGTTACCCCAACATTTTATATTCCTGATATGTGTCTGCTGTCCTATGTACCGGTATGAGAACGTCTTCCCCTCCCCCCCCCCCCAATATGTGGCTCCTCCCCCATGTACTGGTATGAAGAAGTCTCCTCTTCTCTTTGTATTGCTTCCTTTATGTGAAATCTCCGGTGTTCCTGCCAGTCCCCTTGCTTTCCCCATTTAAAACTGACCATACTAAGCCACACCGCCCAACTTTTTGAGATGGGGGGATGAGGGACACCTATCAGCAAAAGTATGCAGGCATAGGACACACCCCTTGCCACGCCCCCTTAAAGGAGAATTGTACAAAAATAAAAAATGATTGGCTACACCCACAAGTGCTTTTTTTTTTTACCACTACTATTCCTTAATACTGGATTTTGGAATTTACTAATTAGAAATTGGGATGAAAAGGTTTATCTTTGGGAAACACCTTTTGAAAGATAAAAAGTGCATTTTATATACAACTCTATAGATCAGACCAATGAGGAGGAAAAGGGAACAGAGGGACATTGCTCCAAATCCGGGACAGTCCCTTGAAATCCGGGACAGTCCCTTGAAATCCGGGTCAGTCCCTTGAAATCCGGGACGGTTGGGAGGTATGTTAGAGCCGGCTGTTGTAATGACCATATAGATATGTGATTACAGACTCCGCCCAGAAATGATGTGAACTCCACCCACACAGAAGGGCGGTAAGTTGGCGGACTGACCTGCGCAGCTTCTCGGTGACTTTCTCCAGCTCCTCCTGCGCCCTCCTCAGCTCCGTCTCCAGGTATTGGCGGGTGGAATCGAAGTCGTTCTCCAACATCTCCAGCTTTTGCGTCGTGTAGGACAAACGTTTCTGCACCTCCTCCTTCTGGTCCTGCAAGCTGCTGGAAAAAGACGAGAAATTCCAAGAAATGTGATTATCAGAGACCGCGAATCGCTCCACTCGCATCGCCAACCACAAGACGGCTGCCCGACGCTCGCTGCGCGCTCCCCGCCATGCACAACGCTCATTAACTATTCATTCCTTCCTCGCCTTTAATTGGCACGACGCAGGAAATTCCTCCCTACCCCCCCCTCCTCCTCCTTTATGTCTGAAATCGGGGGATGGTGGATGGGATTTGTGCCCCATTTGTGTCACATTAGCGGGAGATTAGTGACGGGCAGATCTGATTGGGTGGGATTGACCGGCATTTCCTGCAAACACGTCTAGAAATCTGCAAACTTTAATGTGAACCCCAATGAAGTCAATGGGAAGCAAATCCTGAAAGGATTGTTGGGGAGGCACTGCCAGGGGAGACATGGGGAGGCACTGCCAGGGGAGACATGAGGGGGGCACTACCGGCGGAGCCATGGAATGGGGGGCACTGCCAGGGGAGCCATGGGGGGAGAGGCACTGCTAAGGAAGACATGGGGGAGGGGCACTGCCAGGGGAGGCATGGGAGGGGGGCACTTCTAGGGAAGACATGGAAGGGGGGGCACTGCCAGGGGAGACATGGAGGGGCACTGCCAGGGGAGACATGGAGGGGCACTGCCAGGGGAGACATGGAGGGGGGCACTGCCAGGGGAGACATGGAGGGGCACTGCCAGGGGAGACATGGAGGGGCACTGCCAGGGGAGACATGGAGGGGCACTGCCAGGGGAGACATGGGCAAATGCAAAGAAAAAAGCCGAATTCCAGGTTTGGTATATATCATAGATTGTTACATTGTTCCAGCTTGGACCAACTCTGTATATACCAGAATGGGGGGCCCTTCAGAAGCTGGAAATCCCTCAGGAGAGGTGACAGGACACAGAGGGGTTGGGCCCGCCATACAGGATTCTAATATCTTTCCTGCAACCCAAGAAAATCGCTTAATTCCCCCTTCAGTCGGTGTTGCAGTACTGTGTTCTGCCTGCAGGAGGGGAGGGGTGCAGGGAGTACGGCCGCCACCTTTTCTTCAAGCCAAACCCGAGAACAGCACACAGCAAGTTTATTGGAGAGTCATATAATGAGGAGAATGTCTTGTGATTAAATACTTTTATTTAAATCACAAGAGTCTCCTCTTTACATCTGAATCCACAGAGTTCCCCTTTCCAGCTGAATCCATAGAGTTCCCCTTTCCATCTGAATCCACAGAGTTCCCCTTTCCATCTGAATCCACAGAGTTCCCCTTTCCATCTGAATCCACAGAGTTCCCCTTTCCAGCTGAATCCACAGAGTTCCCCTTTCCAGCTGAATCCATAGAGTTCCCCTTTCCAGCTGAATCCACAGAGTTCCCCTTTCCATCTGAATCCACAGAGTTCCCCTTTCCATCTGAATCCACAGAGTTCCCCTTTCCAGCTGAATCCACAGAGTTCCCCTTTCCAGCTGAATCCATAGAGTTCCCCTTTCCAGCTGAATCCACAGAGTTCCCCTTTCCATCTGAATCCACAGAGTTCCCCTTTACATCTGAATCCACAGAGTTCCCCCTTTCCATCTGAATCCACAGAGTTCCCCTTTCCATCTGAATCCACAGAGTTCCCCTTTACAGATGAATCCACAGAGTTCCCCCTTTACAGATGAATCCACAGAGTTCCCCCTTTACAGCTGAAACCACAGAGTTCCCCCTTTACAGCTGAAACCACAGAGTTCCCCCTTTCCATCTGAATCCACAGAGTTCCCCTTTCCATCTGAATCCACAGAGTTCCCCTTTACAGATGAATCCACAGAGTTCCCCCTTTACAGATGAATCCACAGAGTTCCCCCTTTACAGCTGAAACCACAGAGTTCCCCCTTTACAGCTGAAACCACAGAGTTCCCCCTTTCCATCTGAATCCACAGAGTTCCCCTTTCCATCTGAATCCACAGAGTTCCCCCTTTACAGATGAATCCACAGAGTTCCCCCTTTACAGCTGAAACCACAGAGTTCCCCCTTTACAGCTGAAACCACAGAGTTCCCCCTTTACAGCTGAATCCACAGAGTTCCCCCTTACATCCGAGTCCACAGAGTTCTCCTTTACATCTGAATCCACAGAATTCCCCTTTAATCAGGGTTCACAGAGCCTCCCACATAACAGAGTCTGCAGAATTTCCACCTACCCTGTAAGGGGGAGCTCTACAGACTTGAATGTAAAGGGGAACTCTAAGTAAGGCGGTCTCTGCTCACCAAAGCCCCCCTTACATCAGAGTCTGCAGAGAACCCCTTAGCTCTGGAGAACCCCGATTTAAGGGGTGGGGGGGGGGCTCTGATGTGAGGGGGAATGCTGGTATGTAAAGGGAAGCTCTGATATAAGGGTCATACGTGTTCCGGGGTACCTCTCACCGTCACACATGTTCCGGGGTACCTCTCACCGTCACACATGTTCCGGGGTACCTCCCACCGTCACACATGTTCCGGGGTACCTCCCACCGTCACACATGTTCCGGGGTACCTCTCACCATCACACATGTTCCGGGGTACCTCTCACCGGCACACATGTTCCGGGGTACCTCTCACCGGCACACATGTTCCGGGGTACCACTCACCGTCACACATGTTCCGGGGTACCTCTCATAGTCACACATGTTTCGGGGTACCTCTCACCGGCACACATGTTCCGGGGTACCTCTCACCGGCACACATGTTCCGGGGTACCTCCCACCGTCACACATGTTCCGGGGTACCTCCCACCGTCACACATGTTCCGGGGTACCTCCCACCGTCACACATGTTCCGGGGTACCTCTCACCATCACACATGTTCCGGGGTACCTCTCACCGGCACACATGTTCCGGGGTACCTCTCACCGGCACACATGTTCCGGGGTACCACTCACCGTCACACATGTTCCGGGGTACCTCTCATAGTCACACATGTTTCGGGGTACCTCTCACCGGCACACATGTTCCGGGGTACCTCTCACCGGCACACATGTTCCGGGGTACCTCCCACCGTCACACATGTTCCGGGGTACCTCTCACCATCACACATGTTCCGGGGTACCTCTCACCATCACACATGTTCCGGGGTACCTCCCACCGTCACACATGTTCCGGGGTACCTCTCACCATCACACATGTTCCGGGGTACCTCTCACCATCACACATGTTCCGGGGTACCTCTCACCGGCACACATGTTCCAGGGTACCTCTCACCGGCACACATGTTCCGGGGTACCTCTCACCGGCACACATGTTCCGGGGTACCTCTCACCGTCACACATGTTCCGGGGTACCTCTCACCATCACACATGTTCCGGGGTACCTCTCACCATCACACATGTTCCGGGGTACCTCTCACCATCACACATGTTCCAGGGTACCTCTCACCGGCACACATGTTCCGGGGTACCTCTCACCGGCACACATGTTCCGGGGTACCTCTCACCGGCACACATGTTCCGGGGGTTGGCGGGTTATTTGATCGATCAGCTCGGTTTCTGTGACATTGATGAATGGGTCACAATATATCTTACATGCGGAGCTCAGCGATGTGACAGCGCGGTCTGCCTTCTACCTTCAGTGATGTATGAGCTCTTCATATAAGGGATTCCTGATGAGTGAAGAATGACCGGAGATCATTGGGGGAGGGGAATGTATTATGCTCATGGTGTCCCTGGGGGGATGGTAACTAGGAGAGGCTTCTACAATTACCTCGGATTGTGAAGGCAACACAAGGAAATCTTTATTCTGAACATTATTGGAATGGAAGTGCCAACGTGTTTCGGGGGGGCAGACACGACCCCCTTCATCAGGGCTACAACATGACATAAGGAGCAAAAATAAAAAGAAACATTTGCCAATAATAAAAGTTACATTTATATCCACATCTCTTACTATTTGTACAGCTAAAGGATTTCAACTGCTAAAAATATGGCTAGAAACTCATAAATGAAGAATATGCTGTATATATATATACACTAGAAGAAGAGACACTTCCGTCTGCAGCACCTTGTAAATATATTCTCAGTGCTGCTTGTATCTGTAGAACAGTTTGAGACCCCAATACAATTCTTCATCATGTACAACCGAAAGACAGCTACAGCGCAGCTCTGTTGTTCTGGGAGGGTGTCCATCAGTGCTGATTAGTGCCGCCTCACCAGTGCCTATCACTGCAGCTTCACCAGTGCCCATCACTGCAGCTTCACCAGTGCCCATCACTGCAGCTTCACCAGTGCCCATCACTGCAGCTTCACCAGTGCCCATCACTGCAGCTTCACCAGTGCCCATCACTGCAGCTTCACCAGTGCCCATCAGTGCAGCTTCACCAGTGCCCATCACTGCAGCTTCACCAGTGCCCATCACTGCAGCTTCACCAGTGCCCATCACTGCAGCTTCACCAGTGCCCATCACTGCAGCTTCACCAGTGCCCATCAGTGCAGCCTCACCAGTGCCCATCAGTGCAGCCTCACCAGTGCCCATCAGTGCAGCCTCACCAGTGCCCATCAGTGCAGCCTCACCAGTGCCCATTAGTGCAGCCTCACCAGTGCCCATCAGTGCCGATTAGTGCCGTATCACCAGTGCCTATCTGTGCATATCAGTGCAGCCTCACCAGTGCATATCAGTGCAGCCTCATCAGCGCACATCAGTACCTATCAGTGCATATCAGTGCAGCTTCACCAGTGCCCATCAGTGCAGCCTTATCAGTGCACATCTGTGCCAATCAGTGTAGACTTGTCAGTGAATATCAGTGCAGCCTCACCAGTGCCCATCAGTGCAGCCTCATCAGTGCATATCAGTGAAGAAGAAAAGTTGTCAGAAACTAAGAAAAACCTTTCTTAATTTTTTATCTTTTTTCGTTTGTTTAGCAAAAAATAAAACCCCCGGAGGTGATCAAATACCACCAGAATAAATCTCTATTTGTGTGAAAAAAATTATAAAAATGTAATTTGGGTACAAATTGTCATTCAAAGTGTGACAGCACTAAAATATATATATATACATACACACACACACACACACATACAGAGGTTCATCCCTAAACCGATACAGATGTACACATAAATGTAACTTCTATTCTTTGAGTTTTTACATTTTTGTCATGTTGCCGCCCTGATGAAGGGTGTCTGGCCCCCGATACACGTTGGCTCTTGTTCCCAGTAAATGTTTGCAATAAAAATGAGATTTGGATATTTTGGTGTGGCGCAAATCGAGTGTTGCCGGATACAAGAGCCAGCAGAGGAGATTCGTGTTTATCATGGATGGAGGAAAGAAATCTTTGTGTGGATCTCAGATTGGAGAGATTTCCTCTACAGAACAGGAAGTGAAGGGAAATCTTTCCATGGTTTGTAACCAATGACCGACCTTCCCCCCTCATGCCGTGTACACACGATCGATTTTTTAGACGGTGAAAACACCGTCGAGAAAATCAACGTGAAAAATGAGGAACAGCTTGTTCCCCTACACACGGCCGTTTTAAATGAAATGTTTTTTTGGTCGAGAAAAACGACCGTGTGTGGGATCCGCGGCAGTGTTTCCCTATGGGAAAACTGCCGCAGAAAAAAACGACGGGAATCACGACGAGAAAAATTAGAGCATGTTGTAATTTTTTTCGTCGTGATTAATACCGTTTTTCCCATCGAGAAAAACGACAAAAAGCCCACAGACGATCGTTTTTCTCGTCCAAAGGAAAAAATGAAATTTTTCTCGATGGGAAAAACGGTCGTGTGTACGCGGCATCAGGCTGCGCTCACACAGTTTTTGTTTTAGCCAGTGGAAAGTCCCAGGAAGAGGAGACCATTTTTTTTTTAGGCTAAAAAATGCCTGAAATACACCTGAAAATTCTGCAAAACACTCGATTTGCGCGTTTTTTTTCCCTACAACTTCTTTAACTCTCAGAATGCCGTCACTTTTTACAAATTTGCTGAATTCCTGGAATTCTGCTTCAATTTACATAATTATATCAGGGCTCAAAATTTAGCTACTAGCCAGGCCTTAAGGGTTATCATTACCACCAGTTGCCCCACCCAACCCCTACCCTGCCCCGCCTTTAAACACGCCCCCATAAATCTCATGAAGTGACACTTAAATGTTTTCTGCAGAATTAAGTTACAAAAATAAATATTAACAACTTAATCAGTGCCCAACAATGCCGCCTCCCCTGTGCCCAACAATGCCGCCTCCCCTGTGCCCAACAATGCCGCCTCCCCTGTGCCCAACAATGCCGCCTTCCCTGTGCCCAACAATGCCGCCTCCCCTGTGCCCAACAATGCCGCCTCCCCTGTGCCCAACAATGCCGCCTCCCCTGTGCCCAACAATGCAGCCTCCCCTGTGCCCAACAATGCAGCCTCACCTGTGGCCATCAATGCAGCCTCACCTGTGGCCATCAATGCCGCTTCACCTGTGCCCAACAATGCCGCTTCACCTGTGCCCAACAATGCCGCCTCACCTGTGCCCAACAATGCCGCCTCACCTGTGCCCAACAATGCCGCCTCCCCTGTGCCCAACAATGCCGCCTCCCCTGTGCCCAACAATGCCGCCTCCCCTGTGGCCAACAATGCCGCCTTCCCTGTGCCCAACAATGCAGCCTCCCCTGTGCCCAAAAATGCCGCCTCCCCTGTGCCCAACAATGCAGCCTCCCCTGTGCCCAGCAATGCCGCCTCCCCTGTGCCCAACAATGCCGCCTCCCCTGTGCCCAACAATGCCGCCTCCCCTGTGCCCAACAATGCAGCCTCCCCTGTGGCCAACAATGCAGCCTCCCCTGTGGCCAACAATGAAGCCTCCCCTGTGGCCAACAATGCAGCCTCCCCTGTGGCCAACAATGCAGCCTCCCCTGTGGCCAACAATGCAGCCTCCCCTGTGGCCAACAATGCAGCCTCCCCTGTGGCCAACAATGCAGCCTCCCCTGTGTCCATCAATGCAGCCTCCCCTGTGTCCATCAATGCAGCCTCACCTGTGTCCAACAATGCCGCTTCACCTGTGCCCAACAATGCCGCTTCACCTGTGCCCAACAATGCAGCCTCACCTGTGCCCAACAATGCAGCCTCCCCTGTGCCCAACAATGCCACCTCCCCTGTGCCCAACAATGCAGCCTCCCCTGTGCCCAACAATGCAGCCTCCCCTGTGCCCAACAATGCCGCCTTCCCTGTGCCCAACAATACCGCCTCACCTGTGCCCAACAATGCCGCCTCCCCTGTGCCCAACAATGCCGCCTCCCCTGTGCCCAACAATGCCGCCTCCCCTGTGCCCAACAATGCCGCCTCCCCTGTGCCCAACAATGCAGCCTCACCTGTGCCCAACAATGCAGCCTCACCTGTGCCCAACAATGCAGCCTCACCTGTGCAAAGGAAGAGAGAGGAGAGGAAGAGGATTGCCGTCCGGATCATCAGAGAGCGGGGAACGTCGCTGTAACAGCTCTCATTTGAATTGTGCTCGCTGTCACACAGTCCCGCCTCCTGGCCCGGGTACTTCGATACACGTCCTGGCATTGGACCTGTGTTCTGTCTATCAAAGTACCCGGGCCAGGAGGTGGAGCTGTATGTGACGGCGAGCGCAAAGAACTCTGCGATACAAATGAAAGCTGTTACAGTGACGTTCCACGGCCCTCTGATGATCCAGCCGGCAATCCTCTTCATCTTCTCTCTCTTCCCCTGGAAGGTCGCTGAGAGAAAGGTTCCTATTCAACCCCCCCCCCCCCCCGAGGCAGCCCACACTCGCCAGCAATCATTTTCCACTCGCAAAATGCAAGTAGGCAAGCGGAAATTTTGAGGGCTGGTTATATAGTTATATAGTCTGGTTGAAAAAAAAGACACAAATCCACCCAGTTCAACCAATAGAAGGGAAAACAAAAATTATACAATTCTATAGACACAATCGGTACCAATCACTCCTGTGTTCATTCATCACCGAAACGTAGCAACTGTGTTTACTATGCTTCAGCTTGAGCAGAAAGCCTCAGAGCGCTTCCTATTCATTCATCTGAGCAGTTGAGGCTACAGAGAACGGGACTCAACGGGACTCAGCCTTATATTCTCCCTGGGGTTCCTTGATGTGGGCCTTTTTTATCCATTTCTTTTGTGGTTTCCTGGGGGAATTGATGTTCCCGGCCTTGGGACCGCTCAGCATCCTTCCCCCGCTAGTTTCATTTTACTTTCCACAGCATAGTCCATGTCTTCACTGATATTGTATTGATATCATTGCTGCATTGGATAATTACCTAATGTTTAAATTTTTTATTTTAAACCAATAACATTTTCATTTTAATGTTTAAAATGATAGATACTCTCAACATACTTTCCTAACATTCCTTCCTGAAGAAGCAGTAATGTGAAACGCGTAGACGTGTGGGACACTCTAATTGCCTGTCGTATGAGGTGTATTTTTCTTTATTACTATCATTGGGTCCACAAGGTAAGGAAATCGCCTCTTCCCAGAAAAGGGAAGCCCATTGTGAACTAACCGGATTCTCTGCCAGCTCCCCGATTTACCCCCCCCCCCGTCTATTCGCTCGTTCCTTCCTGGCATCTGATTCCATCATCTTGGTGATGGAAATCATTTTGCTGCAGTCCCCTTTGTAGTCCCCTCTGCATTCCCCTCTCCCCTCTGCATTCCCCTCTCCAGTCCCCTCTCCCCTCTGCATTCCCCTCTCCAGTCCCCTCTCCCCTCTGCATTCCCCTCTCCAGTCCCCTCTCCCCTCTGCATTCCCCTCTCCAGTCCCCTCTCCCCTCTGCATTCCCCCTCCCCTCTGTATCCCCCTCTCCCCTCTGCAGTCCCCTCTGCATTCCCCTCTGCATTCCCCTCTCCAGTCCCCTCTCCCCTCTGCATTCCCCCTCCCCTCTGTATCTCCCTCTCCCCTCTGCATTCCCCTCTCCAGTCCCCTCTCCCCTCTGCATTCCCCTCTCCAGTCCCCTCTCCCCTCTGTATCCCCCTCTCCCCTCTGCAGTCCCCTCTGCATTTCCCTCTCCAGTCCCCTCTGCCCTCTGTATCCCCCCTCCCCTCTGCAGTCCCCTCTGTATCCCCATCTCCCCTCTGCAGACCCCTCTGTATCCCCCTCTCCCCTCTGCAGTCCCCTCTGTATCCCCCTCTCCCCTCTGCAGACCCCTCACCCCTCTGCAATCCCCCTCTCCCCTCTGCAGTCCCCTCTGTATCCCCCTCTCCCCTCTGCAGACCCCTCGCCCCTCTGCAATCCCCCTCTCCCCTCTGCAATCCCCCCTCTGTATCCCCCTCTCCCCTATGCATTCCCCTCTCCCCTCTGCAGACCCCTCGCCCCTCTGCAGACCCCTCGCCCCTCTGTATCCCCCCTCTGTATCCCCCTCTCCTCTATGCATTCCCCTCTCCCCTCTGCAGACCCCTCGGCCCTCTGCAGACCCCTCTATCCCCCTCTCCCCTCTGCAGTCCCCTCTCCCCTCTGCATCCCCCTCTCCCTTAATCATTCACACTCTTTAACCGCTCCAATCATTGCAGAGGATTTAACCTGAGAGAGAATTGAGTGAACGACCATAAAACAGCGGGAAGGACATGAAGCTTTTTTTAAAAGAAAAAACCCAGAATATTCAGAAATCAGAGATCCGCAGATGTGAGATTAACACACATGAAGTAAAGGGGAAGAAGCCGGAAACATGGAAGAGGTGGAAGGACGGACTGTAAATGAGGAGCGACAAGCCCGGAAGGATTTCAGTGAAGAAAAGAAAGTTCCGGAGGCTTCTACATTATTGATTAGAATTTCAGCCTCACAATATGTTTTATGTTTGGGGAGAAGTCTGTTACGTGTCAGGAGGACCTCGGGGGCCGGCGATATTACTTATTAATTACTAAATAAATGAGTGAAGCTGAAGAAGGTTCCAAACAATCCAACAAATCTGTGCAATCCGAGACAGAAATTCTTCTAAAGAAATGCTATCATTGGGGAGGTGTTCACCGAGGCCAGTCTCTGGGAACGACTCTACAATCTAGTTTTGGGTAAAGTAGGAAATGGTCAGGTTTTTTTTTTTTTTTGAGTTCTTCATTGGGGAGATTTCCCTTCACTTCCTGTCCCAGAGACACAACAGGAAGTGAGAGAAAATCTCTTCAACAAGATTGTCACAGAACAGGTGTCCCCATTGGATGATTTCCAATCACTTTCTGTTCTGGTGAGAACTATAAGGCTCGATTCACACTAATGCGTTTTTTGATGCGTTTTGCATTTTGCAGAAATGCAGGGAAATTTTTTAACATGGGTTCCTATGGAACATGTTCACATCAATGCATTTTTGTCCCTCTGCTTTTTGGAAAGGGTCGGGGACTTTTTTTCCCGCAAAATGCAGCGTTTTGCATGTAATAGAATTCAATGGACCCGCATCCAAAAACGCAAGTACCGTGTTTTTACCGCGATTTTGCCACGATTTGTGTTTTTTTATTATTTATTTTTTTACACTTCTATATAGCTGGTTGCCAAGGAGGGGGCCGGGAAGCCGGCCGCCGCATCCTTAACAACCGATGAGTCATCAGTTGTCAGCGGGCTTCCCGCTGAATGTGAAAAAAACAAACAAAAAAAACAGCGTGACACCCTCACACCAACATTAAAAAAAAAATGGCGTGGGTGTCCCCTTATCCGAGCATGCAGCCCGGCAGGTCAGGAAAGGGAGGGGACAAGCGAGTGGCTCCCCCCTTCTGAACCATACCAGGCCGCATGCCCTCAACATGGGGGGATGGGTGCTTTGGGGCAGGGGGGCTCTGCTCCCCCCCACCCCAAAGAACCTTGCCCCCAGTAATACAGTAGACAGTTTTTGACAAGTCTTCTATTAAAAAGCTTCTTCCTCCGGTCTTCCTCCATCTTCTCCCGCATCTTCATCCTCCGATCTTCTCCTTCTGCTCTTCTTCTGTCCCTTGTCTGGTGGTGTTCTTCCTCTGCCGCCGACTCCCCTTCTCCAACGCTGCGTCCCGCTGATCTGTCAGTGCCGGTGTCCTGCATTACTTAAATGACGGGGGCGTGGCAATCGGATTACGTCATCCGGAGGCCACGCCCCCGTGTGACGTCACCGCCCGAGGCATGATGGGTCTGTGACGTCACAAGGGGTGTGGCCTCCGAATGACGTAATCCGATTGCCACTCCCCTGCCGTTATTTAAGAAATGCAGGACATCAGCGCCGACAGATCAGCGGGACCCAGGGTCAGGCGGCGGCAGAGGAAGAACAACACCGGACAAAGAAGACAGAAGAGTGGAAGAAGAAGCAGCGGGAGAAGGAGAAGACTGGAGGATGAAGATGCGGGAGAAGATGGAAGACCGGAGGAAGAAGCGGAGAAGAAGAAGAATTTTTTTTATAAAAGACTTGCCAAAAACTGTCTACTGTATTTTTTAACACTACACTACTTTTTTTTTAGTGAATGGGTAGGGCCGGGATCTGGGGGCCCCCTTGTTAAAGGAGGCTTCCAGATTCCGATAAGCCCCCCGCCCGCAAACCCCGACAACCACCGGGCAGGGTTGTCGGGAAGAGGCCCTTGTCCCCATCAACATGGGGACAAGGTGCTTTGGGGTGGGGGGGCGCAGAGCCCCCCCTGCCCCAAAGCACCCATCCCCCATGTTGAGGGCATGCGGCCTGGTATGGTTCAGGAGGGGGGGGCGCTCGCTCGTCCCCTCCATTTCCTGACCTGCCGGGCTGCATGCTCGGATAAGGGTCTGGTATGGATTTTGGGGGGACCCCCACGCCATTTTTTTTTAAATTTTGGTGTGGGGGTTCCCCCTGAATCCATACTAGACCCAAAAGCCTGGTATGGACCTGGGGGGGACCCCAAAGCCTGGTATGGACCTGGGGGGGACCCCACCCTGTTTTTTTTCTCCATTTTTTTTAAGCCAGCAATCCTTTTTTTTTTTACATATATCGGTTGTTAAGGACGCGGCGGCCGGCTTCCCGGCCCTCTCCTTAGCAACCAGCTATATACAGTGTTTAAAGAAAAAAAAAACGCGACAAAATCGTGTGTCGACAACGCGGCAAGCACCGCACAAACGCTCAAAAGCAACATGCATAGATGTGAATCGAGCCTCACTTTGGATTACTTTCTGTCCAGGGAAGACATGGTCACCAGGACAACAGAGAAAAGGAATCTCCCCAACGGAGACACAAAGAGAAAGATTGTAACCCTTCCCTACTCCACCCAAAACTAGAAAGCAAAGATTTGGTTATGGATAAACTTAGAATGGATTTATTTACATAAAGGCTCAAAAGCTAATTTGATAGACATTCTGAAAAAAAAGAGTTAAAAAGAGCCCCCCCCCCCCCCTTTACTAGCAATTCCCAGCTGTCACAATGACAGCGAAGAGATGCTGTGTATATGCAGAAGTTGCAGAATCTGCAATTGTCAAAATAAAAAACAAAAAAAACAACAGAGATAGAGAGATACAAAGTAACATTGTTTATAAACATTGATCAGACCGAATGTGTCATATATAATCGGGAACATTATGGCACATTTTTGGACCTGTCTCGGGATACAGCTATTTTTGGCAAGGAGTGGAAACCCTCGTCATACTCTTCTAAAAACTAAAACCCCATCTGTGTATTTTTGGGTCTCCCCTCACAGAAGAGGTCTGGGGTTACCAGGAGGTCATGTTCTTACTGATGCCTGATGCTTCATATTGGAGGCAGACACTGATCCACAATACCAGATTTACATGCCCGCCAGTGGCGACTGGTACTCGAAATCTGGGTGGGGGGTGCGAGTGGCGGGGGCGGCGCTCGCTCGCCTAAACCTTCTGGCGCTTGATCGAACGATCGGGAAGGCAACAATCCATGCCTTACCTTATGCGGGGAGGAGGTTGCAGAGGGAAGAGCCAAGCTGGGCATTTGCTTCTCCCTCCTGCCGAACAGGAAGTGGGTCCTAAGACCTGATTGGCCAGAAGTCCAAAGACTCCCTGGCCAATCGGGTCTCAGGATCTGCTTCCTGATTGGCCAGGAGAATAGGCAGGAAGACATTAGCGAATATTAATTTGCTATTGTCACACAACTGGGCGGGCTCAGTGCTCTGCGCCCGGAGCCCACCCTTTTTGAAGCCAAATTAGAGCCCTTCGGCTCCAATCACGTGCTTCTGGAAAAAAAAAAAAAAGTCCATAGAAATCCATGTGTGCATGGGTCGGGCACATGGATTGAGGGGGGGGGGGGCAGCACCCCTGCTCCCCTATTGAGTGGGCTGCCACTGATTCCCACTGTAAGAAAACAGCGAGCAGGCAGGCTTGTATTGCAGAAGAGACATGCACTGTATAGTATATAGTCATACACTGTCTCTTCTGTAATAAAATCCCCCAAACCTGCCTGCTCACTGTCTCCTCTGGCACTGCAAATAGAGTTGTGCATGCATAGCTTAGCCTATAGTGCCGAGCCGGTCTCCGAGTGCCGGGATGACGGCCTCCTGCACATGTGCGGAGAACTTCTGAGGGAATCTAGGATGGAAAAGGATCTGGGGGTCCTAGTAGATGATGGGCTCAGCAATGCCAAGCTGCTGCTAAGAAAGCAAACAGAATATTGGCATTAAAAAGGGAATTAACTTCAGAGATAAAACGATAATTCTCCCGCTCTACAAGACTCTGGTCCGGCCGCACCTGGAGTATGCCGTCCAGTTCTGGGCACCAGTCCTCAGGAAGGATGTACTGGAAATGGAGAGAGTACAAAGAAGGGCAACAAAGCTAATAAAGGGTCTGGAGGATATTAGTTATGGGGAAAGGTTGGGAGCTCTGAACGTATTCTCTCTGGAGAAGAGACGCTGGGGAGGGGATGTGATTTCAATGTACAAATACCGTACTGGTGACCCCACAATAGGGAGAAAACTTTTCCGCAGAAGGAAGTTTAATAAGACACGTGGCCACTCATTAAAATTAGAAGAAAAGAGGTTTAGCCTTAAACTATGTAGAGGGTTCTTTACTGTAAGAGTGGCAAGGATGTGGAATTCCCTTCCACAGGCGGTGGTCTCAGCAGGGAACATCGATGGTTTCAAGAAACTATTAGATAATCACCTGAACTACCCCAACATACAGGGATATACAATGTAATACTGACATATAATCACACACAGAGGTTGGACTTGATGGACTTGTGTCTTTTTTCAACCTCACCTACTATGTAACTGTGTAACTATGCGTAGCTTAGCTTATAGTGCCGGGCCGGTATCTGAGTGCCGGGATGATGGCTTCCTGCGCATGCACAGGAGTGACGTCATCCCCCGCTAGCCAATGAAGAAACCTGAAGTCCGGCACTCAGAAGAAGATGTTGACACAGGACCGTTGGACAGGTAAAGTATGGAGACTTTAGTGCCGCTTTAAAGTGGTTGTAAACCCACTTGTTGGACTTCTACCTATAGGTAAGCCTAGAATAAGGCTTACCTATAGGTAGTGGAAATATCTCCTAAACGTGCGCTGTTTAGGAGATATTTCACTTGTAGTCCGCCGTAAATACCAAAGGCACATGCGCGGGGAACTAACTAAACGCCGTTTCTTCCCCAGCCTGTGCTGTTAATCGCGGCTCCCGTGCGCATGCGCAGGAGTGACGTCACGTGGCTCCGGCAAATCACAGAGCCGGAGTCCGTGGCCCGGAAGGAAGAGGAGCCAGAAGATGGACGCTGCCTACTCTGGGGACATCGCTCGATTCTTTTGCAGGTAAGTGGCACATAATGGGCTAGTATGCGATGCATTCTAGCCCATTATGCTTTTCATTTGCAGGCTTTGAAGCAGGCTAAAGAGGAAGTAAAACCCATCAGGGTTTATATCCTCTTTAAGCTCATGGAAGGGCTTACAGAAAGGATAAATAATCCTCTTGTGACTTCGAATGGGTGTGGGACCCACATGGACACCTCCCCAGAATGGACACCTCCCCAGAAATATATGCGGAGACGCTGACCCGGGGTAATTGTCATTCTCTCTCTCACTTCTCTTCCAGCCACCCCATTCCTTCCCCCATCCACTTTCCATGAGGATGTTTAATTATTCATCTGACTGTTTACATCTGACGATATCTACCTCCTAGGCACAGAGCCAGGGACAGATTGTCCCATGTATGCCTTGTATATTCCGACTGAATGATTCTTCCAAGAAAAAGAACCATGGCCCCGTATACTATACAATGTGCGTTAGTAGTACTGCTGGTCACATTTCTGTACATCCAACATAAGACCCTTTTTTAGGCTTTTATTTTCCAAAAGTTTTGGTGACAGTCTGCAGATTTGAGTGAAATGTTACCAACTTGCATTGGGGGAAGGTAAAATGTACTTTGGAGTTTTTAGGGGTGCAATGGGTTTTAAATGGTTCTGGAACAATTTTAAAGGGTTATGGAAGCTCCTTCCAACTGTCCTAGACCTGTACTTCTGCCCTCACTAGTCTGATTATTTTCACAGAAAGAAAAAAAACAAAAAAACTGAACAAAAAAAAAAAAAAAGTAAAAGTTTAAGTGACAATACCTATTAAATAACAAAAAAAAAAAAAAAAAAAAAAAAAAAAGGAAAAAACAAGTAAATCCCCCCTCAGTAAAGTACAAACCCTACAAAAAAAGGAAAGTGACGGGACAGTTGGGGTAGTCCAAGACTCTGTCCTTCCAAGACTCTGTGCTGCCAAGGTCCTGTGCTGCCAAGGTCCTGTGCTGCCAAGGTCCTGTCCTGCCAAGGTCCTGTGCTGCCAAATGTCTGTGCTGCCAAATGTCTGTGCTGCCAAATGTCTGTGCTGACAAGGTCCTGTCCTGCCAAGGTCCTGTGCTGCCAAGGTCCTGTCCTGCCAAATGTCTGTGCTGCCAAGGTCCTGTCCTGACAAGGTCATGTCCTGACAAGGTCCTGTCCTGACAAGGTCCTGTGCTGACAAGGTCCTGTCCTGACAAGGTCCTGTGCTGACAAGGTCCTGTGCTGACAAGGTCCTGTGCTGACAAGGTCCTGTGCTGACAAGGTCCTGTGCTGACAAGGTCCTGTGCTGACAAGGTCCTGTGCTGACAAGGTCCTGTGCTGACAAGGTCCTGTAATGACAAGGTCCTGTGCTGACAAGGTCCTGTGCTGACAAGGTCCTGTCCTGACAAGGTCCTGTGCTGACAAGGTCCTGTCCTGACAAGGTCCTGTCCTGACAAGGTCCTGTGCTGACAAGGTCCTCTGCTAACAAGGTCCTGTGCTAACAAGGTCCTGTCCTCAGCCCTTCCTTCTCAGAGTTATGTGCTCAGCTGTCGGTTAATTGCCAAAGACTCTTTATTTCACGGTGACCCACCTGGTCTTCAGTTCCTGCTCGTCAGCTAGAGCTGCTGGTTATATAAACTCCCTGGCAAAGATCTTCTGTGCCTTTGCCTTGGTCAACATGTCCGGACCCTCTCTGCTCTGTTTTTCTGTGAAAGACTTTTGCTTGGCCGACTTCCCTTCTGGTTCCTGATCCTGTTTGCTGCACCCGACTTTGCTGCGCTCTGGACTCCTGTTTCTCTGGCTTGTACTGACTACCCGCTCTGGTTACCGAACTCTGGCTATGTTTTGACTACGTTTGCTCTGTTGATACCACTTTATTACATTTTTTGATTTTTACTGCACTTGTGTCGCAGTCTGATTCATGGTTCCTGACAGAAGGCAAAGTCCATGAATTCAGAAGATGCAGGCAATCCACTTGTTGGTAATATTTTTTCCAGATTGAATGAGCAGGATCACCGTATGGATCAGTTTGCCATAGCGTTTGCCATAGCTTTTGAATTGCACAGCTCACCTGGAACCTCCCACTGTGGCTGCTCTGGTACAACCTCTGTCCCAGTTGGTGCTCCAGTCTCTGTGCAGGCACCCGCCTCTGGTATTGCCTCTATAAAGGAGGCATGTCTGGTTCCGCTCCGCTTCCCCAGCGATTTGGGGTCGATCCAGTTCAATGCAGAGGATTTCTCAACCAAATATACTTTGAGATGCTGCCCCAGGCGTTTTCCATGAACAGACGCAAAGTAGGCTTTGTGATATCTTTGCTTTCCGAGAGAGCCTTGGCCTGGGCAAAACCTTTATGGGAGATGCAAAACCTGTCATCCTGAGTTACCCAGTGTTTGTGGCTTTCTTTAAAAGAGTATTTGACGTTCCCGCACGCTCCACTTCTGCTGCCAAGAGCCTCATGTCCATCAAACAGAGTACAAGAACTGTTGCCGATTACGCCATTGAAATTTCCGTAATCTGGCAGCAGAGGTTGCTTGGAACAATGAGGCCCTCCTGGCTGCTTTTTCTCATGGTCTCTCGGATAACATCAAAGATAAGATAGCAGCCCGAGATATACCCAATGAGCTGGAGAAGTTGATAACGTTTGCCATTCTTTTTGACTCCAGACTCAGAGAGACCCTCTGTTAAGGAGCGCTTGCGGATGCCTCCTGTACGTTTGGCTCCGAGCTTTGTAGTCCCACCTTTGCCTCCCTCACCTCCCATAATTCCTGGTACAGAGTCCACCAGTGAAGTAGAACCCATGCAGTTGGGCTTTACACGTCTCTCTACGGATGAGAGGACCTTTAGGAGGAGGGAGATATTGGGCCTCTATTGTGGCCAGGCAGGTCACTTTTTGAAGTCTTGTCCTACCCGTCCGGGAAACTCTTGCACCTGAGGTCCTATAGGGGACAGACCTTAGGTGGCGTTGTTACGTCCACAGTTATCCAGAAGGATAAGCCCCAGGTTCCTGTTACCCTTTCTTGGTCTGAGTCATCCATTGATACACAGGCTCTAATCGACTCGGGGGCTGCAGGCCTGTTCGTTGATGCTGCCTTTGTGTCTAAGCACTCGATTCTGCTGCAGCTTCGTGCCACTCCACTTGCCATTGAGGCTCTTGATGGGTGACCTCTACAGCCTGTCCATGTGACTCATGAGACTGTTCCGTTGACCATGGCCGTAGGGGCACTTCACCAGGAGTATTTCCAAGTCATTTCCTCACCTCAATTTCCGGTGGTTATTGGTTTTCCTTGGCTACATGGGCACAACCCCTCTTGATTGGCTTCGTGCTGGGGTTTCTTTCCTGGTCGCCACAATGCAGGGAGACATGTTTTCTGAAAGTGGCTAAGGTCTCGTGCACCCCTTCACTCTCCACCCTGCCGGAGGAGTACCGCAAAATTTCCGATGTCTTTGACTAAGGTCAAGCCGGTAGTTTGCCTCCGCACCGGTAGTAGGATTGCGTAATTGACCTTCAACCTGATGCCATACCCCCTCGTGGTTGGGTCTACCCTTTGTCTGTCTCGGAGGACGAAGCTATGGAGGAGTATGTGGCCAATGCACTCTCTCGTAGATTCATCCGTAAATCCGCATCTCCTGCTGGTGCTGGTTTCTTCTTTGTGAAAACGAATGTAGCGCCCACCCCTTTTAGGTGTGTTATATACCCAAATTTAGGGGCTGGTCTGAGATAGTAGTTGGGCTCAGATCGTTCTCATTTATAGGTTGTGCTCCTTTATTTTTCCAGGTGGTATACTGGTGTGCAGTTCCCTGTGGCCTGTAGGTGGCACTGTCATAACAGGTCAGGGTTGAACCATCAGTACTAGTGTTGTGCCTTGGAGTGTCCTCTCTCAGCAGCGGTACAGTGGGCTGTGCATGCTGGGAGGGGATACATAATGGGCAGACGCCGCCTGGGAGGGGTCTTCGGAGAGGAGTCGGAGTCCAAGTGCGTGGCGCATGGCCCTCCAGGCCATGGGGCCACGTGTGCATCAGTCCCAGGCACCTTTAGTCCTGGGGCTGCATCTTCAACACTGGGCCCAGCACCTTTAGCTGGAGCCCACTTCTGGGAAGAGGAATCCCAGGGTGTCCCTCGTGAGGGACCCCGCTTCTAAGAGGAGGAGGCCGGGGGAGGACCTTTCTGACGGACCAGTGAGAGTTCACGTGAAGGAAGGGGCCCGGTAACTTTCTGGAGGGATTCATCTATCCACCAAGGGCCTAGTAATGTGCTGCTGCTGGCACCTGTCCTTATATTACTAAGCTGAGAAGTTTGGGGTCTGATAGATTCTGTGGCAGAGAGTCTCCCGATCGTATCTAGGAAAATAACCTGATTAAACGTCCGAGCATCACTTTGGCTGCTAGGATCCACTTTGAACTGAGACCTTGTATTGATTATAGGGGTCTCAATCGCTTCACGATTAAGAACGCGTATCCGATTCCTTTGATTACAGAGTTATTTGACCGCCTCTGGGGAGCGACGTTTTTTTACGAAGCTTGATTTGCGAGGGGCATACAATCTTGTGAGGATCAAGGAGGCTGACAAATGGAAAACTGTGTTTAATACAAGAACAGGCCATTATGAATACCTAGTTATGCCGTTTGGTCTTTGCAACACTCTGGCAGTTTTCCAGGAATTTATTAGCGATGTCCTCCGAGATTTGTTGCAGTTATGTGTGGTGGTTTATCTCAACGATTTTCTCATATTTTCCAAGTCCCTAGAGACCCATCACACAGATGTCTGCCGTGTGCTGCAGAGGTTGAGAGATAATAACCTGTATTGCAAATTGGAGAAATGCGAATTCAACCGAGAACAGGTTAAATTCCTGGCTTATATCATTTCCACTGCTGGTTTTTCGATGGACCCAGAGAAACTTTCTGCAGTACTACAGCGGCCTCAACCCGTGGGTTTACGTCCTCTACAGCGTTTTCTTGGCTTTGCCAATTATTATCGGAAGTTTATTCGTAACATCTCATCTCTGGTTAAACCCCTGACTGATATGACCAGAAAGGACGGTAACCCACAGAGTTGGTCTCAAGATTCCATTAATGCCTTTGAAAGTCTCAAGGCTGCCACTTCCAAGATGGAATCGGTTCCTGTTATTCCTCCCCTTCGTATTCTGGCTACGGTTCGCACCAGTCTCACTTCTCCTTTGGGGGACAAAATTCTTGCCGCTCAGACCAATTCTCCTCATGAGAAACCTTGTGACCGCTGCTTTGTCCCTAAGTTTTCGTACTGCCGTGCTCCAGACTTACCATTCTCCCAAGGCTGCTGGCCTCCCTGGGAAGAATCAACTCTTTTGGGCCATTTCCCAACAATTCTGGTGACCTAGTCTACGTGCCGATGCAACCGCCTTCGTAGCTGCCTGTTCCGTGTGTGCTCAGAGTAAGACACCACGACACCTTCCAGTGGGCCTCCTACAACCCATACCCAATGGAGAGAGGCCCTGGTCCCACCTATCTATGGATTTCATTGTGGAGTTACCCAACTCCCAGGGCAACACAGTTATCCTTATGGTGGTTGACCAGTTTTCGAAAATGTCTCATTGTATTAGTGTGTTACCCACATCTAAAGAACTGGCTTCCATTCTCGCTCGGGAGATTTTTTACTTAAATGGAATACCCAAGGTGATCATTTCGGACAGGGTTAGCCAGTTTGTGTCCAGGTTCTGGCGAGCCTTTTTTGTGCATAGTTGGGAATTCAGCTTTTCTTCTCCTCTGCGTATCACCCGCAGTCTAATGGGGCCACAGAACAGGCCAAGCAGTCCTGGCTTCCATTCTGTGTCCTCCACCCCTTTCTGCCAATCCCTCCACTGGTCTCCATTCAGTGTCCTCCACCCCTCTCTACCAATCCTTCCACTGGTCTCCATTCAGTGTCCTCCACCCCTGTGCCAATCCCTCCACTGGCCCCCACCCTTCTGTGCCAATTCTTCCACTTGCCTCCAGCCTTTTCTGCTAATCCTTCCACTGGCCTCCACCCCTCTGTGCCAATCCCTCTACTGATTTCCACCCCTCTGTGCCAATCCCTCCACTGGCCTCCATTCAGTGTCCTCCACCCCTCTCTGCCAATCCCTCCACTGGTCTCCATTCAGTGTCCTCCACCTCTCTGCCAGTCCCTCCACTGGTCTCCATTCAGTGTCCTCCACACCTCTGTGCCAAGCCCTCCACTGGCATCCACCCCTATGTGCCAATCCCTCCACTGGCCTCCATTCAGTGTCCTCCACCCCTCTGTGCCAATCCCTTTACTGGCATCCTCCCCTCTCTGCCAATCCCTCCACTGACCTCCATTCAGTGTCCTCCACCCCTCTCGGCCAATCCCTACACCCCTCTCGGCCAATCCCTACACCCCTCTCGGCCAATCCCTACACTGGCCTCCATTCAGTGTCCTCCACCCCTCTCTGCCAATCCCTCCACTGGCCTCCATTCAGTTATCTCCACCTCTCTGTGCATATCCCATTACTGGCCTATACCCCTTTGTGCCAAATCCTCCACTAGCCCAGAGTATAAACTTCAAAATACTAACCACAACATACAAGGCCATCCACAACATTGCCTCCAGCTACATCACCAACCTCATCTGCAGATATCATACAAATCCTCCTCTCTAGCTCCCTTGTCACCTCCTCCCATCCTCTGGAACTCCCAATCCCAGTATGGGGTGCCAATCCCTCCACTGGAATCCAGTCAGTGTACTCCACCCCTCTGTTCAAATCCCTCCATTGGCCTCCACCCCTCTGTGCAAATCCCTCCATTGGCCTCCACCCCTCTGTGCAAATCCCTCTACTGACTTCCACCCCTCTGTGCCAATCCCTCCACTGGCCTCCATTCAGTGTCCTCCACCCCTCTCTGCCAATACTTCCACTGGCCTCCATTCAGTGTCCACCACCCCTCTCTGCCAATCCATCCACTGGTCTCCATTCAGTGTCCTCCACCCCTCTCTGCCAATCCCTCCACTGGCCTCCATTCAGCATCCTCCATCCCTCTCTGCCAATCCCTCCACTGGCCTCCATTCAGTGTCCCCCATCCCTCTCTGCCAATCCCTCATCTGGCCTCCATTCAGTGTCCTCCACCCCTTTGTGCCAATCCCTCCATTCAGTGTCCTCCACCCCTCTGTGCCAATCCCTCCACTGGCCTCCATTCAGTGTCCTCCATCCCTCTCTGCCAATCCCTCCACTGGCCTCCATTCCTCTGTGCCAATCCCTCCACTGGCCTCCATTCAGTGTCCTCCACCCCTCTCTGCCAATTCCTCCACTGGCCTCCATTCAGTGTTCTCCATCCCTCTCTACCAATCCCTCCACTGGTCTCCATTCCGTGTCCTCCTCCCCTCTCTACCAATCCCTCCACTGACCTCCATTCAGTGTCCTCCACCCCTGACAATCCATCCACTGTCTTCCACTAGCCCAGCATATAAAATTCAAAATACTAACCACAACATACAAAGCCATCCACAACATCGCCCCCATCTACATCACCAACCGCATCTGCAGATATGGCCCAAAATCCTCCTCTCTAGCTCCCTTCTCACCTCCTCCCATGTTCGCCTTCAGGACTTCTCCAGAATCTCTCTCATCCTCTGGAACTTCCTACCCCGGTATGTCCGGTCAGCTCCTATCCTTTAGGCGATCCTTAAAAACTCATTTATTCAGGGAAGCCTATCGCTCCCCCACCTAAGAACTGTACCAGAGCCACCTCCATCAGACCATCCCCCGCAGCTATTACTCCCCCTCCCTTTAGAGTGTAAGCTTCATGAGCAAGACCCTCCGAATCCTTCTGTACTGAACTGTATTGTAATTGTACTGTCTCCCCTTTTTATTGTAAAGGCTTTATATAAATCCTGTATACAAATAATAATAATCCCCCCAATAGACATGAATGGGACCGCCTGTGGATGCCGGAACATTGGTACATCCCATACAGGGAGAGAAAACTTCCCCCTCCTTTCCAAATAACTGGAGGTCATCTAATAAACTGCGAGGACCAGACAACCTCAACATGTTTCAGGCCCTATCCATAGAACAAAGACTAGACTAAGCGGACCTGGTCTCTGGTTACCAGGACCCTTGTGGGCTATGCCGGGACAAGGTCATCCAGCGCCCCGGGCAAAAGATGCCAAACTGTGCCGCCCCTTTCCTGCAATAAACTATTGTGCCCGGGGCAACCCTCCCTCCTGCCCCCCCCTGTCCCCGCTTTGTATGTGGGTGTATTAGATCCCTGGAGACTCCAGAGAGGTTTTTTGTTTAATTTCAGTTACTGAGATGCTGCAAGATAAGAGAAGGCACACTCACTGTGCAGTACTACCAAGCCTGCATGAGGAAGAATGTACACCCCCCCATATGTACACCCCCCAATGTACAACCTCCCCATGTACACCCTCCATATGTATGCCCCCCCCATTACACCCACCCCATATGTACACCCCCCCATGTACACCCCCCATATGTACACTGCCCCATGTAGACACCCCAGGTACACATCCCCATTACACCCACCCCATATATACACACCCCCTATGTACACCCCCCCATTACACCCACCCCATATGTACACCCCCCCATTACACCCACCCCATATGTACACCCCCCCATTACACTCACCCCATATGTACACCGCCCCATGTAGACACCCCTATTTACACCCACCCCATATGTACACCCCCATGTATACCCGCCATCATGTACACCCCCATGTATACCCCCCCCCCCATGTACACACCCCATATGTACACCTCCCCATTTAGACACCCCTATTTACACACCCCCATGTACACCCCCAGGTACACACCCCATATGTACACCTCCCCATGTACACACCCCCTATGTACACACATGATTAGTGAGCGGATCTCTTCATATCTAAAACCACAAAAGAAGATTAAAGATCATCCTCACCAATCCTTCCTTCAATCCTCACCGCTGTCACCCATCCCCTCCTTCAATCCTCACTGCTGTCACCCATCCCCCCACCCCCCCTTCAATCCTCACCGCTATCACTAATCCCCCCTTCAATCCTCACCGCTGTCACCCATCCCCCCTTCAATCTTAACCGCTGTCACCCATCCCCTCCTTCAATCCTCACCGCTGTCACCCATCCCCCCCTTCAATCCTCACCGCTGTCACCCATAACCTCCCACCCGCCCCTTCAATCCTCACCGCTATCACTAATCCCCCCGTTCAATCCTCACCGCTGTCACCCATCCCCCCTTCAGTCCTCACCGCTGTCACCCATCCCCCCTTCAGTCCTCACCGCTGTCACCCATCCCCCCTTCAGTCCTCACCGCTGTCACCCATCCCCCCTTCAATCCTCACCGCTGTCACCCATCCCCCCTTCAATCCTCACCGCTGTCACCCATCCCCCCTTCAATCCTCACCGCTGTCACCCATCTCCCCTTCAATCTTCACCGCTGTCACCCATTTCCTCCCTTCAATCCTCACCACTGTCACCCATCTCCCCCTTCAATCCTCACCGCTGTCACCCATCCCCCCTTCAATCCTCACCGCTGTCACCCATCCCCCCACCCCCCCTTCAATCCTCACCGCTATCACTAATCCCCCCCGTTCAATCCTCACCGCTGTCACCCATCCCCCTTCAGTCCTCACCGCTGTCACCCATCCCCCCTTCAATCCTCACCGCTGTCACCCATCCCCCCTTCAATCCTCACCGCTGTCACCCATCCCCCCTTCAATCCTCACCGCTGTCACCCATTTCCTCCCTTCAATCCTCACCACTGTCACCCATCTCCCCCTTCAATCCTCACTGC
Organism: Rana muscosa; assembly: GCA_029206835.1. Classification (NCBI taxonomy): domain Eukaryota; kingdom Metazoa; phylum Chordata; class Amphibia; order Anura; family Ranidae; genus Rana; species Rana muscosa. The sequence continues at coordinate 978,044 of JARGYO010005628.1, forward strand.
TGTCACCCATCCCCCTTCAGTCCTCACCGCTGTCACCCATCCCCCCCTTCAATCCTCACCGCTGTCACCCATCCCCCCACCCCCCTTCAATCCTCACCGCTATCACTAATCCCCCCCGTTCAATCCTCACCGCTGTCACCCATCCCCCTTCAGTCCTCACCGCTGTCACCCATCCCCCCTTCAATCCTCACCGCTGTCACCCATCCCCCCTTCAATCCTCACCGCTGTCACCCATCCCCCCCTTCAATCCTCACCGCTGTCACCCATTTCCTCCCTTCAATCCTCACCACTGTCACCCATCTCCCCCTTCAATCCTCACTGCTGTCACCCATCCCCCCCTTCAATCTTTCTGGGGTCATTTGATGGAGACAGCGGTGACCCCTTCATTCTTTTAGCAATGTGGCCAATTAGAAGATATTTCCTGTAGCAGAAAAAACTGGAGGAACCCGAAAACTGCGCTGACTGCGCTGTCAGCTGTCATACACTTTATGATGACGGGGATCCTGGCAGCTACTTCGAGACTTCTCTACTTTCTCCTCCATGGGGATAGAGCCTCTGCACCCCCCTCCCCCAACTGGTGGTGGTTTATGGGGCGTTCTAGTGTAAGACATCTCCGGCCTTGAACCAGACCGCCCGCTGACCCCGGCTCCACAGAACCCTGGAAATACAGAGGAGAGGCTCTGATTGGCTGTCTGTACGTCTGCTGGGGAGATTTCCCACCATTTCCTATCAGACACGATAGTCATTGGAAATCTCCAAGACAAGGACACCTTCCTTCCCCCATAAAAAAAACCCATCCCCCCTTCTCTGATGACAACTGTCCCCCCTTCTCTGATGACAACTGTCCCCCCTTCTCTGATGACAACCCATCCCCCCTTCTCTGATGACAACCCATCCCCCCTTCTCTGATGACAACCCATCCCCCCTTCTCTGATGACAACCCATCCCCCCTTCTCTGATGACAACCCACACCCCCTCTCTGATGACAACCCACACCCCTTCTCTGATGACAACCCACACCCCTTCTCTGATGACAACCCACACCCCTTCTCTGATGACAACCCACACCCCTTCTCTGATGACAACCCACACCCCTTCTCTGATGAAAACCCACCCCCCTTCTCTGATGACAACCCACCCCCCTTCTCTGATGACAACCCACCCCCCTTCTCTGATGACAACTCACCCCCCTTCTCTGATGACAACTCACCCCCCTTCTCTGATGACAACTCACCCCCCTTCTCTGATGACGTTTCGTTTCACTTATTAATTATCTAACAAATTCCACATTTCAAAACAATTAGAATTCTATGTGAAGAATAGTTTGTTGCTAAGCAGCGGGCCAGAAAGCCGTCCGCCACGTCCTTAAAAACCCGATGACACTTCCCCACTGACAGCTGAAATGTAAACATAAGACTTGCCGGCAATGAAAAGTGCAGAAAAACACAGCGTGGTGTCCCCCCCCCCCCCAATCCATACCAGGCCATTCAGGTCGGATGTGGATTTTAACCACTTCAGCACCGGACCATTTGGCTGCCAAATGACCGGGCCACTTTTTGCGATTCGGCACTGCGTCGCTTTAACTGACAATTGCGCGGTCGTGCGACGTGGCTCCCAAACAAAATTGACATCCTTTTTTCCCCACAAATAGAGCTTTCTTTTGGTGGTATTTGATCACCTCTGCGTTTTTTTTGCGCTATAAACAAAAATAGCGCGACAATTTTGAATAAAAAAGCAATATTTTGTACTTTTTGCTATAATAAATATCCCCAATTTTTTTTAAAAAAGCGATTTTTTTCTCAGTTTAGGGCGATACGTATTCTTCTACATATGTTTGGTAATAAAAATCGCAATAAGCGTTTATTGATTGGTTTGCGCAAAAGTTCTAGCGTCTACAAAATAGGGGATAGTTTTATTTATTTTTTTACTTGTGATGGCGGCGTTAAGCGATTTTTATCGTGACTGCGACGCTATGGCGGACACATCGGACACTTTTGGCGCTATTTTGGGACCATTGTCATTTATACAGCGATCAGAGCTATAAAAATGCACTGATTACTGTAAAAATGACACTGGCAGGAAAGGGGTTAACCAGTAGGGGGCGCTGAAAGGGTTAAGTGTGTCCTAGGGAGTGATTCTAACTGTTAGGGGGCGAGGGCGGGGCTTATTGTGACACGTCACTGATCGCTGCTCCCGATGAGAGGGAACAGACGATCAGTGCTGTATCACTAGGCAGAACAGGGAGATGTCTTGTTTACAAAGAGCGAGCCAATGGCTGCGCTGCTATTAATCTATCCAATGAAGAGCAGAGAAGAGCCGAGAAGCCCAGGGGCGAGAAGCCAGAACGTTCACGACGCGGGACTTTCGAGGGCTCAGGTAAAAAACGGGAAGCTTTACAACCCCTTTAGGGAGAACCCCACGCCAATTTTTTTTGTTAATGATGTGGGGCCCCCATAAAATTTATAACAGACCCTTATCAGCCCAGCAGGCCAGGAAATGGGGAGGACGAGTAAGCACCCCTCCCCCACATGGGGGGGGGTGCTTTGAGGCAGGGGGGCACCCCCTTAAGGACCCTTTTTCCCATATGTTGATGGGGACAAGGGCTTCTTCCCCACAACCCTGGCCCGGTGGTTGTGGGAGTGCGGAGGGAGGGGGGGTGGTGACTTATCAGAATCTGGAAGCCCCCTTAAACACAAAAATTTCTGATAAGGCCTTTATAAAAAACAAAAACAAAAACAAAGATGAATGTCCCCCCGAAGTAGATCCAAATTGAATCATGATGTTCGCCGATATCGCCGAAGAAGAAAAAAAAGCACTGCACCCGACGAAGGCTCCTGATGTCTGGCAGTTATTAAATAACGAAAGGGGCGGGGCCACCCAAAGATATCATTAACCAGGGCATGCTGGGTCGATGATGTCACAAGGGGGCGGGGTCACAAGATGAAGTCATTGGGTGGCCCCAACCCCTTTAGTTATTTAAGTACTGTCAGGTGGCGGGAGCCTTCGTTGGGTGCAGAGTTTTTTTTTTTTTGTTTGGTGGATCGGCGGTAGTGATTGACGATGGATCTACTTCTGGGGACATTTATATATTTATTTTATTATTTTTAAGGACTGGTCTCTGTTTTTTTATTTACTTTTTACACTTTTTTGGTGAATGAGTGGGGGTAGTATGTACACTTCACATAGGGGGGGGGGGGGCTGGGATCTGGGGGCCCGCTTGTTAAAGGGGACTGCCAGATTCCAATAAAAGCCCCCCCCCCGCCCGCACTTCCACAGCCACCAAGCCAGAGTTGTTGGGAAGAGGCCCTTGTCCTCATCAACATGGGGGGGGACAAGGTGCTTTGGGGAGGGGGTAGAGCAGAGATTTGGGGGGGGGAGCAATTTTTTTTAAAACAATTTGTTGTGGGGTTCCTCTTAACCACTTGTCAACTGCCCGCCATCAAATGACGGCGGGGGGCGTTGGAAGACTCTGTTGTTCTGGGCGGACGTCATATGAAGAAAAAAAAAGAAAAAAAATTGATATTTATTATAGCAAAAAGTAAAAAACATTGCGTTTTTTTTCAAACTTGTCGCTCTTCTTTTGTTTATAGCGCAAAAAACAAAAAAAAAAAAAAACGCAGGGCTGATCAAATACCACCAAAAGAAAGCTCTATTTGTGGAGAAAAAAAAAGGACGCAAATTTCGTTTGGGTACAACGTCGCACGACCGCGCAATTGTCATTCAAAGTGTGACAGCGCTGAAAGCTGAAAAATGGCCTGGGCAGGAAGGGGGTGAAAGTGCCCTGTAGGCAAGTGGTTAAAATTTATACCAGACCCAAAGGGCCTGGTATAGATTGGGAGGTGACCCCCACCATTTATTTTTTTTACCGGCATATGTTTTGTGAGGAATCCCCATGACAGCAGATGAGTTATGGTTGTTTTTTTTTTTTTTTTTTTTTTTTATTTAATATCTTTTTTCTTTATAAATTTTTCAACAATATATAAAACACACTTTACAATTATGGTTGTTAAGGACGCCAGCGGCTGCCCACTCCTTAACAACCAGCAGTTTTATCTGATTTCTGAATATACAAAAAGGAATGCCGAAGATGCAAAACGAATTCTGAGATTCCAAAAACGAAATTGGTCCGATATTGCAATAATGGACCAATTTGTTTTCGGAATTTTGGAATTTGTTTTGTATTTTTAGCATTGTTTATTTAGAATAGCATTCATTTTTTTTCTAACAGCATGCCCCCCCCCCCCCCCATCCCTAACAGTCCCTCAGGTCCGGTATGGATTTTAAGAGGAACCCCACAACATTTACAAAAAAAATAAAAAAAACTGGTGTGGGGTCCCCCCAAAAATCTATACCAGACCCTTATCTAAGCATGCAGCCGGACAGGTCAGGAAAAGGGGGGGTTGATGAGCAAGTGCCCCCCCTCCTGAATCATACCAGGCCACATACCCTCAATATGGGGGGGTGCTTTGGGATAGGGGGATCCCCCCAAAGCACCTTGTCCCCCTGTTGATGAGGACCCCGGCTCGGTGGTTGTGGCAGTGTCTTATCGGAATCTGGAAGCTCCCTTTAACAAGGGGGCCCCCAGACCCCCCCCCATGGGAATGAGTATGGGGTACATTTTACCCCTACTCATTCACCAAAAAAGTGTAAAAAGTAAAATAAAAACACAACAGTTTTTGACAATTCCTTAATTAATAACACAAAAATAAAATAAATAAATGTCCCCCGGAAGTAGATCCATCGTCAATCATAATGCCCGCCGCCGACCCGAAAAAACAAAAGAAGCTCTGCACCTGAAGGCTCCTACCGTCTGACAGCTCCATCATCTGACAGTTCTTTAATTACTAAAGGGTGGGTCCACCGGATGACATCATTGTGTGGCCCCCCGCCCCCTTGTGACACCATCGACCCCGCATCCCTCGGTCGATGACGTCACAAGGGGGCAGGGGACACCCAATGATGTCATTGGGTGGCTCCGCCCCTTAGTTATTCAAGAATTGTCAGGTGGTGGAGTGGTCACTTGGTGGGAGCCTTCGGGTGCGGAGATTTTTTTTCCCCAGGTCAGTGGCAGTGGCGGGCATCATGATTGACGATGGATCTATTTTGAGGGACATTTATTTTCTTGGGATCTTTTTTGTTCTTTAATAAAGGAATTGTCAAAAATTGCTGGCTGTTGTGTTTTTATTTACTTTTTACACTTTTTTGGTGAATGGGTAGGGGTACTTTGTACCCCATACTCATTCACATAGGGGGGCTAGGATCTGGGGACCCCCTTGTTAAAGGGGGGCTTCCAGATTACAATAAGTCACCCAACGTTCCCCCACAACCACTGGGCCACTGTGCTTTGGGGGGAGCCCCCTCTGCCCCAAAACACCCCCATGTTGAGGGCAGGTGGCCTGGTAGAGTTGGGGGGGCCCTCGCTCGTCTCCCCCCCTTTCAAGCTGCATGCTCGGATAAGGGTCTGGTATGGATTTTGTGGGGGGGGGGGGGTGGACGCCATTTTTTTTACTCTTAAAATCCATACCAGACCCAAGGGGCCTGGTATGGATTGGGGGGGGACCCCACACAGTTTTTTTTTTCAGAATTTGTTACCATTTCATTCAGAAATTCAGATACATCCAAATCTCTGAATAACCAAAAGTGTGTGAATTTCTATTCGGACCGAAACGAATTGCACATGTCTACCGTGTTTTCCCGAAAGTAAGACCTACTCCGAAAATAAGCCCTAGTTTAAAATTCTTGTAAAATCCTATAATCCACTCTATTACAGTATTATATAATGTACAATGTGTGTGTTTCTGTAATATAATTGCCGGGAGGAGAGCTCCGGCGGGTCACAGAAGCGCAGAACGGCGCTATAACGAAGGTATTTGGCACAATTATATTACAGAAACACACACATTGTACATTATATAATACTGTAATAGAGTGGATTATAGGATTTTACAAGCATTTTAACTCGGTTCACACTGGGGATTCCTGACAGGCAGGGAGAGAGAGGGGGGAGAGAAGACATCACATTACATGGTAAGACCTACCCCGAAAATAAGCCCTACTGTGTCTTTTGTTGCCAAAATCAATATAAGACCCGGGCTTATTTACGGGGAAACATGGTATATAAGATGTGGAAGCCCGACCCTCCCCCGCTGGTGCCCACCCAACACGTGATCTGATCCTATAGAAAGTGGCAGATTTCCCGGTTCAGCGTCCTTCGGTCTCTATTGTATGTATGGATAATAGGTGAAGAAAGTCCCTCTGCTAGAGTCCTGGAATGACAGAAATACACAGAAGAACATCACATGTAGTTACCTGTCCCAGAAGCTAGGAGAAGATTTGGCGTGACTGTCTTGGAGAATTTTAGGTTGCCACAGACAGGTGGGCACCCAGGAATTTCGTACCCTGCAGCATAAAGGATAAACCATGGCTAAATGTGGGACATACATAACAGATATCAGAACACCACCCTCAACTTCAACACTGTGCATGAGAACCTGTCATCTACACTCGGGGGGGGGGGGGGTGTCTTATTTTAGTAGTAAAGTGTAAGATGAATGGCGTGCCCGAGCCATATAAAGGGTAAACCTCTGACAAAGCGGGGCAATTCAGATGGAGTGTACAATGAAAATATGAGGAAGCAGAGGGCATCTCCGGAAAACATTGCATGGAAAGTGACCGGAAGATCCGGAGATATAGGCAGCCGAAGTTCTATACCTCAAGGAAAAGTACAGCGTGGGCCCCCACACCCTCCTGCTCCGAGCCTCCCTATTGGTCACTGAGGTTTCCATTTATATTAGCAGCCAATGGGAAGAAGCTTGGCCCCCACACCCTCCTGCTCCGAGCCTCCCAATTGGTCACTGAGGTTGCCCTTCATATTAGCAGGCCAATGGAAAGAAACTTGGCCCCCACACCCTCCTGCTCTTAGTCCCCCTATTGGTCACTGAGGTTGCCCTTTATATTAGAAGGCCAATGGGAAGAAGCTTGGCCCCCACACCCTCCTGCTCCGAGCCTTCCTATTGGTCACTGAGGTTGCCCTTTATGTTAGAAGGCCAATTGTAAGAAGCTTGGCCCCCACACCCTCCTGCTCCCAAGCCTTCCTATTGGTCACTGAGGTTGCCCTTTATATTAGAAGGCCGATGGGAAGAAGCTTGGCCCCCACACCCTCCTGCTCCCAAGCCTTCCTATTGGTCACTGAGGTTGCCCTTTATATTCGAAGGCCAATTGGAAGAAGCTTGGCCCCCACACCCTCCTGCTCCCAAGCCTTCCTATTGGTCACTGATGTTTCCCTTTATATTAGAAGGCCAATTGGAAGAAGCTTGGCCCCTACACCCTCCTGCTCCGAGCCTTCCGATTGGTCACTGAGGTTGCCCTTTATATTAGAAGGCCAATGGGAAGAAGCTTGGCCCCACACCCTCCTGCTTTTAGCTCCCCTCTTGGTCACTGAGGTTGCCCTTTATATTAGAAGGCCAATGGGAAGACCGGAGAGGCAGGACCAAGTCTGACTTTTGCAGAAAAAAAGGAGATTTTGACAGAACATCAGCTGCCCATATCTCTGCATCTGTTTTGACATGCAATTTTTATTGAAAACGTAACTAAAAGGCAATTTTTTTTTCATTTTGGATGGTGTAAAGGGTCAGTTTTTATGCCATCTGTGTCCCATAGGGGTGATTTTCCCTCTCTTGGTGTTCTGGTGACAACTCATAATTTGTGATTTTCGTTTCATTTCAATGATAAATGGTGAGCAGAACAAAAAATTGCAATCATTCTAGAGATTCTGAAAATTCTATCACCAATTATTTCACATTCTGAAGGAAATCTGCAAAAGATGCGCCACAAACAAACAAAGCCACGGAGATTTCAAGCCCATCGAAAAAATAAAGCAGAGACACATGGCGGTCATTGGCGACCAACGTCAGCGATTAGCGGGAAGACAGCCTCAGCGTTCTGCATGTGACAGACATGGAACACACGCAGCGACTATACAGCATCGGAGTACACAGATGGAATATTACCGGCCCATCCCATGAATGAATGAGGTTCTCCAGCGGTGGCCAACCTGCAGTCCTAGGGGCTCTTTGGTCTATGATGTGTGGCCCCTGGCCCTCAGCAGTCTGTAGTGGGAACATTGATCTCCATCAAGCTCATGTAACATCTCCCCAGCCTACAATGTATCCTGTCCATAGGCATGCTACACCACATGAGACCCAGAAACATGGGGACAAGGTGCTCCCCAGGTTGAGGGCATGAGCCTGGTACGGTTCAGGAGGGGAGGGGTGCTTTCTCGCCCCCCCCTTTTCATGTGGCCTGCCAGGATAAGGGTCCGGTATGGATTTTGGTGGGGCCCCCACACCATTTTTTTCAATTTTGCCGCAGGGTTCCCCACGCCATTTTTTTAAATTTATTGTGGTGCAGGGTTCCCCTTAAAATTAATACCAGACCTGAAGGGCCTGGTATGGACTGAGGGGGGAGGGACTCACCCTGTTTTTTTTCAATGATTTTTTTTACATTGCCGGGATCTGACAATACATTAGAGCCGCAAGTAATTTTAAATTACATTTTTTCCCCTTTAGAAATGTCATTTTGCTGCTCTCATTCATTACACTATATACGGCCGCTATGTAAGCAGACTTATGCCGCGTACACACGACCATTTTTCTCGTCGGGAAAAATGAAATTTTTTCTCGTTGACGAGAAAAAACGACCATGTGTGGGCTTTTGGTCATTTTTCCCCGACGGGAAAAACGGCATTAATCACGACGAGAAAAATTAGAACATGCTCTAATTTTTCTCGTCGTGATTCACGGCATTTTTTTTCGCGCAAGTTTTCCCCATAGGGAAACACTGCCGGGGAGCCCACACACGGTCGTTTTTCTCGACCAAGAGAAAAAATGACGGGAAAAACGGCCGTGTGTAGGGAACCAAGCCGTTCCTCGTTTTTCCCGTCGATTTTCTCAATGGTGTTTTCACCGTCGAGAAAATCGATCGTGTGTACGCGGCATTACATAGTGTGGGGCTTGGACTTAACCCCCTGAGCCATGATTGGCTAAAGGCACCCTGCCTTTGGCCAATCATGGCTCTCACAGCAGAGGGCGCTGTGATTGGCCAAAGCATGCAGGTCAGGTGCATGCTTTGGCCAATCAGCAGCCGTCAATGCACTGCATTCTCGCAGTGCATTATGGGGCGTTCCGAAGGTACTCATATTTCCTGCGAACGCCCCATAATATTCAGAATTTGGCGAATGGGCAAACACCCAACATTCAACTCGAACCGCGGACTCATCCCTACTATTAGGATACAGGAGATCACAATTCTACAAGATACATTTGTTTTAGATTAGATTGCTTTAGATTGTAAGCGCTGAGGAGCAAAACCCTCCTGGATTGGATTGTAACTGTACTGTCTCCTTTAATAAAGTGCTGAGCAAACTGTTGGCGCCATATAAATCCCGTGCAATAATAATAATAATAATAATCATAAAGAGTTACCCAAGTTCATCTGAAAAGTGTCCCTGAAAGTGGCTTAAAATGTCGAAGACTTTTCTAGTTTTCTTTTGTAAATCGATGTATTCGGGTTTTACAGAATGTAATAGACATACAAGAAGGTTTCCGAAGGTAAAGCCCGAGTCTTTTATTATCGCTTACCCTCGCCCACCCCACTAGTGCAATACTTATCAAACCCAGAGAAAGTCTTTACAACGTAGGCAGCATCATCACTCAGGTTTACGCTGGATACACACTATACAAACTTTTGTTGTTCAATTTCCTTTAGATTTACCTTCAACTATGGAGTGTAAGGACCTGCCTGATTGCATACAAATTGAAAGTGTTTAGGTTTGATCTCATATAATTAGATGGTTTTGGTAAATCGAAATGTAGCGCACACACCCCCTTTTACCCGTCTGTTTCGGCTCCTCTCAGGAAAAAGGGGCACACCGCACCACAAGCCCGTACCCTCCTGTGTTAAGAGGTTAGGCGGTGTTGTTTTTGGGCCTTGTCTGCAGCCAGGGTATAAAGTCCTCCTGAGAATGATTCTCACCTCTACAGGGTGTAGATGCAAGTCCTTGACTTCCCCAGGAACGTAAATGTCCACACCAGCTGAAAGTCTAACTCAATATTTATTTTCCACTTGCACAACACATATTCTCTTGGATAGACGAGAGGTTGGAATAAAGACACAGGACAGCGTTAAGGTGTGGAGGAGGTCCAGGCACAAACGTTGCTCAAACTCTTAGGACTGTTCAGATTCTCAAACAGTTTTGGCGCATGGTCTCTGCCACAGACCATGAGGTTGGTCTCTGCCACAGACCTGGTGGATAAGGTCACTGCCACAGACCTGGTGGATAAGGTCACTGCCACTGACCTGGCGAACAGGGTCACTGCCACTGACCTGGCGAACAGGGTCACTGCCACTGACCTGGCGAACAGGGTCACTGCCACTGACCTGGTGAATACTGATTTCCTTCCTAGGACATAGCCCCTTTTAGGGAGAAGACGTCCCCCCCAGAGAGTCAACAGACCCCTTCCTTCACCGTGTCCACAGCACCGGTCCTTCGGAACAGGTCCTTCCTTCTCTTAGGGTGCGGGTCCCCTCGCAAGGTGGCACCCTGGACTCCTTGATCCCTGGCAGACCCCAGACGAAGGCTGCTGGGCTCCAGGCCGTCACTGCAACTCCCGGGCCTCCATGCCCAGGCGAACAGGAGCGGTGAGGTAGTACCTCACCCCAGGCTAAAGGTGCCTGAGGTGGAACCGGAACAAGGCCTCTGGGCCTAGGGCACCCGGAGATGACGAACCACACTCCCACACACCCAGGCTGAAGGTGCCTGGGCGTGGACGGACGAAGACCCTTCTCAGAAGATGTCTGCCCCTTTTATATCCTCTCCCAGCATGCACAGCAGGTTCCCCGCCCCACTGTACAGCTGCCGAGAGGGGACAAAAAAGGCACATAACTGCGCTCGTGGTTCAACCCTGGCCCAGAATGGCAGCGCCACCCACCAGCCACAGGGAACACATCACCAGCATTAACCCCTGAGAACAAAAATGGTCCATGAATCCTATCAATTTAATGTGTCTGAGCCTAGTTACCACTCAGACACTTCCCCTAAATGGAACACCCTGCTACATAAAGAAAAAAAAAATCTAAAGAAAAATTGTATAGTGTGTATCCAGCTTTAGGACCTCTGGCTTCCCGGTGGCGTCTGTAGGGACCGGTCTGTGAGGTAGGGATGTTATACAAAGTTAGTAGATATTATAAAGCGGGGACACTTAAGAAAATGCTTGGAGAACAGGCTTCAACAGATACTTCAAGCAGTGGTGTACCAACTGGGGGGGAGGTGGGGGCGGTCCGCCCCGGGTGCCACACACTTAGTAAAGTGATGACAGCGGGGCAGGCTGAGGCAGCGGCGCGGTGACAGGACAGGGAGAGCCCGGAGAGGCGAGCTGTGACAGACTTACTGAAGACCATAAAACACCATCTATGATGAGTGACCTCCACAGAAGATGGCCACCTTGTCTATTGGACCGAATAAAGACCACAGAAGGGGAGATGGAAGGCCACACTCTTCCTGAAGGCTGAAGGAGGGGAACCTCTGTATCCAATGGATGGATGTGACAGGCGGCCAATGTGAACGAAGAACAAGGTCTTAAGGCACAAAAGACATGATTTGTACTTAGACCCAGCATGACACTTGGCTTTCTGTCTCCCCCGCGTTCAGTGTGAAGCCGTTCCCCCGGTGAGAGGTACAATTGAACAGAATTCCTTATCACTGCCGCCACTGCTTCTGTTCCAGATCCACATACAAGTGTTATAAATAAATACAACGAAGGGCGAAATTTCAGCCTCATTCTCTTTCTTTTCCCCTCGTCGGCAGAAAAGTTGAGTTAGAATGTGAGCGCTCGGAGTCTGTAATCACACAATGTGTGCTGGTGACTGGAGATCTGTGTGAGGCCTCCTGGCTGCCATAGGCGGCTGTGAGCTGTCACCGGCAGAGATGAATGTTAGGTTCCACCGGCTCGGCACGGCTCTGTCAGGTAATGATCCCGGCACGTTGAGTGAGTTATTATGAGGCACAGGTGCCACCGCTGCTCCCAGAATGCTGAGCCAGCTAAAAGTTAAGTAGCTGAGCTCTCCATGGAAGTCATCAGAGACTATAGAAGAACGTGGGCGTTATTAGACACAAGACCACCTTCATTATAAGGACCGCTGAGCTAATTTCTATATATTAAGGAACCCAGCTCTCCGTGGAAGTCATCAGTGACTATAGAAGAAAGTAGGCATCAGGGCCTGGATCTAGATTGTCTCATGTGGGGGTGCAGTCAGGGGGGGCAGAGGATAGGGGTCAGCAGGGGAGTATACAAGAGTCAGTATGGCAGTGTACAGGGGGTCAGCAGGAAAAAAGGATGTGAGGTCAGCAGGGCAGTGTATAGGAGTCAGTAGGGCAGTGCACAGGGGGTCAGCAGGGAAGGGTATAGGAGTCAGTAGGGCAGTGCACAAGGGGTCAGCGGGGAAGGGTATAGGAGTCAGCAGGGAAGTGAATAGGAGTCAGCAGGGCAGTGCATAGGGGTCAGCAGGGCAGTGCATAGGGGTCAGCAGGGCAGTGCATAGGGGTCAGCAGGGCAGTGCATAGGGGTCAGCAGGGGAGTATACAAGAGTCAGTATGGCAGTGTACAGGGGGTCAGCAGGAAAAGGATGTGAGTTCTGCAGGGCAGTGTATAGGAGTCACTAGGGCAGTGCACAGGGGGTCAGCAGGGAAGGGTATAGGAGTCAGTAGGGCAGTGCACAGGGGGTCAGCAGGGCAGAGGATAAGAGTCAACAGGGCAGAGGATAGGAGTCAACAGGGCAGAGGATAGGAGTCAACAGGGCAGAGGATAGGAGTCAACAGGGCAGAGGATAGGAGTCAACAGGGCAGAGGATAGGAGTCAACAGGGCAGAGGATAGGAGTCAGCAGGGCAGAGAATAGGAGTCAGCAGGGCAGAGAATAGGAGTCAGCAGGGCAGAGAATAGGAGTCAGCAGGGCAGAGGATAGGAGTCAACAGGGCAGAGGATAGGAGTCAACAGGGCAGAGGATAGGAGTCAACAGGGCAGAGGATAGGAGTCAACAGGGCAGAGGATAGGAGTCAACAGGGCAGAGGATAGGAGTCAACAGGGCAGAGGATAGGAGTCAACAGGGCAGAGGATAGGAGTCAGCAGGGCAGAGGATAGGACAGCAGTTTGTAGGGCAGTGTACAGAGGCCATTACTTTGTAGGGCAGTGTATAGGAGTCAGTAGGGCAGTGAACAGCAGACAGCAGGGAAGTATGCAGGGGTCAGCTAGGCATTGTACAAAGGTCAGTAGGGCGGAGGATAGGGGTCAGCAGGGGATTGTACAAGAGTCAGTATGGCAGTATACAGGGGGTTAACAGCCCGATCTAGCAATCCTGTGTCATCTTCTGTATGGAGGAGCACTGTTCTGATAGGAGGAGAGCACAGCCCGCACCTCCACCTGGCTCTTTCCTTCCTGTCGCTTTCAGAACTGCTCACAGTTCACCAGGCTTCCCCCCTTTGTCCCAGCTCTGAGTATGGTCATGGGGGCGGGGGAGCTCAGCAGGCCAGGTACAATGTCTATGGGGGGCCAGCCTGGGAGAGCATAACTGAAATTTGGGGTGGGGGGGAGAGGGGGGAGCCGCCCACCCCTGCACCCTACTCATTAAAGTGTATCTAAATGTGTCCAGTGTTTATATGTATCAAAGTTTGAACAGAGTGGCGGGATGGGGGGGGGGGGGGGTTTAGAGCCTCTGTCAGATCTTTATGGCTTTCTATGCTCTGGCTTGAGAGAATAATCCTTAAATCACAAAGTGATAAGAAATACGAAATGTTACAGATGGAGGGGTGGAAATGTCCAAACAGCGGCACATTATGGTGACAACCAAGAGTATTCCTCACACTTCCTGTTGGGCACTGGGGTATCATGTGAGGTGGGGGGGGGGGGGGGTAGGGTGCCACAAAGAGATTGAAGGGGAAGGGATTTGTGTTGTAAGGGTGGAATTTGAGGGGTAGCAGGTGCTAAGAGTGGCGATTTGTGTTAGGAGGGGGGATTGGGGGGGGGGGGAATTTGTGGTAGGAGGGGGGATTAAGAGTGGATATATGAGAAGAAGCTGTATACTCGGGGGGGGGGGGGCATTTTATGGGTAGAGGATTTGTGCTGCAAGGGGTGATTTGGGGTGAAGGGGCAAATATCTGTGCTGGAATAGGGGGGGGAAGTTTATGCTAAGAAGTAGTTTTTTGGGGGGGTATTTTTGTTCACACAACGCTCATACATCTTTAAGGGGGGGGGTGGTGCAGTTTGGCACGTTCGCCCTCGGCTATAGATGACCTTGTCCTGGCACTGCACGGGGGTCAGAATGTGACCCCAGCATGGGATAAATTGGGGGTTCCCCTATAAATGAAGCTGATTTTGTCTTAAGGTTTATCCTCCGATCTCCTCATCGGGCCCCGAAGAGCAATCACTGGAGGGGTCAGACATATTAGACCTCCCCGGGGCAGCAGGAAAATAAGAAATTCTTAAGGGCAACTGACAAAATCCAACTTCCTGCGGTATGACAAGAGAGGCGCGCTGATTTAACAAGAACGCTATTAGAAGGAGGCGAGAGATAAATAATGCAGAACACGGGCAGCTGGAGGCCGCAGAATTAGCAATGCAAAGTATTCATATGTGAGCCGAACTCAGTGTGACTCCAGGATAATAGAGCCGAGGATCCGAAATACCCACCAAGGTGGAGGAGGACCTCGGCATAGATATCCCTGCTTCTCCCTTCTACCTGCTAAATCTTCACCAGAATATATCGATGGAAGTCAAATATATCCAGAATATCACTGAGAATGCAGCCTATCCATTCACTAGAGAGCGATGACATCACTGAGAATGCAGCCTATCAAACCACTAGAGAGCGATGACATCACTGAGATTGCAGCCTATCCAATCACTAGAGAGCGGTGACATCACTGAGAATGCAGCCTATCCAATCACTAGAGAGTGGTGACATCACTGAGAATGCAGCCTATCCAATCACTAGAGAGCGATGACATCACTGAGAATGCAGCCTATCCAATCACTAGAGAGCGGTGACATCACTGAGAATGCAGCCTATCCAATCACTAGAGAGCGATGATATCACTGAGAATGCAGCCTATCCAATCACTAGAGAGCAGTGACATCACTGAGAATGCAGCCTATCCAATCACTAGAGAGCAATGACATCACTGAGAATGCAGCCTATCCAATCACTAGAGAGCGGTGACATCACTGAGAATGCAGCCTATCCAATCACTAGAGAGCGGTGACATCACTGAGAATGCAGCCTATCCAATCACTAGAGAGCGATGACATCACTGAGAATGCAGCCTATCCAATCACTAGAGAGCGGTGACATCACTGAGAATGCAGCCTATCCAATCTCTAGAGAGCGGTGACATCACTGAGAATGCAGCCTATCCAATCACTAGAGAGCGGTGACATCACTGAGAATGCAGCCTATCGATTCTGCCCTCTGTGGGGTCCCTCCAGTATAAAGGATAACTTTTTGCTCCGTTATGAATTCGGTGGGGTGGGAAGTAATTGGCGCTCTTCTATGAATGCAGCATCTGACAAAAGTAAGTACACCCCTCACATTTGTGTAAATCTTTTCTTGTATCTTTTCATGTGACAACACTGAAGAAATGACACTTGGCTACAATGTAAAGTAGTGAGTGTGCAGCTTGTATAACGGTGTAAATTTCCTCTCTCCTCAAAATAACTCAACACACAGCCATTAATATCTAAACCGCTGGCAACAAAAGTGAGTACACCCCTAAGTGAAAATGTCCAAATTGGGCCCAAAATGTCAATATTTTGTGTGGCCGCCATTATTTTCCAGCACGGCCTTAACCCTCTTGGGCATGGAGGTCCCCAGAGCTTCACAGGTTGTCACTGGAGTCCTCTTCCCCTCCTCCATGATGACATCACGGAGCTAATGGATGTTGGAGACCTTGCGCTCCTCCACCTTCCGTTTGAGGATGTCCCACAGATGATCAATAGGGTTTAGGTCTGGAGAAATGCTTGGCCAGACCATCACCTTTACCCTCAGCTTCTTTAGCAAGGCAGTGGTGGTCTTGGAGGTGTGTTTGGGGTCGTTATCATGTTGGAATACTGCCCTGCGGCCCAGTCTCTGAAGGGAGGGGATCATGCTCTGCTTCAGTATGTCACAGTACATGTTGGCATTCATGGTTCCCTCAATGATTTGTAGCCCCCCAGTGCCGGCAGCACTCATGCAGCCCCAGACCATGACACTCCCACCACCATGCCTGACTGTAGACAAGACACACTTGTCTTTGTCCTCCTCACCTGGTTGCCGCCACACACGCCTGACACCATCTGACACCAAATACGTTTATCTTGGTCTCATCAGACCACAGGACATGGTTCCAGTAATCCATGTCCTTAGTCTGCTTGTCTTCAGCAAACTGTTTGTGGTCTTTCTTGTGCATCATCTTTAGAAGAGGCTTCCTTCTGGGACGACAGCCATGCAGACCAATTTGATGCAGTGTGCGGCGTATGGTCTGAGCACTGACAGGCTGATCCCTCCCCCAGCCCTTCACCCTCTGCAGCAATGCTGGCAGCACTCATACGTCTATTTCCCAAAGACACCCTCTGGATATGACGCTGAGCACGTGACCTCAACTTCTTTGGTGGACCATGGCGAGGCCTGTTCTGAGGGGAACCTGTCCTGTTATACCGCTGTATGGTCTTGGCCACCGTGCTGCAGCTCAGTTTCAGGGTCTTGGCAATCTTCTTATAGCCTCGGCCATCTTTATGTAGAGCAACAATTCTCCTTTTCAGATCCTCAGAGAGTTCTTTGCCATGAGGTGCCATGTTGAACTTCCAGTGACCAGTATGAGAGAGTGAGAGCGATAACACCAAATTTATCACACCTGCTCCCCATTCACACCTGAGACCTTGTAACACTAATGAGTCACATGACACCGGCGGAGGGAAAATGGCTAATTGGGCCACATTTTCACTTAGGGGTGTAGTCACTTTTGTTGCCAGCGGTTTAGACATTAATGGCTGTGTGTTGAGTTATTTTGAGGGGAGAGGAAATTTACACCGTTATACAAGCTGTACACTCACTACTTTACATTGTAGCAAAGTGTCATTTCTTCAGTGTTGTCACATGAAAAGATTTACACAAATGTGACGGAGGGTGTACTTACTTTTGTCAGACACTGTATGTACATACAGATGTGTATTTTGTTCGGCGCAGACTGCCATCCTGGGAAGGGCCCCTCCTCACCTCCGCACAGCGGAAATCAGCGTTTTCTATGACATTCGATGTAAAGTCGTCTTTGAAATGTAAATTGCGTGGTTCAGGTAAAACAAACGCTCCCAGAAATGCCGATGTGGAAATGTATTCACAGCAGGAAATGAGAAAATATTTGTCGCTTAGGAGCCGCTGTGATCTTCCCGGATATCGGGCGCTGTGTGAAACGCGGGTCGGGTCATACAAACAGAATATAGAGACGAGATGTTTTATAGCGAGATATCTGAGCATTACATGAGATCAGATGGCGGGCGGCTCGCTTCCCTCCCAGGTGCTGAGTTTGCAGATTTTGAGCCGCTTTCTGGATTTTAGGTCAACGCAAGACTCGGCGCTGCTCGGGGCGTGTGCGCTCTCTTCATTGGAGTGCATCTTCACCGAAGAGGTCACATGATTGAAGATTGGTCCTTGTGTCAGGACGCCCAGGTGCCAAAACAAATGGGGGCCATACACTATACGAAAAATCATTCAAACCCATCTTCAAAAAAACGAACATTTGGCCGTGAGAGCAAACGATATTGCCATCATGTAATGACCGATAAATCGTTCAATTTACATAAATGAATACATTTTTGTAAATTTTTGCGCATATAACGAGTGCAGACAGTTTGGACGGGAAACACGTTAACCTTTCGCTTGGCAGAAAATTTCCAAACTTGTCCTTTCTTTTTTCGGCTCAAAAACGTCCCAAACAATTACCGATTTGTGCCCATTAACTGGCCGAAAAATGAACAAACTTTCTAAAAGACCGAATTTCAGCCGATTTTTTGTATAGTGTATGGCCAGCAAAAGACTAGGAACTCCCAGCAGAATCCTGTGTGGACACGCCCATTTCCAAAACAACACATTCAGGCGCATTGCACAGACATCTAAATGTACAGGTGAGCGCAATTCCAGATCTGGCACCAAACACTGTTTGGCTTTGGTTCCTGACCACTCTGTCATCTCCATTCCTACTGACCACGTGTGTATGACCTTCGCTTGGCTCCCAACCATCACTCTCCCATCTCCATCCTACTGACCACGTGTGTATGACCTTGGCTTGGCTCCCGACCAAAACTCATCTCCATCCTACTGACCACCTGTGTATAGGGTGACCACGTGTCCCGGATTGCCCGGGATTGTCCCTTAATTCATTTTTGTGTCCCGTGTCCCGGGCACCTTCATTCCGGGACAATACAGTGTCCCGGAATGAAATATGGACACACAGCCACACTAATAAACGTCTCGGACGGGGGACGGATCTGCTTGGCTCGGGCCGGGGCCAGGTCGGCTCGGCTTGGGCAGGTCCACTCTGCTCCGGCGGGGAGCATGTCCGCTCCACTCAGACAAGCTACACAAGCCGCCTCCCCCAGTCATCTCTATGGAGGGCTCCGTGTTTGCCGTGCTGCACGCTGGGAAGTGTAGTTTCCAGCGCAGTACCGCGGATTCTCTTCTCGCTGACATGGCAGACATGAGGCGCGGAGGGGGGACAGCGAGGAGGAAGAAGAGTCCGGCAGGGAGAGCGCAGGCTTCAGGGAACAGCCTACTAGGAAGAAGTGAGAACCGAGAGGTCGGGGAGACAGTCAGAGATAAGTCCATATGTGTAAGTGTGCAGTCCCCCTGTCCATCCCACGGTCCCCCTGTCCATCCCACGGTCCCCCTGTCCATCCCACTGTCCCCCTGTCCATCCCACTGTCCCCCTGTCCATCCCACTGTCCCCCTGTCCATCCCACAGTCCCCCTGTCCATCCCACAGTCCCCCTGTCCATCCCACAGTCCCCCTGTCCATCCCACGGTCCCCCTGTCCATCCCACGGTCCCCCTGTCCATCCCACGGTCCCTCTGTCCATCCCACTGTCCCCCTGTCCATCCCACAGTCCCCTTCTCTCCATCCCACAGTCCCCTTCTCTCCACTAACTACCCCCAGCCATACACTTCGCACTCTTCTCCTGTACATATTACCCCCCCGCCATACAGTCCACTTGCACACAGGCTCGCTGATTTCATACGCCCCTGCCCCAAAAATTGGCAAAAGAAATGTAAAAAAAAAATCATCTCTTTTTTGGGGGAGGGGGGGGGGTGTGTCTGAATGGCAGTTTGGAAATGTGGTCACCTGTGTATGAACTTGGCTTGGCTCCCGACCATGACTCATCTCCATTCCTACTGATCACCTATGTAAGACCTTGGTCCTATCCTGCATCATCTCTGCCTATGTTGGGTGTCGGCATTCTCCCAGCGGCTGGGCCCGACCTGCTCCTCTTCATTGTCTCTCCATGATCCCTCTGAGGCTCCCATCTCCTGCATAGAGAGCCACCCTGCTGACCACCTCCAGGGGGAGCCACTGATGAACTGAGCCTTCGGCACCCGCACCACTTTGTGGCTTGCACTCCCTGTCACCACCTCCAGGGGAATTCAGACCAGAAGCCCTCACATCAGTTTGGCCTCTAATTAGGTACATGACGCCTTGGATGTGGTGGCTGCATTTGTTTTTTTCTTTTTCAGGCTAAGAACATTGTCATCATATACAGAGAAAAATTGTAGATCCTGCCAGAAATGACGTGTCCTTGTCACTTCCTGTGAGTTGCGATGAAATCACAAACTGTTTTCTTCACTCTGAACTAGTTAATGTAAACTACTAATCCCCCTCCCTCCCCCCATTTAAAGGACATGAAGAGAGGAAGACGTGTTTGTAGTCTGAATCAGGAGAGCAGCCTAGGGTGACAACCATGATTCCCTCCATAGATATAGTGAAGTGGGCGTTGTCACCCTAGGACAGGAAGTGCTTTATTTGCAGGATTATGGGGTGAAAATAAAAAAGGAAAAAAAATCCTGCAAACAAGAAAACTAATGCAGCCAGCACATGTAAGGATTGCTAAGTGGAGTTGTATTAAAATGTTGTTGGTCCAGCACAGAGCTGGAATCCCCCCCCTCCCCCCTCGCCTGAGCGGATACAGCACCTGCAGAAGAACTGTTCCTGATCTCCCATAATGATGAAGAGCGGTAATAACCACCCAGGTTTACGGATCTCTTTATGAAATCAATGCGTTTGTTCTGGCACCTCATCAGAGTGCCATCATTAAGATGATGTATTGCCCGGGAACGCCGCGCTCTCCCGGCTTAGCATTCGCCGCCACCTCTTCCAGGCTGGAGATTCATGATCTAGATTGACTCATCAATAGTTAATGAGGGAACTATGGGAACACCTGCCATGTCGTACTCACAGAATCCACTGAAGGACTAGGAATGGAAGAAGGACTAACACACCTATCAATAGAACCCGTCTATTATCATCGAACGTTACTCTGTATCCACTCAGTGCAATGGAGCGCCACTGAACGATGCCGTCCGGTCATAAAATACAGTCTAGTGGTCGGTGAGATCATTAAGAGGTCCCACTTGTAGATCTGTCCGTCATCTTATCTCCCGCCAGTCCTTGCTGCTGTAGCGGGGTGTTCAATTTAAGGGGAGTGTCTGAGTGGTAATTAGGCTCAGACACACTGATTGTTAGGGTTTATGGACCATTTCTGTTCACGGGGGATAGTATTAGTGTACAGTTCCCTGTGGCCTACAGGTGGCGCTGTCACCGTAGGCCAGGGTTGAACCACCGATAGAGGGCTGTGCCTTTTGTGTCCCCTCTCGGCAGTAGTACGGTGGGGCGGGGAACCTGCTGTGTCTGTCGGGAGAGGATATAAAAGGGGCAGACATCTTCCGTTCGAGGTCCACGCCCAGGCACCTTCGGCCTGGGCGTGAGTGAGGGTCGTCTCCGGGTGCCCTAGGAACGGTGGTGGAGTTCCTGTTCCATCCCAGACACCTTCAGTCTGGGGTGAGGTAAGATTTTGAAGGCCCGGGGCCCAGCAACCTTCGGCTGGGGCCTGCTAGGGATCGAGGACTCCCAGGTTGCCGCCTTGCGAGGGGACCCATATCTGGGATGAGGAGGCCAGGGAGGTAACCCCTTCCGAAGACCCAGCGCAGAGTCGTGGTGACGGTGGGGGCCTCTGGTAACTCTCCGTAGGGATGTTTTCTCCTTGACATGGGCCAGATACTCTAAGAAGGAAGTTCACATTCAAGGTCAGTGGCAGTGGCCTCATAGGACAAGGCCCTATTCACCCGGTCAGTGGCAGTGACCCTGTTCTCCAAGTCAGTGGCAGTGACTTTATTCACCCGGTCAGTGGCAGTGACCCTGTTCTCCAAGTCAGTGGCAGTGACTTTATTCACCTGGTCAGTGGCCGTGACCCTGTTCTCCAAGTCAGTGGCAGTGACTTTATTCACAAGGTCTGTGGCAGAGACCAACCTCACGGTCTGTGGCAGAGATCGTGCGCCAAAGCTGTTTGAGAAACCTAAACAGTCTAAAGAGTTGAGCTACGTTTGTGCCTGGACCTCCTCCACATCTAAGCAGTCCTGTATCTTCGCTCCAACCTGTCTGCTATCAAAAGAGGCTGTTTATTATCCTGTGAGAAATAAATATGGAGTTGGACTTTCAGCTAGTGTGGACATTCACATTCCTGGGGAAAACAAGGACTTGCATCTATCCAAGGTAGAGGGGAGATCATTCTCGGGAGGACTTTGACTCCGGCCGCAGACAAGGCCCAAAACTAACACCGCTCAACCTCTTTACTCAGGAGGGTACGGGCTTGTGGTGCGGCGTGCCTCTCTCTGCCTGCGAGGAGCCAAAGTTAATGCAGTTAAAGAGAGGGGTGTGTGCGCTACACTCATAGTTGCCAACAGTCACGGATTGGCCAATGTCCCGGCCAATCCGTTTTTTCCCGGTTTCCACGACTTTGGCCGCCGCGGGCCGACGCCGCTAGAGGTCCACGGCCGGCGGAGACAATGTCTCCGCCGGCCGCCATTTTAAAGAAGACCAAAACCAGGATGTAGTACAATAGAAAATAAAGCTGCTGCCGCGCCGCCCATACCCCGCGTCTCCCCGTGGGTGGGCGGGGCCGCAGCAGCTTTATCTTTTATTGTACTACATCCGTGTTTTGGCTGGCCGGCCGGCCACCCCCCCGCCCCGCCCCGCCCCGCTGCAGGTCTGTCTGTCTGTAATGGAAAG
The DNA here is from genome assembly GCA_029206835.1 of Rana muscosa. Taxonomy (NCBI): domain Eukaryota; kingdom Metazoa; phylum Chordata; class Amphibia; order Anura; family Ranidae; genus Rana; species Rana muscosa. The sequence continues at coordinate 1,000,397 of JARGYO010005628.1, forward strand.
GGGCGGGGGTGGGCGGCGCCACAGCTTAATTTTTTGTGCAGCCACGCGGTTGGCTCCGCCTCTATTTTGTTCCCCCTCGGGGAAGGGGAAACAGTAATGGCGGTCGAGACAGGAGACACCTGGTTAAGGGGGGACTCCGCTGGGGACGCCTGATGTAAGGGGGGACTCCGCTGGGGACGCCTGTTGTAAGGGGGGACTCCGCTGAGGACACCTGATGTAAGGAAGGACTCCGCTGGGGACGCCTGACGTAAGGGGGGACTCCACTGGGGACGCCTGATGTAAGGGGGGACTCCGCTGGGGACGCCTGTTGTAAGGGGGGACTCCGCTGGGGACGCCTGTTGTAAGGGGGGACTCCGCTGGGGACGCCTGTTGTAAGGGGGGACTCCGCTGGGGACGCCTGTTGTAAGGGGGGACTCCGCTGGGGACGCCTGTTGTAAGGGGGGACTCCGCTGGGGACGCCTGATGTAAGGGGGGACTCCGCTGGGGACGCTTGATGTAAGGAAGGACTCCGCTGGGGACGCCTGATGTAAGGGGGGACTCCGCTGGGGACGCCTGATGTAAGGGGGGACTCCACTGGGGACGCCTGATGTAAGGGGGGACTCCACTGGGGACGCCTGATGTAAGGGGGGACTCCACTGGGGATGCCTGATGTAAGGGGGGACTCCGCTGGGGACGCCTGATGTAAGGGGGGACTCCGCTGGGGACGCCTGATGTAAGGGGGGACTCCGCTGGGGACGCCTGATGTAAGGGGGGACTCCGCTGGGGACGCCTGATGTAAGGGGGGACTCCGCTGGGGACGCCTGATGTAAGGGGGGACTCCGCTGGGGACACCTGATGTAAGGGGGGACTCCGCTGGGGACACCTGATGTAAGGGGGGACTCCGCTGGGGACACCTGATGTAAGGGGGGACTCCGCTGGGGACACCTGATGTAAGGGGGGACTCCGCTGGGGACACCTGATGTAAGGGGGGACTCCGCTGGGGACACCTGATGTAAGGAAGGACTCCGCTGGGTAAAGCTGATGTAAGGACGGACTTCATTGGGGGCACCTGATGGCATCTGGTGGCAGGCGACGTGGCAGGTGACACACTTGGGGCTTACAGTGATTCGGCATTATGGTGAGTTGAATGATTTCATTTTATATTACAATGTAATAATAGAAATAATGCGCTTCAATCATCCTGACACCATAACAAACATGGTGTCGGGATGATTGAAGCGCCAACAGGTGTTTTGGAGTATACTTATCTCTCTTTCTCTCACCTCGGACTGTAGCCACACCCCTTTGAACCACGCCCATTTAAGCCACACCCACTATCGTGCGTAAACCACGCCCATTTTTTGCCGCGACGCGCTTAGCGCGCCGCATTTTTCATTTCAGAATGACACGCCTACAAACGAATGCCCCGCCCCCTAATTATACCAAGGCTCCGCCTCAATACAAAAAAAGTGTCCCAGATGTTTTTTTTCCAATGTTGCCAACTATGTACACTGCTATTATTCCTGTAGCAGTGTCCCCTCCCCTATGCCTCCTGACTGGTGCCTGAATTCTGCTGCTCTGGGCTCATTCACACCATACAGTTGTACAAGTGTGTATGTTTGTTGTGTACTTTGCCTCTCAACCCCAATAACAGTCTCTGCCCCTCTTGACACACCTGGTAATAGTGCAAGTGCAATGACCAATGAGAAACACACGTAATGATAAAACACAGAAATTGTCTTTACTGCAATATTTCTGTGGAAAAGTAACAGACAAAAACAGTGTGTGTGTGTATATATATATTCATATTCAAGTAATCAACTGGACGGATCAACAAGGCGTTGACATTCACTGTTAGTTGGAGGATAACCCCCATGCAAGGCATTGGGAACTCCCTTCTTCCACTCTGTAAAAACAGAGGTAGGATCAGAGCTAGGATCTGCCTTCACATCCAAAATGCTTACTTTTTGGCCCAGATCCAAGGCATCCAGGGCTTCACATACCTGATCCTCAGTCCAGCCACCACCAGGAACGTCAATCACCACACACAGCTCCACTTGGCCGTTTTCTTCTGTACACCACAGGGTCACAGCAGCAGGGTTCCTCTTGGTGTCTTGAGGAGTTGCTTGCAGAGTAGCGGTAATATCCCGGACGAGCCCCCCACATGTAGCACAACTCCCGCAGGAGCCGCTTAGGTATGTTTGTTGTGTACTCTGCCTCTCAACCCCAATAACAGTCTCTGCCCCTCTTGGCACACCTGGTAATAGTGTAAGTGCAATGACCAATGAGAAACACACGTTATGATAAAACACAGAAATTGTCTTTACTGCAATATTTCTGTGGAAAAGTAACAGACAATAACAGTATATATATTGTGACAGCAGGAAGGTAAAGTCACCTGGTTGCATCCAGGGGGGTAGATATATTTCGCCCAGATTCAGGCTTTACGCTGACTTATACAACTAGGTGGAGAGTTGTATAAGCCCAGCTAAGGCTAGTGGGCTCATGGATGACTCATACCTCTAGGGAGAGGGCTGGGCGTCGTACAGACAGGGAGTTGATGAGGCCAGCTGAAGCTTGTCAGCTCATTTAGGCCTCTATAAGAACTCCCAGCTTCATTAGATGTTAGCTCATGCCTGGAACCAAACCTGTGTGGACTGTCTAGGGAGAGTGAACCCCTGTGCGGTGAGGCAAAGACTGTGTGGCTATTTGTTTGGACTTTTACTAAACCAGGGACTTAGGGACTAGGACAGCACTAGGCTGATCCCAGTTGTTAGTTAGGAAACCTGTATGTTTAGTCAGAGGTCAACTTGACCAGGATTTATTTTGGTTATGTTTCTTTTGCTTTGCTGTGTTTTGTCACTGTAAATAGAAAATAAACCGCACCTTTTTGATTTTGAAAACCACAACCTCCGTTTGCTGGGCCTGTTTTGTGTGGGGAGCCCATCCCGGGGGTCACACACACCCGCTGCCGAGCTAACCCCCTCACAGTTGGTGGAGAACCAGTGGCAGTTTTTTTTTAAGCCAGCATGGAGGAGATACTGAAGCAGCTGGCTCTAGCAAATGCCAATCAACAGCAGACAAATGCAGGTTTGCAAAAGAGCCTTGCAGCTCAACAACAGAGCCTTGCAGCCCAGCAGCAGACAAACGCAACTTTGCAACAGAGTCTGGAGGCTCAGCAACGAGCCCAGCAGCAATCTGAGGCCCGCTTCATAGACCTGTTGCAGAAGCAAGAGCAGAGACTACAACAACAGATGGAAGCAGTAATGCAGCAACGTCCGCAGACCAGTGAGGAAAGCCGTCCCACTAATACCGCGTCCTTTGGGGTGAGTCGTTTATTGACAAAAATGACTGGAGAGGATGATCCAGAGGTATTTTTGACCACATTTGAAAGGACCGCTGAAAGAGAAAAGTGGCCTGAGGAGCAGTGGGCTGGACTGGTGGCTCCTCTGTTAACTGGTGAATCGCAGAAAGCTTACTATGACCTAGAGCCTAACCAAGCAAAAGACTATGTGATGCTAAAAGCTGAAATATTGGCAAGGCTGGGTGTCACCCAGGCTGTCCGGGCTCAGCGTGTGCATAACTGGACTTTCCAGCTTGGAAAACCCCCCAGGTCTCAAATGTATGATCTCATTCACCTGAGCAGAAAGTGGCTACAGCCAGAGACTTTGTCCGCACCAAAGATTGTGGAACGTGTTGTAATGGATCGGTTTTTGAGAGCTCTTCCTACTGCCATCCAAAAGTGGGTAAGCCATGGAGACCCAGAGACGGCCGATGGTCTTGTGGATCGTGTGGAGAAATACTTGGCTACAGAGAACCTGACGGCCTCTTCCAGAGACACTCGGACTTTCCACCCTAAGACCAGACCATCCCCAGGGGCGGATAAGAGGATTCCAAGGGGTGAGGGTGGAGAGAGTGAGAGGGTGGGAGCTCTACCCCAAGTTTGGCGAGAACAGCCTGGGAAATCAGCGGCTCAAGAGGCGGCAAGAAGGATCGTTTGCTACCGCTGCCGGCAAGCGGGACATATTGCAGCCAATTGCCCGGTTGTGGAGGAACCCATGCAGTGTGACTTTCTGACGGGCAGACGTCAGTCGCTGTGTGCGACAGTCGCATGCACTGCCATTCGAGGAACTGAGAAACATTTATGCAAAATGTGTGTTAATGGTAGAAATGTTGTGGTATTGCTGGATTCAGGTAGCCTTGTGACCCTGATAAAGGCTGAGTTAGTTAAAACAGGAGGCCTCTGGGAATAGCAAGGTAGCTGTTATTTGTGTGCATGGGGACACCCGAGAGTATCCAGTGACTACAGTGTGTTTCGAGACCCCCAAAGGTACCCTCTCTCATCCAGTGGGCTTAGTATCTCAGTTACCGCATGACGCCATTGTGGGAAGGGATTTTCCGAAGTTCTGGGAACTGTGGGATGATCCTGAGCCCCTCACTGGTGCCCCTATGTACCAGGAATGTGATAGCCAGAACTCCCCTGAGAGTGGTGAGGACTCTCCGGAATTTCCCTTATCAGTATTGGCAGGGGAGACTCAAGAAACTGGAGAGGAGCCCACCTCCTCAGACGAAAACCTACCGTCTGTGGAGTTTTCTGATCTTGAGGTTCACAGGGAAAACTTTGCCACAGAACAGTTGAAAGACCCCGCCCTAATAAAGGCACGGGAAAACGTAGTGAAAATAGATGGCGAGTTAGTGAACCCAGATAATACCTGCACTTACCCATACTTCAGCGTAGAGAAGGACCTACTGTATCGGGTGGCAAAAAGGGCCGAAGAAACCGTTGAGCAGCTTGTGGTGCCCAAACCTTACAGGAAGTTGGTGTTGGAGTTGGCCCATGGGCACATTCTTGGAGGTCATCTGGGGACAGAGAAAACCCGAGAGAGGGTATTACAGAGATTCTATTGGCCGGGGGTGATGAAGGACGTAGAAAATTATTGTTCCTCCTGCCCTGTGTGTCAGAGGTTGGCCCCGATGCCACATTTCCGTAGCCCGCTGGTCCCTCTACCCATCATTGAGGTCCCGTTTGAGAGGATCGCCATGGATTTGGTAGGTCCTATAATCAAGTCCGCTAGGGGGCACCAGTACATATTAGTTATAATGGACTATGCCACCCGTTATCCAGAAGCGATCCCTCTCCGAAATACCTCGGCCAAAACCATAGCCAAAGAGCTATCTCTTGTTTTTAGCCGGGTGGGTATTTGTAAAGAACTGCTTACGGACCAAGGTACACCCTTTATGTCCCGGGTTATGAAAGAGCTGTGTAAATTGTTCAAAGTGACGCAATTGCGTACGTCTGTGTATCACCCCCAAACCGATGGGCTGGTTGAAAGATTCAACAAAACCCTAAAACAAATGTTGAAGAAAGTGGTGGATAGAGATGGAAAGGATTGGGACTGTTTACTTCCTTATTTGATGTTTGCTATTAGGGAGGTGCCCCAATCCTCTACGGGATTCTCCCCCTTTGAGTTACTGTATGGGAGACACCCAAGAGGGCTGTTGGATATTGCCAAGGAAACTTGGGAAAGTGAGAGTTCTCCCCACAGGAGTGTGATTGAGCATGTCGCCCTGATGCAAGATCGAATTGCACAGGTAATGCCCATCGTGAAGGAACATTTGGCCCAAGCGCAGTTGGCACAGCAGAGAGTGTACAACCGTGGAGCCAAGACCCGTACCTTTTCCCCGGGGGATAGGATATTGGTACTTGTCCCTACGGTTGAAAGTAAATTCCTTGCCAAATGGCAAGGCCCCTACGAGATAATGGAAAAAGTGAGCGAAGTGAATTACAAGGTCAGACAACCAGGAAGGCGAAAGCCCGAACAGATCTATCACGTTAATCTGTTGAAAGCCTGGAGGGATAGAGAGTCCCTAGTCGCAGACACTTGGTCACCAGCTCAAACTGGTTGCGTGATTCCTGAGGTTGGAATAGCAGCCACCTTGTCACAACCCCAACAACAGGAGGTTAAGGAGTTTGTGCTTCGCAACAAGGAGGTATTCTCTGAGCTGCCGGGACAAACATCTGGGGTAGAGCATGACATCATTACCCCGCCCGGTGAAAGGGTGAAGTTAAAACCCTATCGGATCCCAGAGGCTCGACGGGAGGCAATACGGGAGGAAGTACAGAAAATGCTGAACTTAGGGGTGATAGAGGAGTCCCAAAGTGATTGGTCTAGTCCCATCGTGTTGGTGCCTAAACCGGATGGGAGCTGGCGATTTTGTAACGATTTTCGTCAGTTGAACAAAGTTACAAAATTTGACACCTACCCCATGCCACGTATAGATGAGTTGATCGACCGGCTGGGAACAGCCCGATACATGACGACTCTTGACCTCACAAAAGGGTATTGGCAAATCCCCCTGGCCAAGTTGGCCAAAGAGAAAACCGCATTTGTAACCCCAGACGGGGCGTTCCAATATAAAAGAATGCCGTTCGGGTTACAGAATGCGCCGGTCACATCTGCCAAAAGTGCAAGCAGTCCTGGACTCTGTTCGGGAAGCGGGGTTTACGGCTAACCCCAAGAAGTGTACCATTGGGCAGGAGGAGGCCAAATATCTTGGGTACACCATTGGGAGGGGAGTAATAAAACCCCAACTCAACAAAGTCGAGGCCATCCAGAGTTGGCCACGTCCCAACAGCAAGAAGCAGGTACGAGCCTTTCTGGGAATCGCTGGGTATTATCGGCGATTCATTCCCCACTTTGCTTCTAAGGCTGTGCCCCTAACCAACCTGACGAAGGGGAAAGGGTCGGTCATGATTAAATGGACCCCCGAGGCTGAGGCAGCATTCCAATTCTTGAAACAAGCCTTATGTAGCCAGCCAGTGTTGTACTCACCCGACTTCTCTAAAGACTTTGTCGTACAAAGTGATGCGTCAGATGTGGGGTTAGGAGCAGTATTGTCCCAGGTCTGGAACGGGGAAGAGCACCCAGTCATTTACCTCAGCAGGAAATTGAAGTCCCATGAGGTAAATTACGCCACCGTTGAAAAGGAGTGTTTAGCGGTGAAGTGGGCTCTAGATTCCCTTCGGTACTACCTGCTAGGTAGGCACTTTGACATGGTTACGGATCACGCTCCGTTAAAGTGGATGGCTCAAAACAAGGAAACAAATAGAAGAGTGAATAGGTGGTTCCTGGCCCTCCAGGAATTCAACTTCACAGTAAAGCATCGCCCTGGCGTTCAAATGGGGAATGTGGATGCTTTGTCTCGAGTACATGAATGCCTGATTGCTGGTGTTCCAACCCCGAGGTTAAAACAAGAGGGGGGGTATGTGACAGCAGGAAGGTAAAGTCACCTGGTTGCATCCAGGGGGGTAGATATATTTCGCCCAGATTCAGGCTTTACGCTGACTTATACAACTAGGTGGAGAGTTGTATAAGCCCAGCTAAGGCTAGTGGGCTCATGGATGACTCATACCTCTAGGGAGAGGGCTGGGCGTCGTACAGACAGGGAGTTGATGAGGCCAGCTGAAGCTTGTCAGCTCATTTAGGCCTCTATAAGAACTCCCAGCTTCATTAGATGTTAGCTCATGCCTGGAACCAGACCTGTGTGGACTGTCTAGGGAGAGTGAACCCCTGTGCGGTGAGGCAAAGCCTGTGTGGCTATTTGTTTGGACTTTTACTAAACCAGGGACTTAGGGACTAGGACAGCACTAGGCTGATCCCAGTTGTTAGTTAGGAAACCTGTATGTTTAGTCAGAGGTCAACTTGACCAGGATTTATTTTGGTCAAGTTGACCTCTGACTAAACATACAGGTTTCCTAACTAACAACTGGGATCAGCCTAGTGCTGTCCTAGTCCCTAAGTCCCTGGTTTAGTAAAAGTCCAAACAAATAGCCACACAGGCTTTGCCTCACCGCACAGGGGTTCACTCTCCCTAGACAGTCCACACAGGTCTGGTTCCAGGCATGAGCTAACATCTAATGAAGCTGGGAGTTCTTATAGAGGCCTAAATGAGCTGACAAGCTTCAGCTGGCCTCATCAACTCCCTGTCTGTACGACGCCCAGCCCTCTCCCTAGAGGTATGAGTCATCCATGAGCCCACTAGCCTTAGCTGGGCTTATACAACTCTCCACCTAGTTGTATAAGTCAGCGTAAAGCCTGAATCTGGGCGAAATATATCTACCCCCCTGGATGCAACCAGGTGACTTTACCTTCCTGCTGTCACAATATATATATATATATATATATATATATATATATATATTGAAGTAATCAACTGGACAAGGTGTTGACATTCACTGTTAGTTGAAGGATAACCCCATGCAAGGCATTGGGAACTCCCTTCTTCCACTCTGTCAAAACAGAGGTAGGGTCAGAGCTAGGATCTGCCTTCACATCCAAAATGCCTACTTTTTGGCCCAGATCCAAGGCTTCACAGACCTGATCCTCAGTCCAGCCACCGCCAGGAACTTCAATCACCACACACAGCTCCACTTGGCTGTTTTCTTCTGCACACCACAGGGTCACAGCAGCAGGGTCCATAGGGATGCTGTCTTGAGGAGTTGATTGCAGAGTAACGGTAATATCCCGGACGAGCCCCCACATGTATCGCTACCTCCGCAGGAGCCGCTTAAGTATGTTTGTTGTGTTCTCTGCCTCTCAACCTCAATAACAGTCTCTGCCCCTCTTGGCACACCAGGTAATAAGGTAAGTGCAATGATCAATGAGAAACGCACATTATGATAAAAACACAAATGGTCTTTATTGCCATATTTCTGTGGAAGAATAACAACAGACAGTAACAGTATATATTCAAGTAATCAACTGGAGAGCAATAACTGAGATTAAGAGCAATATAGCCCAATACTACAGTATATTCAGGCTGTTTTCAGGGGATTCCAAACCTGAGACTGTCACCAAGATTAGAGACACACTTAAATGGCAAATAAATCACAATATGATACTTTATATCGGATTGGTTGCCTCTACTCAAATGTGGCTCTATGAGTCCAGGCAGGAGGAGAGCAGAAGGTTGACCCTCTTTATGTCAGACCTCTCTCTTCTGTCTCCTGACACCACAGGCCCAACTACAAACATTTTATTCAAATCGTCATTCAATGGATCAGGCCCCAAGATAAACTATCCATATGGCACTAGTAGCTTCAGTCCTTTTGAAGAAAGATGAAGCTTTGCATCTTCAGCTAGCAGCACTCGTTTGGGCACTTAAACTCCTATATAGCAGAGCCAAAACAACATAACTGGCCCAGATTATCAAGGAAAGAATGCAGGATCTTCCTCAGCAAGGTGAAAGGACAATGGTGTCTGTATACAGTGTCTCTGTATCTGAATGGCTTTGTGTCCTGTGGCACTACAGGTGTCAGCAAGGTGACTAAGAGCAATGATGTCTGTATAAAATATCCATATAACACTGTGTGCAGTGTCCTTGTTTCCTACAAATGGGCAAAAAGCCCTCTCACCCAATCCTGCGGTCAAGGCCCAAACGAATGTCCTGGAACAGACAGGTTCTTCTAGTGACCCGACTGGTCATCTCACACTGGGACGCTTCACACCGTTGGCGCAGGTGCATCTGGATATGCACCTGGGATCCCCATCTCTCAGGCTGGATGTCCCCACTGGCTGTGGATGCCTGAAATCACGCGGTGGACTGACCTGGGAGGCAGACCCTCTCCCCTAGGGCTAATCTCTTCCCTTGCCTTGTGTTGTCTGAAAATCCCTCAGCAAAGCAAGATGGAGTGTTTAGTTCTTCTCCAGAGCATGCTGGCTCTTGTAGTTCCATACAGTTCAATCTGAATGTGAAACTTGAGTCCTGGAACTACAATTCCCTTTATGCTTTGCTCCCTGATGGTAATCACTCTGCTGACAGGATGTGATGACACAGAGTCTTAGCTGGCAAGACTGACAGTTACAAGCATGACTCCAACAGGCAGAGGCATGATGGGACTTGTAGTTCTGCAACAGCTGGAGGGCCGCCAGTTTGACTCACCTACACTATAGGGAAACGGTCTCACTGCAACAATGTTGCAGATTATCTTCTGATACTGCAGATAAGATAGCCAGCTCCCGCTACACTAGTCTGACTCAGAGTTTGTCAGATATCCAAACAGTGATTCAGCTGGGTTCTGCAAGCAAGCGAGTGCTGGAGGAAGAGGCCGGAGCTGTATATAGACTGTAGATAGGAAGATTGTCCCTGAAGTTTTGCTAAAGTCAAGTGGGCATCCGATAACCTCCCATCCCTATCCAAGTTATTACCCTCAATAAACAAAAACAAAATCATTGACTGTTCTCTGTATTCAGGAGTGCCTGTGAAAATTCACTGTGCCTGGCTGTGCAAGGAAGGGGATCCCAGTTTACCTGTGGCTCCTTTAGGGGGTGCGCTACACATAAAAAGTTTCTCTTATGCAGCGGGGTCCCCATATTTGGGGCCCGCTATATTTGAAATTTAGGGGGTAGCCTGAGCATTAGTTTGGCTCAGGCTGTTTGTTTCTTTAGGATTGGACTCTGCTCTGCTGCGATGTTGTCTGGTCGTACAGTTCCCTTTGACCTACAGGTGGCGATGTTGCCCAGGTCCCAGCTTGAACCACAGAAAACGTTGCAGCGTGATTGGGTGTCCTCTCTCGGTGTCCGTACAGTGGGTGTGGTCGGCCTGCTGTGCATGCCGGGAGAGGGTACATTGGTGCATGGTTCTTCTTCTTCGTCCTCGGCACGTACCCCACCTTCGGTGGCCCTCATGGCCAGGGGTGCGTGTGAATGTGCTGGGTCCCGGGCACCTTTAGCTCGAGGCCCTATCGTTCCAGGTAGGCCCAGTACCTTTAACTGAGGCCTACAACCAAGCAACGGAATCCCAGGGTGCCCGTGGGAGGGTGACCCACTCTGAAGGAGAGGCAACCAGGGGAGGACCTTTCTAAGGGGATCGGTGAAGGATGTCGCCGTCTCGGGAAAGGCCTGGTTACCTGTCAGAGGGAAGGATTCTGTGATACACCATAAGCTCTTGTAACGTGCCCCATTGGCAACTATGGTCTCTAGTTACAAGTGCTGAAAAGTTCGGGACTTAGGAACTGAAAGGTTCTGTGGCAGAGGATCTTCCTAACACGTCCCTAGGAGAAACAAAGCTAAAGTAATTGTTTGTGCTCCACTCAGGCTGCTAGGACCGTGAGAGGGAACTATCGGGGTGAGCAAAACCCACTCAGGCTTGAGTGGCGACGAGGGTAAATAAGTGCTGCGTGCCTGAACCTGCCTCCCTATCCAACTCTATCTCTATCTTCAACTTTCCTACTAAGTTACTAGCGAAGAGAAAATAAAACTTGTCTGTTGGAGTTTAGCACTGTCTGGACATTGACCTTCTTATTAGAGAAAATAGACTTGTCCCTACACTCTAGGGACGAGAACCAACGGAAAGAGGTAACTCGCTGCAGGACCCAAAACTGTTAACATTGCTCACCCTCTTCACAATGGAGGATACTGGGCATGTGGCATGGTGTGTCCTATCCTGCAAGTGGAGGTAAGCAAGACAGGGATCTGTGTGCTACACTTATAAAGGTGTGCGGCCACCAACAGTCATTGTAATCCCTCCATCACAAACAGCTCCCTACCCAGCACCCATTAAATACAACTATAATAACATATGTGTACCCCTGTTCAAAAGAACATTTATTGGTCACATTATCAATGGACTAATACAGGATTGAACCAGGAATCTACACGTTTCACGGGTTAACTTTGCTTCTTCAGGAACGTGACTAAAGGCTATTTCCAATAACTGCAGATACCAAGAAGCATGGTCACCAAGACTTCCACAGAACTTACATTAACGTGTTCAATCATTTCCCAACCTCTTCCCATATCTGTGGGCCCTGGTTCATTTCACCTGGCCTCGTGCTGTAGGTGACACCAACACTTCCCTCCTCTTGTGGGAGTAGTTACATAGTTAGTCAGGTTGAAAAAAGACACAAGTCCATCCAGTTCAACCATAAAAAAATAAAATATTAATATCATACAATCCCATATACCCAATTCTATACCCACAGTTGACCCGAAGGAAGGCGAAAACCCCCAGCAGAGCATGATCCAATTTGCTACAACAGGGGAAAAAATTCCTTCCTGATCCCCTAAGAGGCAATCGGATATTCCCCGGATCAACTTTACCTATAAATGTCAGTACCCAGTTATATTATGTACATTTAAGAAAGAATTTTTAAGAAAAAAACCTCTTATAGCAATCTACTGAGTTGGCCAGAACCACCTCTGCAGGGAGTCTATTCCAACCTTTCCGTATTTGGAGGTGAAATCTCTTTTCCTCTAGACGCAAAGAGTGCCCCCTTGTCCTCTGTGATGACCGTAAAGTGAATAGCTCAACAGCAAGTTCACTATATGGACCCCTTATATATTTGTACATGTTGATCATATCCCCCTTAATCTCCTCTTCTCAAGAGAGAATGAATTCAGTTCCTCTAATCTCTCCTCATAGCTGAGCTCCTCCATGCCTCTTATCAGGTTTGGTTGCCCTTCTCTGCACTTTCTCCAGTTCCCCAATATCCTTTTTGAGAACTGGGGCCCAAAACTGAACTGCATATTCCAGATGAGGTCTTACTAATGATTTGTACAGATGATGTCTCTCTCTCTGGAGTCCATACCTCTCTTATACAAGAAATGACTTTCCTCGCTTTGGAAACCGCAGCTTGGCATTGCATGCCATTATTATCTACCAAAACCCCCAGATCCTTCTCCACTACGGATCCCCCCAGTTGTACTCCCCCTAGTATGTATGATGCATTCATATTCTTAGCCCCCAAGTGCATAACTTTACATTTATCAACATTAAACCTCATCTGCTACATAGTCGCCCAATTAGACAGAGCATTGAGGTCGGCTTGTAAATTGGCGACATCCTGTAAGGACGTTATTCCACTGCATAGCTTGGTGTCATCTGCAAAGACAGAAATTTTACTTTTTAATATCTTTATAAAATGATATTGGGTCTGGGATAAAAAGTAAGGGTTCCAGCACTGAACCTTGGGGTACACCACTGATAACCTTGGACCATTCAGAGTAAGAATCATTAACCACGACTCTCTGAATTCTGTCTTTTAGCCAGTTTTCTATCCATTTACAAACTGATATTTCCAATCCTGTAGACTTTACCTTACACATGAGCCGTGTGTGGGGAACTGTATCCAACGCTTTTGCAAAATCCAAGTATACCCCGTCCACCGCCACCCCTGTGTCCAAGTATACCACGTCCATCGCCACCCCTCTGTCCAAGTATACCACGTCCACCGCCACCCCTCTGTCCAAGTATACCACGTCCACCGCCACGCCTCTGTCCAAGTATACCACGTCCACCGCCACGCCTCTGTCCAAGTATACCACGTCCACCGCCACGCCTCTGTCCAAGTATACCACGTCCACCGCCACCCCTCTGTAGAAGTTAAACTAACAGGTCTATAGTTACTTGGTAAAGACTTTGTTCCCTTTTTAAATATAGGCACCACATTGGCCCTGCGCCAATCCAGTGGTACTATTCCTGTCATTAATGAGTCCCTAAAAATGAGATACAATGGCTTTGAAATTACAGAGCTCAATTCTTTTAGGATCTGTGGGTGTATGCCATCTGGTCCAGGTGCTTTATCCACCTTTATTCTGTCTAAATATTTCTGGACCATATCACTTTTGAGCCATTGTGGATTTGGGGCTGTGTCATCATTCCTAGTTGGGGCCTCAATAAACTGGAGCATAAAATTGTCCTGCAATAGGCTTATACATTTTTGCTAGGGCTGTGGAAATTAACTGTTAATTCCTCAATTAATCGATAAATTCTTTTGATCGATCAAAATTATTTTGATCGGTACTCACCTCTCCGCCGGCTTCCGGGTCTTCAGGGCGTTCCGTCGGAGATCCGGTGAAGTCACAGACACCGGCGGGGCTTGCCGTGTCCATCTGAAGGGCTCCTTTGCTGTGCCTCCATATCTGCATGCCGGCGGGAACTTACTATCTGCCACACGCAAGGGCTGTTATGCCGCGTACACACGATCGATTTTCTCGACGGTGAAAACACCGTCGAGAAAATCGACGGGAAAAACGAGGAACGGCTTGTTCCCTACACACGCCCGTTTTTCCTGACATTTTTTCTCTTGGTCGATAAAAACGACCGTGTGTAGGCTCCCTGGCAGTGTTTCCCTATGGGAAAACTGCTGCGGAAAAAAATGCCGTGAATCACGACGAGAAAAATTAGAGCATGTTCTAATTTGTCTCGTCGTGATTCATGCCGTTTTTCTCGTCGGGAAAAATGATGAACAGCCCACACACGGTCGTTTTTCTCGTCAAAGAGAAAAAATTTAATTTTTCCAGACGAGAAAAATGGTCGTGTGTACGCGCCATTACACTTCCCTCTATCACTTCCCTCTATCAACCTGGGATTCTACAGCCATCCACTGGGAGTTGTGATAGTTCCCTTCACGGGACATCTACATGCCGACGGACTGATGTTAACCCCTCCTCATCTGGATTCAGCAGTGGTTTCATTGTACACATTTTTATACCAGTATCATACTTAGCTACATGTTTTTATGACTGCTTTTGCTACTGTTTGGTATTACTCGCACCATTTTTACAGTTTATGGAACTACATCGATTTTATCTCCAGTGCAATATTTATTTTGTTGCCTACTTGAAGACTATAAAAGTTTTAATGCTATTCCCATCGAGCGCTGCCTTTGTGTGTTTTTTGTATCCTGCTATCCATTTTTCCAGTGGTTGGGAGCTGCACTGGGAATCGGCCTGCAAGGAGATCAGCTAAAAGTAGTTGGATCTGTATGTGCGTTATAATTAATCAAAATTAGTCGATTAAATTGATAAAAAGAAAAAACGATTAACCGAACACGAAAATTGTAATCAGTAACAGCCCTAATTTTTTCCCTTTAACTGTCCCAGCAGTGCCATTACTCCAGTCAATTTCTGGGTAGTGTGATAGGGAGACCCTGTGCGTCCTTAAAGGGTGTTGGTTTACACCAGATTTGGTAAAGAAAGACATGCTGATTGAACAGCTGTGTGTTGGGCTATTTAGTTCTGACATGACTATGGATCAGGGCCCCACCCAACAGACAGGAAGTCTGTCCCTGGGAGAGTCAGGTGGACTCCCATCCCTCTGAGAGGAAGTCAGAGGCTATCTATGCTGCATGGGTGCAGCCAAAGTGTGCGGGTCTGCAAGAGGCAGACGTCATTGCTGGAGTAAGCAAGAAAGCGCTACTGTCACGTACCTGACGGTGACGAGCCCGGTTAGCAGAGGGAGGCCTCCCTTACGGCTCCCACCGGCGGCCCCTGGTGGTATAACAGGAAGCACGGAGGTGGAAGGGGTACGAGTGCCTGGCAGGATCAAGAACTACCGCAGGTGATCAGGAACCAGCAGGTGAGGAGGCAGGAACCAGGAACTACAGCAGATGAGCAGACAGGAACCAGGAACTGCAGCAGGTGAGTAGACAGGAACCAGGAACTCAGCAGATGACCCGGACCGGGAGGCACAGCAGGTAGACTGGAACCACTGGGCAGCAGCAGGTGAACAGGAACCAGCAGATGAGCAGACAGGAACCAGCAGATGAGCAGACAGGAACCAGCAGATGAGCAGACAGGAACCAGGAACTCAGCAGATGACCCGGACCGGGAGGCACAGCAGGTAGACTGGAACCACTGGGCAGCAGCAGATGAACAGGAACCAGCAGATGAGCAGACAGGAACCAGCAGATGAGCAGACAGGAACCAGGAACTGCAGCAGGTGAGTAGACAGGAACCAGGAACTCAGCAGATGACCCGGACCGGGAGGCACAGCAGGTAGACTGGAACCACTGGGCAGCAGCAGGTGAACAGGAACCAGCAGATGAGCAGACAGGAACCAGGAACTCAGCAGATGACCCGGACCGGGAGGCACAGCAGGTAAACTGGAACCACTAGGCAGCAGCAGGTGAACAAGAGCCAAGGTCAGGCAGGATCGTCAGACAAGCCGGGGTCGGGTAAACTGGCAGGCAGCGAGGCACAAAAGGATCAGACAATACCGAAGTCAGAAAACAGGCCGATGGTCAGGTACAGGCAGATAGCAGGAGGGTCACAGGGAGCCGGGTCAGATACAGGTAAACAAGGCAGATCAGGTCACTTGGGATAAACACTGTAGAGCAGACAGCAGGGACTGTCTGCAAGTGAGGAGTTTAAATAGCCCTTCGGGCGTCACCTGCGGGGGCGGGAACCAGGAAGTCCAGGGCGTCTGTTCCTGACAGGGTTTCCATGACATTGCCCCCCCCCCCCAAGGGGCAGCCTCCGGATGCCCCTAGGAGCAAACTTCTCGGGGTGAGACCTCCTGAAGGCTTGTATCAGGTCTTTGGCGTGAATGTTCTCTTCGGGTTCCCAGGAGTTCTCCTCTGGTCCGTAACCCTTCCATTTTATTAAAAATTGACTCTGGCTATTTCTTCTTCGTGCGTCTAAAATAGCTTCTACCTCAAATTCCTGTTCCCCGTCTATGATGACGGGATCAGGGTGAGTCGGGGTCCGACCTGGGAATGGGTTGGAGACTGACGGTTTCAATAGAGAAACATGAAAAACAGGGTGGACCCTCAGGGAGTCGGGGAGCTCCAGCTCGTAGGCCACCTCGTTGATTTTCCTTTTGATAGGAAAAGGCCCTAGAAACTTGGGGCCCAATTTCTTGGACGGGCAAGCCAATCTTAGATTGATGGTGGAAAGCCATACTTGGTCGCCCGGTGCCAGCGCTAATTCACCCCGTCTCCTCCTGTCGTAGACCGTCTTGTTATACTCCTGAGTTCTTGCCATGGCTTCGCGTAGAAGCTGGTTGTTAGAGGAGAAGAAATTCACTTTTTCGAGAACTGCGGGCACTGAGCACTCAGGGAGAGAGTTGGGCAGAAATGTGGGGTGAAACCTGAAGTTCGCAAAAAATGGGGTCTGGTTAGTTGCGGAGTGGATGGAGTTATTGTAGGAGAACTCCGCTAGCGGAAGCAGGGAGAGCCAGTCATTCTAAGCAAAGGAGGAGAAACAACGCAAATATTGCTCGAGGGTCTGATTTGTTCTCTCAGTCTGTCCGTTGGTTTGAGGGTGGTAAGCCGAAGAGAATGATAGCTCTATTCCCAGAGTCTTGCAGAGGGACCTCCAGAACCGGGAGGTAAATTGTACCCCTCGATCGGAGACTATATTAGCAGGTACCCCGTGGAGCCTGACGACTTCTTTAATGAACATTTGTGCAGTTTCCGGGGCCGAGGGGGTCCCTCTCATAGGAACAAAATGTGCCATCTTGGACAGACGGTCCACAATCACAAAGATGGTGGTGTGATTCTCAGCCGGGGGGAGTTCAACTATGAAGTCGATAGAAAGCATTTTCCACGGTCTCTCTGGAACGGGTAAGGGCTTCAGTAGTCCCCAGGCTTTGGATCTGGACCCTTTATTCCGGGTACATGTAGTACAGGACTCCACAAACCTCCTGCAATCCTCGCGTAGTCGAGGCCACCAGAAGGTACGTTGTACCAACTCAGTGGTCTTAGCCACGCCAAAGTGCCCAGCAAGGGCATGATCGTGGCAGAGCTCTAGCACGGTTATCTTTAGTTCTTCTGGTATGAATATCCTGTCTTGGTGCCAGAGTAATCCATCCTTGGTTTGCAGATCCAGTTCAGGAGAGGGTTCCTGTCTAGTGGTGGCTTGTCTGATCCGGGAGAGTAGGTCCTCCTGAAGTAGGAGATAATTCCCAGGAGCGAGGATTGTATCGGGTGAGGAGAGTTCTTTGGATCCATGAAACATTCGGGACAAGGCGTCAGGTTTAGTGTTCTTGGCACCGGGGCGGTATGTCACATGGAAGGAGAACCGGGAAAAAAAACCGGGCCCATCTGGCTTGTCGTGGTTTTAGTCTTTTTGCAGTTTTCAGGTACTCTAAGTTCTTATGGTCGGTGAATACTAAGATCGGGTGAGCAGCACCTTCAAGTAAGTACCTCCATTCTTCCAGGGCGGACTTAATCGCCAAGAGTTCCCGGTCTCCCACGTCATAGTTCTTTTCTGCCGCAGATAATTTGCGAGAAAAGAAAGCCACCGGATGAAGCAAAGCTTTGGTTCCTTGCCTCTGTGACAATATTGCCCCTACTGCAACCTCAGAAGCATCTACCTCAAGTACAAATGGTAGGGAGGAATCTGGGTGTTTTAAGATGGATGCAGAGGTGAAGAGCCCTTTGAGATCCTCAAAGGCCTTTTGGGCCTCAGGGGACCAGTGGAAGCGGGTACCTTGCTTGGTTAGCTGAGTAATGGGTGCAATGATGGCGGAGAACCCCCGGATGAATTTACGATAAAAGTTGGCGAATCCAACGAACCGTTGGATTCCCTTCTTATCCACTGGCGCTGGCCAGTCCAAGATTGTGGTGATCTTCTGTGGGTCCATCCTGATGCCTTCGCCAGAGATGATTAATCCCAGAAATGCTATGCTCTCCCGCTCAAACTCGCATTTCTCAGCCTTCGCATATAGTTTTGCTGCCGAAGCCGGTCTAACACACTTCTGACATGCCTGCGATGAGAGTCAAGGGAGGAAGAGAAGATTAGTATGTCATCTAAATAAGCAATCACAAAGAGATCTAAAAAGTCCCGAAGAACATCATTAATTAAATACTGGAAGGTGGCAGGGGCATTGCACAGCCCGAAGGGCATCACTAAATATTCGAAATGTCCGAACCGGGAGCGGAAGGCGGTTTTCCACTCATCGCCCTCCTTGATTCGGACCAGGTTATTGGCTCCCCGGAGGTGAAGCTTAGTAAAAATAACGGCAGCTCCCAATCTTTGGAACAACTCTGGTACCAGAGGAAGAGGATAACGATTTTTAATGGTGACCTTATTTAGTTCACGGTAGTCCACACATGGCCTGAGGGTATGGTCCTTCTTTTCTACAAAGAAAATGCCTGCGCCTGCTGGCGACGTATGAACCCCTTTAAAAGGTTCTCATCGATGTAGTCCTTCAGGGCCCCCTGTTCCATCTCCGTTAAAGGGAAAATCCTACCGAAAGGAATAGCTGCTCCGGGAAGTAGATCAATGGGGCAGTCGTAGGCTCGGTGGGGTGGTAGTGTCTCTGCCCCCTGTTTACTAAACACATCGAGAAAGTCCAGGTAAGCGTCAGGGATGGCCTGACGTATTCCGGCCTCAGTGTCGGTACACATTAAGGTGGCAGGCCCAGGGGGTTTGTGTGAGCCACAGGACCGTTGGCAGTAGGAGGAAGGAAACGTGATCACCCCCGTGACCCAGTTAATGGTAGGATTATGGGCTTGTAGCCAGGGCATACCGAGAATTATGGGGAATAGTGGAGAGGAGATAATATCCAGCCGTAGATATTCTCGGTGCACCCCGGTAGAGAAGACAGTGACAGGTAGGGGAGCCGTCTTTTCGACCACGGGCCCCGACTTGATAAGGGACCCATCAGCCAGGTGAACCCGTAGTCCATGGGTCTTGGGAAGTAGAGGAATAAGTTGAGTATGGGCAAAAGTTGAGTCCATGAAGCAACTACAAGCCCCAGAGTCAATAATTGCGATGACTTGCAGGGTCCTTCCTGGGAGCTGCAGGGAGATAGAAAGAGCGAAGTGAGAGGAGGATTTAGTCTGAGGGTTGATCACAGCAGGGAATACTAACAAGCACTTACGGAACTTCAGGGGACAGTTCCTAACGAAGTGACCGGGCTCCCCGCAGTACAGGCACAGGTTGTGCGCGCGTCGGCGTTCCTCCGGAGTAAGGGAAGGGCGGAGGACCCCAAGCTGCATGGGTTCAGGAGCATCGTACGAGGGGGTCAAGGGTGCTGCAGAAGCTGGGTGCGGATGACTGGGGACCCGGGGAAGCATCCAGGTCGGCCGGGTGAAGCCCGTGGCCCTCTCAACCCTCCGTTCCCTCAGGCGTCGGTCGATCTGAATTGTCAGATCGATCAGTAGGTTCAAATTTTCTGGTATTCCTACCCTAGCCAGTTCGTCCTTCAGGGGGTCAGAAAGGCCTATGCGAAACTGGTGACGGAGGGCAGCGTCATTCCAGCTGGTGTCTGCGCTCCAGCGCCTGAATTCAGCTACATAGTCTTCGGCTGCTCTGCGTCCCTGCTGAAGGGTCCGCAGGGCGTTCTCTGCAGTGACCGAGAGCTGAGGGTCCTCGTACAATTGGGCAATGGCGTCAAAAAAAAGTGTAAGGCTGTCCAAGGACGCATCTTTGCGTTCTAGCAGGTGGTGGGCCCAGTTCTGTGGGTCTCCGGAAAGCAGCGAAATTACAAAGCCCACGTTGGTAGCTTCTAAGGAAAAGGTGCGGGGCTGTAAGGCAAAGTACAGCTCACAAGAGTTCCGGAAAGCCCTGAACTTGCTCCGGTCCCCGGAGAATCTTTCGGGTGTAGGGACCCTGGGTTCAGGGGGAAGCATGACCACCGTGGGCGCAGCTCCTGCCCCGGCGGAAGAAGTGGAGGCATGTGGACCCCCTTGAGCTCCATCGGGGTTGGTGAGGGCCCGCACTTGTCCTTCCAGGTGAGTGTAGCCTTGCTGGAGGCTCTTAACGGCCTCGGTCAGTCCCGCCAGGTGTCGGCATAGTTCCTCCATAGGTGAGGCTCCCTGCTCGGGCTCAGACATGGCTGTCTGCTACTGTCACGTACCTGACGGTGACGAGCCCGGTTAGCAGAGGGAGGCCTCCCTTACGGCTCCCACCGGCGGCCCCTGGTGGTATAACAGGAAGCACGGAGGTGGAAGGGGTACGAGTGCCTGGCAGGATCAAGAACTACCGCAGGTGATCAGGAACCAGCAGGTGAGGAGGCAGGAACCAGGAACTACAGCAGGTGAGTGGACAGGAACCAGGAACTACAGCAGGTGAGTAGACAGGAACCAGGAACTCAGAAGATGACCCGGACCGGGAGGCACAGCAGGTAGACTGGAACCACTGGGCAGCAGCAGATGAACAGGAACCAGCAGATGAGCAGACAGGAACCAGCAGATGAGCAGACAGGAACCAGGAACTGCAGCAGGTGAGTAGACAGGAACCAGGAACTCAGCAGATGACCCGGACCGGGAGGCACAGCAGGTAGACTGGAACCACTGGGCAGCAGCAGGTGAACAGGAACCAGCAGATGAGCAGACAGGAACCAGCAGATGAGCAGACAGGAACCAGCAGGTGAGCAGACAGGAACCAGCAGGTGAGCAGACAGGAACCAGCAGGTGAGCAGACAGGAACCAGGAACTCAGCAGATGACCCGGACCGGGAGGCACAGCAGGTAAACTGGAACCACTAGGCAGCAGCAGGTGAACAAGAGCCAAGGTCAGGCAGGATCGTCAGACAAGCCGGGGTCGGGTAAACTGGCAGGCAGCGAGGCACAAAAGGATCAGGCAATACCGAAGTCAGAAAACAGGCCGATGGTCAGGTACAGGCAGATAGCAGGAGGGTCACAGGGAGCCGGGTCAGATACAGGTAAACAAGGCAGATCAGGTCACTTGGGATAAACGCTGTAGAGCAGACAGCAGGGACTGTCTGCAAGTGAGGAGTTTAAATAGCCCTTCGGGCGTCACCTGCGGGGGCGGGAACCAGGAAGTCCAGGGCGTCTGTTCCTGACAGGGTTTCCATGACAGCTGTCCTGGAGTAAGCGAGGAGTGAGCTTATCTCAAGGGAAAGTCTTTGGGTCTGAGGAGCAGATCTAAGGTAGGATTGCCACCTGCACGGGATTCACCCGGACAGTTCGGGTGTGGAATCATTTGTCCGGGTTTCAGACTGCCTGAAACCCGGACACATTATTCAGACTGAACTATGGCTTTCCAGCAGGGTTGCTGGCTGCACTTGTCTAACCTGAGAGTGTCTGTTACACTCTCTTTCACACTGCCCAAAGCCAGCACTAACAACCCCCCCCCCCCCAAACTCACATACACAGACAGAAGAGGAGATAGGGCTTGATCTGCACCTCTTCCTCCCCCTTACCCCTCTTTGTCTGCCCACACTCCAATCCCTGGCACTGTGCCTCAGAAAAAGAAAGTGGGGATGGGAAATATGAAGTCCAGCAGCCTCAGATGAATCTGGATTAAAGGTGCTGACTGCCAAGGGGTGAGTGAGCTCACCATCCATCCCTGTCTGTGACTGAAGTCTCCCCCCCTTCTCTCCCTTCTCTCCCCTGCCTCTGAGTGAGTTCCCCTTTACACCAAAAGCCATAGTGTTCCCCCTTACATCAGAGTTCTCTCCGTACATCAGAGTTCTCAGTGTTCCCCCTTAAAGGGTTCCCAGAGCATCCCCTATGTTAGAGGCCCCAGAGTGCTCCCTTCCATCAGAGTCTGCAGAGTCCCTCCTTACAGTGAAAGGGAACTCTGAGTTCAGATGAAAAAGGGGAACTCTGTGGACTCTGATATAAAGGGGGACTCGTGTTATTAACTTCATATGATTAGGAATGTTATTTAATAGCAAAATATTTGTATATGGTTTATACTATAAATAAATTGCTGTGCGCCGCTAAAGTGTTCGGGTTTGACTTGAAGAAAAGGTGGCAACCCTAACCTAAGGCCTAGGCTAAAGGCCTGAAACAGCCGGATAGCAAGAAGGTAAAGCTAGGAGGCTAAACTGTTAAGTATGCAAGATACAGGAATGGTGGAACCCCCTGTGAATGCTACAGATGTTTTTGTGTACTTTTGTGCTTTTAAATAAAAATGGGCTACCATGCCCTTAAACAGAGTTCCTGACTGGCCTGAATCACTGGAAAAACGCATCCACCACGAGAGCTAACAACCTCTAATCTTACAGTAGTTAAAATCCCCCATTATTATCACCGTCCCGGCCCTTGCAGCCCTTTCCATCTGTGCGGTTGTGGTGGTGAGTCAGTCAGGTTAGTTTGGGTTCACATTCCTCCACATGACCAGATGTACATAGGTAGGGATCCCCGGGCTCCATAAACTGATATGGGATAAGGAAGGAGAAATAGAGACACACTAAAGATGGAGAACAAACTTCTCGCCGCCCCTGAGGTTGTCCTCTTAGTACTGATATTATTTTACATCTGGATTACTACGTATGTAGGGGGATGTAGGGTTTTTGCTACATTTGATTTTTTTCTAATTATGTAGTGAGCCTAAGACCCGGTTCACACTGGGGCGGCACGAATTTTGGGGTGACTCGGCGACGCGATCTCAAGACGACTTGAGAGGCGATTTGCAAAATGACTTCTGTATAGAAGTCAATGCAAGTCGTCCCGAGTCGCCCCCAAAGTAGTACAGGAACCTTTTTCTAAGTCGGAGCGACCTGTGTCGCTCCTATTAGAACGGTTCCATTGAACAGAGCGGGACGCGTCTTGTCAGGCGACTGAGTTGCCTAAAGAGTCGCCCCTGTGTGAACCGGGTCTAACTGTTCCCCTCTAAGCATACAGTGTATGTTCTCTGCCACATGTTGTTTGAGCTTGCTCCAGCACGGTGTGCTAGGGAGGTATTATTCTGTTTTACGAATACTGAATAGTTGACTCTGAACAATCAGTAGGTCTGGAGAACCTGCTGAGGCATATTGGGAGAACATAAATATATAAGCCACCCCCTGATCTGGCACTTCCTTCCTGGGCTTTTGCCCTGTGAGAACATCAGCCTAAGACACACTATTAGATTTTCTGCAGATTTTTGTCTTCAGATTTACCAAAACCATGTAGTAGAAGGACATACAAATTACAACTCTTAAGGTTTGACCTCATATTATATGGTTTTGGTAAATCTGAAGACAAAAATCTGCAGAAAATCTAATAGTGTGTATGGTGCCTAATGCCGCATACACACAGCCGTTTTTAATGTCATTGACGTTTTTCTCAACGTGAATCTTCTCAAGCCTGCCTTGCCTCACACTATCGTGAAAAAAAAACCGCTCAAATAAAGCGCGGTGACGTACAACACGTACGACGGCACTATAAAAAGGGGTAGTTCCATTTGGATGGCGCCACCCTTTGGGCTGCTTTTGCTGATCCTCGTGTTAGTAAAGTTTGGTGAGAGCCGATTTGCACTTTTCAGCCTCGTGCTCTTTAGTCCGTTACAGCGTGACGAATGTGCTATCTCCATAACAAACGCTAGTTTTACCAGAACGAGCGCTCCTGTCTCATACTTGATTCTGAGCATGCGCGTTTTTTTTCCCCTCGTAAAAGCATACACACTAACTTTTTTCACAACGCTAAAAAGAACGACGTGAAAAAATAGAGCAGGTTCTAATTTTTTTGAGGCCATTTTTCACGTCGTTAAAAATGCTCTGGAGCCTACACACGATCCTTTTTAAATGAGCAATTAAAAAAATTGCATTTTCTCGTCATGAAAAACGGTCGTGTGTACGCGGCATTAAGAGTTCGGTCTCTTGTGGGCCTAAGCATATAGATGAATGCAGTGATCTCCCCTCCTGGGGAGGAACCTCTGAAGGGGTTGGCTGGTGGAGAAAATAGTGTAGAGCCCAGGGGGAGCAAAGCTGCAAATGGACATATGGAGATGTGGAGAGGCGTGATGGACACATGGACATGTGGAGAGGCGTGATGGACACATGGACATGTGGAGAGGCGTGATGGACACATGGACATGTGGAGAGGCGTGATGGACACATGGACATGTGGAGAGGCGTGATGGACACATGGACATGTGGAGAGGCGTGATGGACACATGGACATGTGGAGAGGCGTGATGGACACATGGACATGTGGAGAGGCGTGATGGACACATGGACATGTGGAGAGGCGTGATGGACACATGGACATGTGGAGAGGCGTGATGGACACATGGACATGTGGAGAGGCGTGATGGACACATGGACATGTGGAGAGGCGTGATGGACACATGGACATGTGGAGAGGCGTGATGGACACATGGACATGTGGAGAGGCGTGATGGACACATGGACATGTGGAGAGGCGTGATGGACACGTGGAGAAGTGTGATGGACACATGGAGACGTGGAGAGGTGTGATGGACACATGGAGACGTGGAGAGGTGTGATGGACACATGGAGACGTGGAGAGGTGTGATGGACACATGGAGACGTGGAGAGGTGTGATGGACACATGGAGACGTGG
Organism: Rana muscosa; assembly: GCA_029206835.1. Taxonomy (NCBI): domain Eukaryota; kingdom Metazoa; phylum Chordata; class Amphibia; order Anura; family Ranidae; genus Rana; species Rana muscosa. The sequence goes on from JARGYO010005628.1 coordinate 1,025,363, forward strand.
AGAGGTGTGATGGACACATGGAGACGTGGAGAGGTGTGATGGACACATGGAGACGTGGAGAGGTGTGATGGACACATGGAGACGTGGAGAGGTGTGATGGACACATGGAGACGTGGAGAGGCGTGATGGACACATGGAGACGTGGAGAGGCGTGATGGACACATGGAGACGTGGAGAGGCGTGATGGACACATGGAGAGGTGTGATGGACACATGGAGACGTGGAGAAGTGTGATGGACACATGGAGACGTGGAGAGGTGTGATGGAGACGTGGAGAGGTGTGATGGAGACGTGGAGAGGTGTGATGGACACATGGAGAGGTGGAGAGGTGTGATGGACACATGGAGACGTGGAGAGGTGTGATGGACACATGGAGAGGTGTGATGGACACATGGAGAGGTGTGATGGAGACGTGGAGAGGTGTGATGGAGACGTGGAGAGGTGTGATGGAGACGTGGAGAGGTGTGATGGAGACGTGGAGAGGTGTGATGGAGACGTGGAGAGGTGTGATGGAGACGTGGAGACGTGGAGAAGTATGATAGAGTGGGAGATTATACACAGGGACCTGACCTATCCTTGCTGGTCCTGCCTTGGAAGTGGAGACCGAGATATAATTTGGACGTCCATTGGAAGGAAGTCTGAGCTCTGCAGGAGTCCAGCCAGCACAGTCTGTGATCTGAAGGTAGCAATGAGAGACTTGAGTTAGTTCTACAAGAGACGGAGTTCGAATGTCCAAGATCCAGTGTAGTCAGGGACATCCTAATCCCTACCTCACTATCTACAATACATTTATTTTCTATTTTAAAAGAGAAGTAGGTGGCTACAGAATCGATCCAATGATGTCTCTGTCCCGGTGCCTCTAAGACTGAGAACTGATTGATTAAAGACCAATGATTGCCCAGATCTTCATCTTTAGTGAGCAGAGAACCGGGACTGTCAGTCACCACTCTGTGCTCAGCCCCTCCAGAGCTCACTGGATCACCAGGCTGTGGAGGAGGTGGAAAGGACTATCACAGGTGCTGAGAAGCTGAGCCAGATGCTGGTCCAGGCATCTGGGTGGATCCCAATGTAGCACTACCCCCCCGTAGGAGCTGCTGGTTTAAAGTTTTGGGCCTACCGTTACCTTTTCTGTTCACCGCACTCGTGTCAGGGATCCTTCTTGAAGAGCTTTTATAAATGTTCACTCCAAACACTTGGATACGTTTTCTTCAAGGTTTTATTTTACCAGTTCCAACAGAGGGATAGGGGAGTTTCAGGTACTTTACTTTGCGGATCACGGGCACAATCTTAGATCCAGAGGACAAAACAGTTCCACGCTGGATTCAGCAACCACCGGATAGGCCTACTCTCACTGGCCTAGCAACCGGTGCGAAGCTCGCTGAAAGTCTCTGCCACAGACTTGATGAGTGCCGTTGCGTCGTTCCACAATATTCCACCACAAGATCGTGTAACCACACTGACACTTTTCAAAAAGTTCCTTCAGAATGCACACAGCTCACGGTGCCAGAATCTTTCAGCCGTCCGGCAGCACCGTGAGGCAAACTGGCCAGGATGCATCCTTCAATTGGAGTCCTTAATTGCTCCGCTTCTTCCCGCAGGCAAGACCGCGTAGGACCATCCCTGGACTAGTAGGCCCCAGCAACTCCTGGGGGCCTACTTCTCAGTTGCAGAGCCTCGGGCCAGCAGGCCCCGAGGCTGAAAATGGCTCACACATCCCTGAGGCCAAGAGGGCCCTCAGGTCAGGATCCAGCAACGCCCCTGGCAACGAACCCCGATGAGACAGAGACTGCTCTAAGTACCCCCTCCCAGAATGCACAGCGGGTTGACCATGCCCCCTGAGCCACTTCTGGGAAAGTAATACCCAATACACCTAGCCTGCTGAAATTTCCAACCCTGACCCGTGGTGACAGTGACACCTACTGTCAGGTGGAAAACGCGCAGCCCAGCTAGACTGAAACAGAGCCAGTAATTTACATAATTCTTTCTGAGCTGAACTACAGCTCAGAAAACTAAATTTAACATATAGCGTCTACAACAATAAAGTTGGGATTGCTCCAGAGTCTGGACCGGCTGAGTGAGTCAGCCAACAGCGGGCGAAATTCAGGTCACAGGAGTGCAGAACGAAGTGCCCTCCTGTGATCCTCAAATTCTGGGGCTTACACTGTTTACATTCAGAAAACACAATGAAAATGATATCGGAATAAATATGGAAGTCCATTAATTTGTGTCCCTTCCATCTGCCCAGAGTTCAGCTTTAATCTGTGGAAAGACTTTGTTCAGAGGAGTCCCTGCAGCTACGACTTGTCTATCCAGAGACAGAGTGGCCAGGGAGGGGGGGACATGGTGATGTCATGACCTCTTCTATCACCGTTCGTGGAATGGCGCGGTGAACGCTCGGGTGGCGCGGTAACGCTGGGACGCTCTGACATGTCTTCGCTTTGTTGCAGATTTCCTCGGCAATTTATCAGCCAGAATGAAGGTGCAAATCTTGGCTTTTCACAAGTCATTACATAAAACAAGGCTGTGACTGCGGAAACGCCCGCAGCCAGATGCAGAGTCATATTGCTACTGACAAGCGATAATGGCAATAATTTATTGTCTGAAATATATCCAGCCAGATGAGGAAACGCAGCCAAAAATGTAATAGATTTTTGTGTTTTATCTGGTGAACGGTCCACTTCATGTCCTACGTCTGCTACAAAGTATAAAAAGTGAATATTGGAATTGGACATCTCATAGATTGCTACAAATATTATTCACTGGAATCAGCTTTTCCCAGCAATACAATGTAACAAAAAACTCGGGGGGGGGGGGTACAGTGTCCCCATCTTCTGATGGCTCCTTCCAGCAGGATATTGCACCATGTCACAAAGCTCCAATCATCTCACCATTGGACAATGAGGTCCCTGTCCTCCAATGGCCTCCACACTCACCGCATCTCATCCAATAGAGCACCTTTGGGATGTGGTGGACCAAAATCTCAGAGGAACGTTTCCAACACCTTGTTGTATTTATTCCACCAAGAATGAAGGCCAAAGAGGGTCCAACCCGCTACTAGCAAGATGGACCTAATAAAGGGGGTCCAACCCGCTACTAGCAAGGTGGGCCTAATAAAGGGGGTCCAACCCGCTACTAGCAAGGGGGACCTAATAAAGGGGGTCCAACCCGCTACTAGCAAGGTGGGCCTAATAAAGGGGGTCCAACCCGCTACTAGCAAGGTGGGCCTAATAAAGGGGGTCCAACCCGCTACTAGCAAGGTGGGCCTAATAAAGGGGGTCCAACCCGCTACTAGCAAGGGGGACCTAATAAAGGGGGTCCAACCCGCTACTAGCAAGGTGGGCCTAATAAAGGGGGTCCAACCCGCTACTAGCAAGGGGGACCTAATAAAGGGGGTCCAACCCACTACTAGCAAGGTGGGCCTAATAAAGGGGGTCCAACCCGCTACTAGCAAGGGGGACCTAATAAAGGGGGTCCAACCCGCTACTAGCAAGGTGGACCTAATAAAGGGGGTCCAACCCGCTACTAGCAAGGAGGACCTAATAAAGGGGGTCCAACCCGCTACTAGCAAGGAGGACCTAATAAAGGGGGTCCAACCCGCTAATAGCAAGGAGGACCTAATAAAGTGGCCGGTGAGGGTATATTACCCCATATAATACCCCCATACAGTATAGCTGCCCCATGTGGTAGATTCTAAAGGCTTCGCTTTACCAGGAGAGGATATTGTGATGAAATGGAATAAAATGAAGACATTTACCCGTTCTCTAGTGATCCCAATTTTCAGTTTCTGTACATCATCTGAAGCCTCAGATCCCGAGTACACGATCCGCTCCCTGAGCTCTCGCTAATATAGACTCAGTCACTAGGGTAACCCTATTTTAAACAAAAGCCGTGGAATAATGATTTACGGTTGCCATGGCAGCAGATAGTCTCACAAGGCAATGGCTGACAGTGGTTGACTAGCTGGGGTCATGTGATATGACGGCGGCTCCACGCGACAAAACCTCACACATCGCCAGGAAGAAAATTCCAATTATACCCGTTTCCTTCTGCAGCAGTTATACGCTCTTGATTAGTACATACCATGAGATCGACATGGAGGATATGAAGTTTCACACCCCTTGAAATTTCCCAAATTTTGTCACGTTACAACCAAAACCGTAAAAGGTATTTTATTGGGATTTTATGTGATAGACCAACACAAAGTGTCACATAATTGTGAAGTGGAAGGAAAATTATACAAATAAATGTGTGAAAAGTGTGTGTGTGGGGGGGCATTTGAATGGCGCCCCCTTTACTCCAATACACCTAACTAAAATCTAGTGGAGTCATTTGCCTTCAGAAGTCACCTAATTAGTAAATAGAGTCCACCCGTGTGTCATTTAATCTCAGTATAAATACAGCTGTGAAGCCCTCAGAGGTTTGTTAGAGAACCTTAGTGAACAAACAGAATCATGAAGGCCAAGGAATACACCAGACAGGTCAGGGATAAAGTTGTGGAGAAGGATAAAGCAGGGTTAGGTTATAAAAAAAATCTCCCAAGCTTTGATCATCTCACGGAGCTCTGTACAATCCATCATCGGAAAATGGAAAGAGTATGGCACAACTGCCAACCTACCAAGACATGGCCATCCACCTAAACTGACCGGGCCGGGCAAGGAGAGCATTCATCAGAGAAGCAGCCAAGAGACCCATGGTAACTCTGGAGGAGCTGCAGAGATCCACAGCTCAGGGGGGAGAATCTGTCCACAGGACAACTATTAGTCGTGCTTCTCCACAAATCTGCCCTTTATGGAAGAGTGACAAGAAGAAAGACATTGGGGAAAGAAAGTCATAAGAAGTCCAGTTTGCAGTTTGTGTGAAGCCATGTGGGGGACACAGTAAACATGTGGGGGACACAGCAAACATGCGAGAAGCCATGTGGGGGACACAGCAAACATGCGAGAAGCCATGTGGGGGACACAGCAAACATGCGAGAAGCCATGTGGGGGACACAGCAAACATGCGAGAAGCCATGTGGGGGACACAGCAAACATGCGAGAAGCCATGTGGGGGACACAGCAAACATGCGAGAAGCCATGTGGGGGACACAGCAAACATGCGAGAAGCCATGTGGGGGACACAGCAAACATGCGAGAAGCCATGTGGGGGACACAGCAAACATGCGAGAAGCCATGTGGAGGACACAGCAAACATGTGAGAAGCCATGTGGGGGACACAGCAAACATGTGGAAGCCATGTGTGCCTTCAGCAGCTGCTGGTGGGAGAGGAGAGGAGGAAAGCTGTCAATGCAGAAAGGGGCACACAGGGAGGCCAGGACAGCAGGGGGTGGGGGTGCAGATACCATTCCCCCTGCAGCGCAGCCAGAGGAAGAAAAAGGAGGAGAAGCTGGCAGAGCTGCAGGGGGAGCCACAAGAGTTGTCAATGAGGCAGTACAACTGTCGCTCCTGCTCCGGCGAGTCCACAGGTACCAGGGCCCCCATTTTAACTGATGGGGCCCAGACCCGGTACAGGAGGGCTGACTGTACTGCCTTATCAGCGGCCCTGTCTGGGCCCCTTGTGCCTCCTTTGCTAATGATCGGAACCCTTCCTCCTCTGCCAGTTCTTGTCTGCGGATACTTCCATGCTTCGTTTCGCTGGATGACTGTTGGACTTGCTATTGTTGGCTGTATTAAAGAACTTGTATCTCTGTTACAATGAAGACCTGAGAAGAAATCATTGCTGCATTTTCTACTATTGTACCTTTTAACTCCAATAAAAATATTGGCGTATAAAAGGAACTTGTCAGGACGGACATGCGGAAGCTTCCATGTTGACCATTTTGGAGGTGTGGGCGTTCTTATCTTTTCTTCTCTACACCAGGAATCGCTGAAATAAATCTGTAGATTATCAGATATTAGGACACCTCCCCACATGCTTGGTACTAAGTCAGCGAATTACTAAGCAGTGAGGGAGAAGGATGAGCCCTGGACTAGGCACCTTAGAAAACAAGTCGGCAGTGGCGGCTCCATTGCTTTGGTCTTTACACGGTTCCCTTTGAAATGTTTGTGAAACGCGTCGTGGTTCTTATCGGTATGATATAAGATGGTGATGATATTTACAGGGAATCCTTTGGTCCAAAACAACCTCATACAGCAAACTCTCGAAATACAACAAAATTGTGGCACACTTCTACCAATTATGGCTCAAAGCACAACACACTTTTGAATTGTCTTCACTCACTCCTCCCCTTGCTTCCTTTCTAGGTGACCTGAGATTTACCCGTACTCACGGAGATCACCACTCTTTCACCTATTGGACCCATAATAAGCTCACTTCACTTAAATCATTACAAATAAATGGGGAGTTCTCCTCATTCACCGCTCTGCAAGATAAATATAGTATCCCCACATCCGAACTTCAACACTATAACCAAATCAAAGCCTTTTACGCAGAACATTACTCTCTCACCACCAAGCCCCCTGTTACTGTATTTGAACGGATCTGCATCTCTTCTTCTAGAGATAAAGGTATCATATCCCATCTATATAGCTATCTAAACACTTTTCATTCACTCGACAAGTCCGGTCAGATGCTCCATTGGGAAACTGACCTAAATAACACCTTCACAGTAGATGAATGGCATAATATGTCGGATAATCTCCGGAGGAGTAACATAGCTATCTCCTCCAGAGAAACTCCCATTAAAATATACTCTAGATGGTATCTCACCCCGTCCAAGCTCAACACATTTTATCCTTCTATTTCTCCATACTGTTTCAGGGGCTGTCCAGAACCAGGCACTATCCTACATACATTCTGGAGCTGCAAATTCCTGCATCATATATGGCGCCATGCTGCAGAAATTTTTGATAATACCTTGAAACAGAAAATCCCAATCTCCCCACAGATTTGCCTTCTATATGCAGATATACCCAATGTTCCCATCCCTTGCAAAAGACTTTTCCATACTTTATGTAGCTCCATCCAATGGATGATTGCCTCCAATTGGAGATCAAACAATCTGCCTTGGGCGCAGGTGCTAGCTCAGATGGAGACGATAAAACTTTCGGAAAGAATCTTTCACACACTTCACGATACCTTCCAGGTTTTTGTAAGGAAATGGTCATATTGGCCTACAACATAACTCATTACCCTAGAACCTGAATTTCCACCCACACACTCTAGCAAATTCATGCAATTTTGACCTATAGTGCCTACCCTGTTTATATATAACATACGCCCATGTAGGAACCCTTTGTACCAGAAAACTTTTTATATATTTACTATCTTCATGTATGAGCTCGATTATCTCCTCTTCTTTTGAATTTTTTATTTCTTTTAATATTGATTACCTTTATAAACACTCTATGTAACTGTACATCTGAACTTCCTAATAAAATTTTTGTAAACAAAAAAAAAAAGATGGTGATGATAGAAGAATTAGGATGATAGAATAACATTGCCTGGCAGTTCTCAATCCCTTTTATCTCTTGTATAGTGCTCAATAAACTTCCCCGATACAATCAATAAACTTCCCCGATACAATCAATAAACTTCCCCGATACAATCAAAGAGTTACAAGGATTTGCATTTTCTTAGCATAGAATAAGAGGCGTCGGTACGGCTCTCCCTGAGTCTCCTCCCTCCCACACTACAATATTTACAACAAATAACACTTTGAAAGAAATAATCTTGTTTCACGCTGGATTTTGTTCAGGCTCTCAGGCGTTTGATTATTCCCGCTATAGACGCACATCTCCAAATCTACCTTCTTCTTCCTTCCAAGTCATCAGCCTGCCCCCCCCCCCCCAGCATCTGGTCACTCGACAATTCTGAATACAACCAATGAATGGCTTTGTTTGCCCCAAGGGCAGACATATTGCCTGTGCCGGACAGTGGTGCCAACAATTCTGACATTATTTTGCTGCAGAAATTCCAGACCTTGAAAATAAATTATTACACCCCGAAAAGAGTAACAATATGGCCAAAAGCTGGGGGAACAGAAAAGGGCCTTCACCAACCACAGGGCTGGAAGAGCACAATTGTCCACAATAATGATGGATGATTACCAGGACCCTTCACTGGAGACACCTAGACTCTATAATCTGGAGGGGAGTTCATAGACTTTGGGCCATATAGTGTATCAGTTTAAAGATAGATGACCCCATTACTATCAATAGTAGAGTTTTTTTATCATGAGACAGGACTCATGTTGGATGAAAAAGGCCTGGTTCACAATCAGGGTTCCAATTCACCCCAAAGGTGATCAGTAGGACACTCCAGTTCCTCCACACCATACTGGTCCCAACATGTCTTTATGGAGCTGGCTCCACTCTTCAGGGAAGGCTTCCTACAAGATTTGGTGTCTGTGGCCATTTGTGAGGTCAGGTACTGATGTTGGATGAAAAGATCTGGCTCACATATTGGGCCTCATGTTGGGCACCAAAGAAAAGACCTGGCTTGCCATTAATATTCCAATTCATCCCAAAGGTGATCAGTAGGGATGAGGCCAGGTGTTCAGTAGGGATGAGGTCAGGGCTCTGTGCAGGACACTGGAGTTCCTCCACACCAAACTGGTCACACCATGTCTTTGTACACGGGAAAATGAATAGTTACTGAGTCTGGCCAAAGGCAGGTAGACACGAGCGCGTTGAGCTCCTCTCCTGACTGCAATGAAGATCGGTGCTTTGTTTGGAAGGAGCAGTGCAGGTTATCTGCAGTCAAGTGCGCTGCTCTATGCACACCACAAATTCCATAGTACATTAGTTCCTAGATCACAGTCAATAGTCCCTAATTCATAGTCTATAGGCCCTATTTACAGTCCTACTGTGTTTACCTCATTTAATTTTTTTCTCCATCTCAGAGCTGCTGATTTTCTTCTGGTCTTTTTCAGTCACTTCCTGTCTACATGATCTCCCTCCAGTGTGAGCTGCACATCATTTCTTTCTGACCTTTACAACAGCAGAGCATGCCTGCCTAGTGCAGAGTAACATGACAGAGAGCAGGAAAGGATTGGAAGGCTATTATTGGCTTAGAACAGGAAATGATTGGATGACTATTGGCTGAGAACAGGAAAGGATTGGAAGGCTATTGGCTGAAAGCAGGAAAGGATTGGAAGGCTATTGGCTGAGAACAGGAAAGGATTGGATGACTATTGGCTGAGAACAGGAAAGGATTGGAAGGCTATTGGCTGAAAGCAGGAAAGGATTGGAAGGCTATTGGCTGAGAACAGGAAATGATTGGATGGCTATTGGCTGAGAACAGGAAAGGATTGGAAGGCTATTGGCTGAGAACAGGAAAGGATCGGATGGCTATTGGCAGAGAACAGGAAAGGATTGGATGGCTATTGGCAGAGAACAGGAAAGAATTGGATGGCTATTGGCTGAGAACAGGAAAGGATTGGAAGGCTATTGGCTGAGAACAGGAAAGGATTGGAAGGCTATTGGCTGAAAGCAGGAAAGGATTGGAAGGCTATTATTGGCTCAGAACAGGAAATGATTGGATGGCTATTGGCTGAGAACAGGAAAGGATTGGATGGCTATTGGCTGAGAACAGGAAAGGATTGGAAGGCTATTGGCTGAAAGCAGGAAAGGATTGGATGGCTATTGGCAGAGAACAGGAAAGGATTGGATGGCTATTGGCTGAGAGCAGGACAGGATTGGATGGCTATTGGCTGAGAACAGGAAAGGATTGGATGGCTATTGGCTGAGAGCAGGAAATGATTGGAAGGCTATTGGCTGAGAGCAGGAAAGGATTGGAAGGCTATTGGCTGAGAACAGGAAAGGATTGGAAGGCTATTGGCTTAGAACAGGAAAGGATTGGAAGGCTATTGGCTGACAACAGGAAAGGATTGGAAGGCTATTGGCTGACAACAGAAAAGGATTGGAAGGCTATTGGCTGAGAGCAGGAAAGGATTGAATGGCTATTGGCTGAGAACAGGAAAGAATTGGATGGCTATTGGCTGAGAGCAGGAAAGGATTGGATGGCTATTGGCTGAGAGCAGGAAAGGATTGGATGGCTATTGGCTGAGAACAGGAAAGGATTGGATGGCTATTGGCTGAGAGCAGGAAAGGATTGGAAGGCTATTGGCTGAGAACAGGAAAGGATTAAATGGCGATTGGCTGAGAGCAGGAAAGGATTGGAAGGCTATTGGCTGAGAATAGGAAAGGATTGGATGGATATTTGCTTAGAACGGGAAAGGATTGGATGGCTATTGGCTGAGAACAGGAAAGGATTTGATGGCTATTGGCTGAGAGCAGGAAAGGATTGGAAGGCTATTGGCTGTTTGTTGGTTGAAAAATATCTAAGTAAATCATTTCATCTGAGATCATAAAAAATCCTTTTCATTGCAGTGTGTACCCATAGACAGCCGAAGTACCGGACATAAGATCCAATCATGTACTGTATATACATCCCAGCATGTGTATACATCCCAAGCACCAGCCATAGGATCCCAGGATCCCACCATGTATATACATCCCAGGGATCCCACCATGTATATACATCCCAGGGATCCCACCATGTATATACATCCCAGGGATCCCACCATGTATATACATCACAGGGATCCCACCATGTATATACATCCCAGGATCCCACCATGCATATACACCCCAGGATCCCACCATGTATATACATCCCAGGATCCCACCATGTATATACATCCCAGGATCCCACCATGTATATATATCCCAGGATCCCACCATGTATATACATCCTGAGGATCCCACCATGTATATACATCCCAGGATCCCACCATGTATATACATCCTGAGGATCCCACCATGTATATACATCCCAGGATCCCACCATGTATATACATCCCAGGATCCCACCATGTATATACATCCCGAGGATCTCACCATGGATATACATCCCGAGGATCCCACCATGTATATACATCCCGAGGATCCCACCATGGATATACATCCCAGGATCCTACCATGTATATACATCCCGAGGATCCCACCATGGATATACATCCCAGGATCCCACCATGTATATACATCCTAGGATCCCACCATGTATATACATCCCAGGATCCCACCATGGATATACATCCCAGGATCCCACCATGTATATACATCCTAGGATCCCACCATGGATATACATCCTAGGATCCCACCATGGATATACATCCCGAGGATCCCACCATGGATATACATCCCAGGATCCCACCATGTATATACATCCTAGGATCCCACCATGTATATACATCCCAGGATCCCACCATGGATATACATCCCAGGATCCCACCATGTATATACATCCCAGGATCCCACCATGTATATACATCCCAGGATCCCACCATGTGTATATATATCCCAGGATCCCACCATGTATATACATCCTGAGGATCCCACCATGTATATACATCCCAGGATCCCACCATGTATATACATCCTGAGGATCCCACCATGTATATACATCCCAGGATCCCACCATGTATATACATCCCGAGGATCTCACCATGGATATACATCCCGAGGATCCCACCATGTATATACATCCCGAGGATCCCACCATGGATATACATCCCAGGATCCCACCATGTATATACATCCCGAGGATCCCACCATGGATATACATCCCAGGATCCCACCATGTATATACATCCTAGGATCCCACCATGGATATACATCCCAGGATCCCACCATGGATATACATCCCAGGATCCCACCATGGATATACATCCTAGGATCCCACCATGGATATACATCCCGAGGATCCCACCATGGATATACATCCCAGGATCCCACCATGTATATACATCCTAGGATCCCACCATGTATATACATCCCAGGATCCCACCATGGATATACATCCCAGGATCCCACCATGTATATACATCCCAGGATCCCACCATGTATATACATCCCAGGATCCCACCATGTGTATATATATCCCAGGATCCCACCATGTATATACATCTTGAGGATCCCACCATGTATATACATCCCAGGATCCCACCATGTATATACATCCCAGGATCCCACCATGTATATACATCCCGAGGATCTCACCATGGATATACATCCCGAGGATCCCACCATGTATATACATCCCGAGGATCCCACCATGTATATACATCCCGAGGATCCCACCATGTATATACATCCCAGGATCCCACCATGTATATACATCCCAGGATCCCACCATGTATATATATCCCAGGATCCCACCATGTATATACATCCTGAGGATCCCACCATGTATATACATCCCAGGATCCCACCATGTATATACATCAGCCTTTCTCAACACAGGGGAACCCTTGAGATAACTTTCGGATCCCAGGGAACCCCTACTAAAAATTACTTTAGCTACAACTCATGGTATGTTAGTGACATGGTCAGTGGGAATAGTGGTCCATATGCTTATGGCCATTGGGAAGAATTACCCCTATACAAATAGCTATAAAGATCAATGGTGTCAGTTGGAACTTCTCTGAGATTCAGAAATTGCTCATTGCTCAAGGAACCCCTAGCAACGTCTACGGGAACCCTAGGGATCCATGGAACCCTGGTTGAGAAACCCTGATATACATCCTGAGGATCCCACCATGTATATACATCCCAGGATCCCACCATGTATATACATCCCAGGATCCCACCATGTATATACATCCCGAGGATCCCACCATGTATATACATCCCAGGATCCCACCATGTATATATATCCCAGGATCCCACCATGTATATACATCCTGAGGATCCCACCATGTATATACATCCCAGGATCCCACCATGTATATACATCCTGAGGATCCCACCATGTATATACATCCCAGGATCCCACCATGTATATACATCCCGAGGATCTCACCATGGATATACATCCCGAGGATCCCACCATGTATATACATCCCGAGGATCCCACCATGTATATACATCCCAGGATCCCACCATGTATATACATCCCAGGATCCCACCATGTATATATATCCCAGGATCCCACCATGTATATACATCCTGAGGATCCCACCATGTATATACATCCCAGGATCCCACCATGTATATACATCCCAGGATCCCACCATGTATATACATCCCGAGGATCCCACCATGTATATACATCCCGAGGATCCCACCATGTATATACATCCCAGGATCCCACCATGTATATACATCCTGAGGATCCCACCATGTATATACATCCCAGGATCCCACCATGTATATACATCCCGAGGATCCCACCATGTATATACATCCCGAGGATCTCACCATGGATATACATCCCGAGGATCCCACCATGTATATACATCCCGAGGATCCCACCATGTATATACATCCCGAGGATCCCACCATGGATATACATCCCGAGGATCCCACCATGGATATACATCCCAGGATCCCACCATGTATATACATCCTAGGATCCCACCATGTATATACATCCCAGGATCCCACCATGGATATACATCCCAGGATCCCACCATGTATATACATCCTAGGATCCCACCATGGATATACATCCTAGGATCCCACCATGGATATACATCCTAGGATCCCACCATGGATATACATCCCGAGGATCCCACCATGGATATACATCCCAGGATCCCACAATGTATATACATCCTAGGATCCCACCATGTTTATACATCCCAGGATCCCACCATGCAGGGCCGTTTGAAGGAATTTGGGGGCCCCTAGCAGAATTTACAAGACAGTTGTTGAGCGGGGGGTGTTGTGCTACTGTTGAGCGCGGGGGGGGGTGCTACCGCGGGCCATTGACGCCGATCGCGGGGGGGGTGACGCGGGACTGTGACGCCGATTGCGGGGGGGGGGGAGCGATCGCAGGACTGCTGGGGCCCCAGGCCAGCTCGGGCCCCAAGCAGTTGTTTGGTTTGCCTGTCCTGTTCCGACGGCCCTGCCACCATGGATATACATCCCAGGATCCCACCATGTATATACATCCCAGGATCCCACTATGTATATACATCCCAGGATCCCACCATGTATATACATCCCAGGATCCCACCATGTATATACATCCCAGGATCCCACCATGTATATACATCCCAGGATCCCACCATGGATATACATCCCAGGGATCCCACCATGTATATACATCCCAGGATCCCACCATGTATATACATCCCAGGATCCCACCATGGATGGGGAGTGTTTGTGGCCCTGGCAGTGCGGCACAGATCTCCACTAGTCAGATGTGCGGAGAGGGGAAGACTGGAGAGCTGCGCTGGGTCTGCATGGGAAACCCTCAATCTCTTCTCTGGATGACTCACCCTGTTCTCCGGCTCCAGGAAAATCTCTGCCAATTACATCGGAGTCAGGAGAAGCCGGCGTGACCGAGGCCATCAAATTCTAAGCACTGCTCCAACGCTATACACCAGACTCCGCATACTAATAACTGCTGTACCGACAGCGAGGTGCGGAGAAGGGAAAACACGGCCAATCTCATTCACTAAAACATTAACAATCACAATAACTCGGATCTATAAAGCCCCTCCACAGGGTGCGAATGGTAAAGTCTATTTCTCAGTATATTTGGCTCCATGCCTCGCTGTATACGGATTCAAATAATTTTTTGTCAATCTGTTACAAAGTTTCTTACCAGAGATCCTGCCAGTAACAGAACTTCCCTTCGCAGGATGACAACGCTAACTCAGTGTTAGTAGCAGCGTTGTCAGCCCGCGGTTTTCCCCATTGCACTGCCTATCAGGGGAGCAGGAGACACACACAGACCAGCCCAATGGACAAGCGAAGTAGCTGACAACGCTCACGCCGATGGTAAGGCCGTGGATTAGCGTTGTCACCGCGCAACAGGAAGCAATGTTACTGGCAGGATCTCCAGGCAAGAAACTTTACAACAGAATGACAGAGAATGAAAAATGGAAACACAGTGAGAAATGACACCACCCATGCTGAAGAGGGGTTTACATAAGGGTCCATAGGAGTCCATAAGAGTCCATAGGGGTCCATAAGGGTCCATAGGGGTCCATAAGGGTCCATAAGGGACCATAAGGGTCCGGAACACATTGAGGTCCAGGCAGGAACATCATATGAAAACCAGCTTCTCTCCATCTCAGTCCTAAAGAGAACCTGTACTTCCGCTCCTGAACTCTCCTTTCTCCAGGCTGGCTGACTGTAGATGGACATTATATCTCTGGCTGTAGTTAGAAGGATTCATGATGGCTTCCTTCCTCCCCGGGGTTTTGTTTTATATTCTTCCGGATTAATAATGTGGATTAGAATGAGGTGCGGGTGGTGAACTTTGATCTCATTTAATAATTTAATGACATTTGATGGTTCTCCGGCCTGCGGGTCACGTTATACGTCATCATGGTATCCTTATTATATGGTGGATATACAATAGCCGTGGGGAGGGGGGGGGGGTTATATTTTGTGTATTGCGTCTGCGACGAACCCTCTGTCCTCAAACAGATCTAGGTCCGCCGTCAATACTTCCTCTGTCCAGAACCAGCACCCTCCAAGCTTCTTTAGCCCCCCCCCCCCAGTCCACAGACACAACACCTCCGTGTAGGGTAAAACCACAAACTGCTTTATTCAAGCACATGTTAACAGATATCTCTCTTCCCTCCCACCCTTGGAAAACAGGGCGGGTTAAACTGTCCAATGACAATGGTGATACAGGTCAGGTGTGTTTAACTCCTCAGTACACAGTCGTATCAGCAGGGGGGTTGGAGGAATCCCCCCTCCCTTTTTCCTCACAGCAAACACACTTGCACATCCCATAATAGTTGAGGCAGCCACAATAGACAATAGAATACAGTCCCACCCCAAACCATCACAGCAAATAGTCCAACAGAATGGCACAGCACACATTATATATACATATATAGAGCATTGAATCTGACTAGCACAGATCATAGTGGGGGTTCTCATTCACCCTGTGCCCCTATTAGAGACACAGGGTGATCTACACATAAGAGGCTTCGGGGGAAGCTGGACAAGGAGCCTCCAGAACTCTCCAGGGCAAGCTGAGCCGCACCAACCCCCCCACCCAAAGTCACTCCTGTCACAGCGTCATTCTCAGAAATACCGAGATCCAAATCCATTTATTTAATAGAGACCTCTAATAACAGAAAAAAAGCCCCTTTTGTGGAGCTCATTCTGAAAATGCTGGTTGCCTGGCTGTCTGTGGCCTCAGTAATGAAGCTTCTGGATGTACCCAGGAGCTACTAGATTGAATGTACCCTCAAAGGTCCCCACTGGATGTACCCTCAAAGGTCCCCACTGGATGTACCCTCAAAGGTCCCCATTCTTCTTTCGTTGTCAATCCCCCAGGGTCAGTCTTCTCCATGTATTTTGGGATGCCTCCTCATTACTTCATTGTGGAAATCAGTAAGGACATTTCCTCTGAATAAAGATCCCTTCGCTTTCTTATTCCATCAATCCCCTTTCCACCCAAATATACGAAAACTCTTGGTATTTAATCTACAGACTTATTGGATAATGTACTCCCATCCTTTGGAAACAATCATCCCCTCCATCATGGTGCAATTGTTTTTCCACATTAATGAAACCATGGAAGACCCTGTCTCTATCATTGAAAAAACGAAGGAAAACCTGGAAATATTGTTTAGCTTTCCTTACCACTCAGGAATATGACTCAATCCCACTAGATGGACCAACATGGACCTTCATAGACTTACATGGACCTACATGGACCTATGTTCTCAAGGCTGGTCCCACGTGACTTATTTTCTCACACCAAGAGTTGACTTATCCCCTCTTCCCTCCCTTCCACTGAAGGCCCCACTTATCCCCCTCACCCCTCCTTGTGTTTTTATCTTTTCTGTCTTACCAGATCCCATCTGTAACGACACCCCGATATGAAAGGGGTTAAAGTCGCTTAGGACATCCCATTCCCGAACACAAAGGCAGCTACCGAACACTCCAACCAGCCGAACAAGAAACCCATACGAATAATTCTCCCCCAAGTACGAGACGAAGCTCCGTGTTGAGGGTCAAGCAGGAATGAATCTTTATTGAAAGCAATACAAGTTTTATACACAGTCAAAAGAGGAGGTGCATACCTCCTGCTCATTTTACTCTGGAAATACACCTGTGACCAGAAACCTAATTAACATGATCTCATTAACTAATCCCTTTTGACAGCCTAAATGACTCAGAGACATTACCTTTAGGCCAGACTTGCCGCCTTGTAGCTCAGAAGACACAATCAACATTATCACAAATCAACACAGAACTCCTTCACACAATAGCAGAGTTAGTTACCAAACACCAGATCCCATCTTCCCAAACTCCACACCAGACCCCATCCCCCCAAATTCCACACCAGACCCCATCCCCCCAAATTCCACATCAGACCCCATCCCCCCAAACTCCACACCAGACCCCATCCCCCCAAATTCCACACCAGACCCCATCCCCCAAATTCCACACCAGACCCCACCCCCCCAACTCCACACCAGACCCCACTGCCCCACACTTCACACCAGACCCTATCCCCCCAAACCCCACACCAGTCTCCATCTCCCCAAACTAAACACCAGACCCTATCCTCCCAAACTCCACATCAGACCCCACCGCCCCACACTTCACACCAGACCCTATCCCCTAAACACAGACTCCGTCCCCCCAAACTCCACACCAGACTCCACCCCCCCAAACTAAACACCAGACCCCATCCCCCAAACTCCACAGCAGACCCCATCTTCCCAAACTCCACAGCAGACCCCATCCCCCCAAACTCCACAGCAGACCCCATCCCCCCAAACTCCACACCAGACCCCATCCCCCCAAACTCCCCACCAGACCCTATCCCCCTAAACTCCACACCAGACCCCATCTTTCCAAATTCCACACCAGACCCCATCCCCCCAAACTCCACACCAGACCCCATTCTCCCAAACCCCACACCAGACTCCCCCCCAAACTAAACACCATACCCCATCCCCCCAAACTCCACACCAGACACCATCCCCCCAAAGTCCACACAAGCCCCTATCCCCCAAACTCCACACCAGACCCCATCCCCCCAAACTCCCCATCCCCAAAACTCCACACAATCCCCTATGCCCCAAACTCCACACCAGACCCCAGACCCCCAAATTTCACACCAGACCCCCCCTTCCCAAATTTCCCACCAGACCTCATCCCCCCCAAACCCAACACCAGACCCTTATCTGGGCATGCTAGGAAGGGGAGGGGGTGGGGGAGTGACAAAAAAAATTATATACTACAAAATATATACTTTCCAAGTAGAAAAATATGCAAAAGTGTAAAATTTACAATAAAACATTCTGTGGGTCCTCCTTGGAGTCAGAATTCTGGTAATAGTACTATGAGATAATCCACATCAAATCTGAAGGAATAAAACCCCAAATGACATCAAATGATCCCCAAAATCCAAGGAGGACCCAGAGAAGGTTTTATTGTAAATTTTACACTTTTGCATGTTTTTCTACTTGGAAAGTATATGTTTGTGGTATTATCAATTTTGTTGTTCGGGTTTATTTGTCTGGAAGTGAAGTGGAAGGGAGGGAAGAGGGGATAAGTCAACTCTTGGTGTGAGAAAAGAAGGCATGTGGGACCAGCCCTGAGAACATAGGTCCATTTAAGTCCATATAAGTCAATGTATGTCCATGTTGATCCATCTAGTGGGATCTACATATATGTATCCCGGGAGAGGAGCTCACCAATGTCATACATGTATCCCCAGAGACGAGCTCACCGATGTCATACATGTATCCCCGGAGAGGAGCTCACTGATGTCATACATGTATCCCCGGAGACGAGCCCACCGATGTCATACATGTATCCCGGAGAGGAGCTCACCGATGTCATACATGTATCCCTGGAGACGAGCTCACCGATGTCATACATGTATCCCCGGAGACAAGTTCACCGATGTCATACATGTATCCCCGGAGACAAGTTCACCGATGTCATACATGTATCCCCGGAGACGAGCTCACCGATGTCATACATGTATCCCCGGAGACGAGCTCACCGATGTCATACATGTATCCCCGGAGACGAGCTCACCGATGTCATACATGTATCCCCGGAGAGGAGCTCACCGATGTCATACATGTATCCCCGGAGACGAGCTCACCGATGTCATACATGTATCCCCGGAGACGAGTTCACCGATGTCATACATGTATCCCCGGAGACAAGTTCACCGATGTCATACATGTATCCCCGGAGACAAGCTCACTGATGTCATACATGTATCCCCGGAGACGAGCTCACTGATGTCATACATGTATCCCCGGAGAGAAGCTCACCAATGTCATACATGTATCCCTGGAGAGGAGCTCACCGACGTCATACATGTATCCCCGGAGACGAGCTCACTGATGTCATACATGTATCCCCGGAGAGGAGCTCACCGATGTCATACATGTATCCCCGGAGACGAGCTCACCGATGTCATACATGTATCCCCGGAGACGAGCTCACCGATGTCATACATGTATCCCTGGAGAGGAGCTCACCGATGTCATACATGTATCCCCGGAGACGAGCTCACCAATGTCATACATGTATCCCCGGAGACGAGCTCACTGATGTCATACATGTATCCCCGGAGAGGAGCTCACCAATGTCATACATGTATCTCCGGAGAGGAGCTCACCAATGTCATACATGTATCTCCGGAGACGAGCCCACCGACGTCATACATGTATCCCCGGAGACGAGCCCACCGACGTCATACATGTATCCCCGGAGACGAGCTCACCGATGTCATACATGTATCCCCGGAGACGAGCTCACCGACGTCATACATGTATCCCCGGAGAGGAGCTCACCGATGTCATACATGTATCCTCGGAGACAAGCTCACCAATGTCATACATATATCCTCGGAGACAAGCTCACCAATGTCCTACATGTATCCCCGGAGATGAGCTTACCGATGTCATACATGTATCCCCGGAGAGGAGCTTACCGATGTCATACATGTATCCCCGGAGAGGAGCTTACCGATGTCATACATGTATCCCCGGAGACGAGCTCACCGATGTCATACATGTATCCCCGGAGACGAGCTCACCGATGTCATACATGTATCCCCGGAGACGAGCTCACCGATGTCATACATGTATCTCCGGAGACGAGCCCACCGACGTCATACATGTATCCCCGGAGACGAGCCCACCGACGTCATACATGTATCCCCGGAGAGGAGCTCACCGATGTCATACATGTATCCCCGGAGAGGAGCTCACCGATGTCATACATGTATCCCCGGAGACGAGCTCACCGATGTCATACATGTATCCCCGGAGACGAGCTCACCGATGTCATACATGTATCCCCGGAGACGAGCTCACTGATGTCATACATGTATCCCCGGAGAGAAGCTCACCAATGTCATACATGTATCCCCGGAGAGGAGCTCACCGACGTCATACATGTATCCCCGGAGAGGAGCTCACCGATGTCATACATGTATCCCCGGAGAGGAGCTCACCGATGTCATACATGTATCCCCGGAGACGAGCTCACCGATGTCATACATGTATCCCCGGAGACGAGCTCACTGATGTCATACATGTATCCCCGGAGAGAAGCTCACCAATGTCATACATGTATCCCCGGAGAGGAGCTCACCGACGTCATACATGTATCCCCGGAGAGGAGCTCACCGACGTCATACATGTATCCCCGGAGAGGAGCTCACCGATGTCATACATGTATCCCCTGTGACAGCAGGAAGGTAAAGTCACCTGGTTGCATCCAGGGGGGTAGATATATTTCGCCCAGATTCAGGCTTTACGCCGACTTATACAACTAGGTGGAGAGTTGTATAAGCCCAGCTGAGGCTAGTGGGCTCATGGATGACTCATACCTCTAGGGAGAGTGTGGGGCGTCGTGCAGACAGGGAGTTGATGAGACCAGCTGAAGCTTGTCAGCTCATTTAGGCCTCTATAAGAACTCCCAGCTTCATTAGGGGTTAGCTCATGCCTGGAAGCAGACCTGTGTGGACTTCCTGGAGAGAGTGAACCCTTGTGCGGTGAGACAAAGCCTGTGTGGCTATTTGCTTGGACATTTAAAACCAGGGACTTAGGGACTAGGACAGCACTAGGCTGATCCCAGTTGTTAGTTAGGAAACCTGTATGTTTAGTCAGAGGTCAAGTTGACCAGGATTTATTTTATTTATGTTTCTTTTGCTTTGCTGTGTTTTGTCACTGTAAATAGAAAATAAACCGCACCTTTTTGATTTTGAAAACCACAAGCTCCGTCTGCTGGGCCTGTTTTTGTGTGGGGAGCCCATCCCGGGGGTCACACACACCCGCTGCCGAGCTAACCCCCTCACACCCCGGAGAGGAGCTCACCGATGTCATACATGTATCCCCGGAGACGAGCTCACCAATGTCATACATGTATCCCCGGAGAGAAGCTCACCGATGTCATACATGTATCCCCGGAGAAGAGCTCACCGATGTCATACATGTATCCCCGGAGAGGAGCTCACCGATGTCATACATGTATCCCCGGAGAGAAGCTCACCGATGTCATACATGTATCCCCGGAGAGGAGCTCACCGATGTCATACATGTATCCCCGGAGAGAAGCTCACCAATGTCATACATGTATCCCTGGAGAGGAGCTCACCGACGTCATACATGTATCCCCGGAGAGAAGCTCACCAATGTCATACATGTATCCCTGGAGAGGAGCTCACCGAAGTCATACATGTATCCCCGGAGAGGTGGTGGCATGTGACGGGAGTCGGGATTTACCCGTCTGGGTATTTTTATCAACATGGAAAGGAGGAACAGAACCCATTCATGCCGATGACAGGCGCGGACGTCGAATGTTGTTCCCTCTTCTTCGTTCCATCAAATTAGTCATTGTTTTCTTCATTTCCCCTCATGGTATGGCAAGCAGCAAAACAATTTATTTCCTCTTGAGAAAGCAAGTAGCTCGCTGTGTTCCGGAATCCGAGGGCCGACTCTCCACGCAATGCCGCACTTGCTTCGCTTTTCCATATACATTTCAAATCCCCTAAAGGATAGTCACAGATTAAAGAGGACTCCACTGAGCTTATCCCGGGAATTTAAAGAGAAAATTTGGCCTTTTCCCTTCCCCCCCCCATTTTGAGAGCTGTTCTACCTGCCAAAGGATTTGTGTCCACCCAGTCCTGAGATTTACACAGCTCTGCCACACAGCAAAGCCGTATCTGCTGCAGTTTCACTTTCACATACAGCTCTTTCCCACTGGCAGTAATTCTTACCTTCATGGTTGTGGTGTGGTACCATTTATCTCAATGGGCAAGTCTGATAGGTGGTGCCGCCTGTCAAGCTCTTCAGCTGCTACATGTGTGAAGGCGTGTCAGTCGGTAATGTCAGAATTCCGGTGGGCAGCCGGGAAGGGGAGCCGTACTTCGACCGCAGCTCAGCCGCCAGTTTTTACTGCTCCCTTTGCCGCCAGCGTGAAAGAAACCCTACAGCTGAGGGCTAAATAGGAGTCCCTCAAGAGCAGGTCTTGGATAGATGGAAGAAGATTAATTTCGGTTTCCTCATTGACTCCCAAAATGGCAAAATATTCAAGACAACTCTTTGGAGGACCCAACACACTTTAATACCATGTTCTGGTATCGATCGGCGGTATGGTCGGTGGGGCGGGGGTCACTTTTGATGAAACCAATCCGGTTCACTCACTTTTCTGGAATACAAATATTTTGTTTATATTGAATGATTGATTTGGGTAGATTTGTTGATTGTAGGTAAATAATGGTGTTGGAAGGATTTGTTGGGGTTCAGGCTGATTGGACTCATTGATTGACCTTCTTCTATAAAGTTCTTGGATGGTGTGATTTGGGATTTTTAGATTTTCGTTGTATTTGACAAATAAGCGCCTGAGATCGGGGGGGGGGGGGGGCATTTTTTTCTAGGTTTAGATACTGTTGGGAAGGGTTGAGGTATGACCAAAAAAAGTCCAGAATCCAAAAACTCGGACTGTTTGGCGTCTTTATTAGAATTTGTGAGTCCTCCGTTCTGAACCACGTCTTTGAGGGACATCCCGTTTTTGTGGAGAGCCGCCTCAACAACGTCACTGTTCCATATTACCCTCCGACTGATCTTCTGATCCTCTCAATCCAGCGCCTCATCTCTACGTTTTACAGACCAGCACACAGGATTTAGTGGCCGTCTGTGTCCCCACCGGGGAGATTCATCCGCTCTGCTGTCCTGGTGATCTGGAAAGTATCGGGAAATCCATTTGACAGTTGTCACTGGAACTGGGAAGCCCTTTGTGGTGATAACCATCTAACACTACTACTTCCTGTTGTGTCTCTGGGACAGGAAGTGAGGCGAAATCTCCCCAATAGGACACAGATAGAAAAATAAAACCTGACCGGGGCTTTACCTATTCCTTAATTTATATTAAAAAAAAAATTAAGGACTACACGTCATAGTGTATCCCTGTCATTTATAGCCCTAGGTAGAGTCAGCCACTCTGTAAAAGGTGACAAGAAATGTTAATGTCACCAGAACATGGATAAGGATATATCTTCTAATGGGGACAATTGTCTAAGACAGGAATCCCCCACACTTTGTAGAGAGTTCTATTCACTCCTGAACTCTGCACCCTGTGTATAGCACACTCCTAAACTCTGCACCCTGTGTATAGCACACTCCTAAACTCTGCACCCTGTGTATAGTGCACTCCTGAACTCTGCACCCTGTGTATAGCGCACTCCTGAACTCTGCACCCTGTCTATAGCGCACTCCTGAACTCTGCACCCTGTCTATAGCACACTCCTAAACTCTGCACCATGTGTATAGTGCACTCCTGAACCCTGCGTATAGCACACTCCTGAACTCTGCACCCTGTGTATAGCACACTCCTGAACTCTGCACCCTGTGTATAGCACACTCCTGAACTCTGCACCCTGTGTATAGTGCACTCCTGAACCCTGCGTATAGCACACTCCTGAACTCTGCACCCTGTGTATAGCACACTCCTGAACTCTGCACCATGTGTATAGCACACTCCTGAACTCTGCACCCTGTGTATAGCACACTCCTGAACTCTGCACCCTGTGTATAGCACACTCTTGAACTCTGCACCCTGTCTATAGTGCACTCCTGAACTCTGCACCCTGTGTATAGCACACTCCTGAACTATACACCTGTGTATAGTACACTCCTTAACTCTGCACCTGTGTATAGCACACTCCTTAACTCTGCACCCTGTGTATAGCACACTCCTTAACTCTGCACCCTGTGTATAGTGCACTCCTGAACTCTGCACCCTGTGTATAGCACACTCCTGAACTCTGCACCTGTGTATAGCACACTCCTGAACTCTGCACCCTGTGTATAGCACACTCCTGAACTCTGCACCATGTGTATAGCACACTCCTGAACTCTGCACCCTGTGTATAGCACACTCCGGAACTCTGCACTCTGTATGCAGCACACTCCTGAACTCTGCACTCTGTACGTAGTGCACTGCCGAACCTTCCCCCTGTGCATAATTCACTCCTGAACTCTGCACCCTGTGTATAGCACACTCCTGAACTCTGCACCTGTGTATAGCACACTCCTGAACTCTGCACCTGTGTATAGCACACTCCTGAACTCTGCACCCTGTGTATAGCACACTCCTGAACTCTGCACCATGTGTATAGCACACTCCTGAACTCTGCACCCTGTATGCAGCACACTCCTGAACTCTGCACCCTGTACGTAGTGCACTGCTGAACCTTGCACCCTGTGCATAATTCACTCCTGGAACCTGCACGCTGTACATAGCACGCTCCTCAACCCTGCACTATGTGTATAATGCACTCCTGAACTTTGCAGTCTGTATGTAGTGCACTCTTGAACCCTGCACCCTACTTGTAAATTCAGTTCATGCACCTATTGTCTAAGAAAAAAGCCCTGCTCTATCCAAAGCTAATAATAATAGAATAAATAAAATAAAAAATACAAGATTTGGGCTTTATATAGACATTCTCTGAAGGGTTTGGGGTTTCCATATCAGGATGGTCTTCCTATTGGTTGTTCTATCAGGGTAGATGTAATACATCATAGAGGAGGGCTGTATAGAGGCCGGCCTTCCCTCGTTTAATAATTAGATACTTGAGGACCTTGGGCGAAGAAGATATGCCCTAAAATCTGCTCCCCTACCCCTGCTGCTGCTCCTCTGCCACTATGTCATTTTCACAGCCGGGACTTGCAATGTATCACAGGAATGGCTGTTCTGCAGAGTGATGAGCTGAACAGCCCTGGCAAACTCAAACCAAACCCAAACCAATAGGAGCCGAATCTGTCAAATCAAAAATGACAATTTTCTGGGCTAATAGGCAAGGGGTTGGTGGGCACTTCCCTGGGGAAAATGAACCAATGCACAATGTACAGTTTGTCACAAAAGTAAGTACACCCTTCAGTCACATTTGTGTAAATCTTTTCTTGTATCTTTTCATGTGACAACACTGAAGAAATGACACTTTGCTACAATGTAAAGTAGTGAGTGTATACAGGGGGGAGGAGTGTACACAGGGGGGAGGAGTGTACACAGGGGGAGGAGTGTACAGCTTGTATAACTGTGTAAATTTCCTCTCCCCTCAAAATAACTCAACACACAGCCATCAATGTCTAAACCGCTGGCAACAAAAGTCAGTACACCCCTAAGTGAAAATGTCCAAATTGGGCCCAAAGTGTCAATATTTTGTGTGGCCGCCATTATTTTCCAGCACGGCCTTAACCCTCTTGGGCATGGAGTTCACCAGAGCTTCACAGGTTGCCACTGGAGTCCTCTTCCCCTCCCCCATGATGACATCACGGAGCTGGTGGATGTTGGAGACCTTGCGCTCCTCCACCTTCCGTTTGAGGATGTCCCACAGATGCTCAATAGGGTTTAGGTCTGGAGACACGCTTGGCCAGTCCATCACCTTTACCCTCAGCTTCTTTAGCAAGGCAGTTGTGGTCTTGGAGGTGTGTTTGGGGTGGTTATCATGTTGGAATACTACCCTGCGGTCCAGTCTCTGAAGGGAGTGGATCATGCTCTGCTTCAGTATGTCACAGTACATGTTGCCATTCATGGTCCCCCCAATGATTTGTAGCCCCCCAGTGCCGGCAGCACTCATGCAGCCCCAGACCATGACACTCCCACCACCATGCCTGACTGTAGGGAAGACACACTTGTCTTTGTCCTCCTCACCTGGTTGCCGCCACACACGCCTGACACCATCTGACACCAAATAAGTTTATCTTGGTCTCATCAGACCACAGGACATGGTTCCAGTAATCCATGTCCTTAGTCTGCTTGTCTTCAGCAAACTGCTTGCTGGTTTTCTTGTGCATCATCTTTAGAAGAGGCTTCCTTCTGGGACGACAGCCATGCAGACCAATTTGATGCAGTGTGCGGCGTATGGTCTGAGCACTGACAGGCTGACACCTCCTCCCTCCCCCCACCCCTTCAACCTCTGCAGCAATGCTGGCAGCACTCATACGTCTATTTCCCAAAGACAACCTCTGGATATGACGCTGAGCACGTGACCTCAACTTCTTTGGTGGACCATGGCGAGGCCTGTTCTGAGTGGGACCTGTCCTGTTATACCGCTGGATGGTCTTGGCCACCGTGCTGCAGCTCAGTTTCAGGGTCTTGGCAATCTTCTTATAGCCTCGGCCATCTTTATGTAGAGCAACAATTCTTTTTTTTTCAGAGAGTTGTTTGCCATGAGGTGCCATAATGAACCTCCAGTGACCAGTATGAGAGAGTGAGAGCGATAACACCAAATTTAACACACCTGCTCCCCATTCACACCTGAGTCCTTGTAACACTAACGAGTCACATGACACCGGGGAGGGAAAATGGCTAATTGGGCCCAATTTGGACATTTTCACTTAGGGGTGTACTCACTTTTTTTGCCAGCGGTTTAGACATTAATGGCTGTGTGTTGAGTTATTTTGAGGGGAGAGGAAATTTACACCGTTATACAAGCTGTACACTCACTACTTTACATTGTAGCAAAGTGTCATTTCTTCAGTGTTGTCACATGAAAAGATTTACACAAATGTGACTGAGGGGGTGTACTTACTTTTGTCAGATATTGTATATATGCTGTATATATTTACCAGAACACTGCAGATCTTCAATTAAGTCCAAATGGTTCTTATTGAAGAAACATCCCAAACATGTATGTGTAGTGCCACGTTTCGGACCCTTCGTCAGGCATGTGATGATTGCGGCTTTGAAAACGTTGCACTACACTGTGATGTCATCTTTCTTTCGGATGTAATTGAAGATCGGCGGGTTGCTGGCGAATATTTACATGGTGCCGTGTATGCTCCGGTATCCAGCTGGTGGCCGCGGTAATTTTGAGAGCCCATCCCAGGAACGTGTGCGGTGGGAATATGGACTCATCTATAAATGCACAAACACTTTTTTTTTTTAAACCACTTCCCGCCCAGTCAATAGCATATTGACGTCCGGGAAGTGGTTCTGTTATCCACACTGGACGTCATATGACGTCCTGCAGGATAACAGCCGCCGCGCGCCCGGGGGGGCGCGCATCGCGGCGATCGGTGGAGCGGTGTGTCAGTCTGACCCACCGCTACACTGATCTCGGTAAAGAGCCTCCGGTGGAGGCTTTTTACCACGTGATCAGCCGTGTCCAATCACGGCTGATCACGATGTAAACAGGAAGAGCCGTTGATCGGCTCTTCCTCACTCGCGTCTGACAGACGCGAGTAGAGAAGAGCCGATCGGCGGCTCTCTTGACAGTGGGGGTTCGTGCTGATTGTTTATCAGCGCAGCCCCCCCTCGGATACCCACACTAGACCACCAGGATGCCGCCCAGGACCACCAGGGAAGCCCCAAGCATGTGGATGGCCCCCATGGCCATCCACATGTAGTAAAACATAAAAAAAAAAATGGGCACTGACTGGCACCATCATGGCACGACCACAATGTGTGGTGGCTGGCATTGCTGGGCATCAGTGTCACCAGTGCCACCTACTAGTGTCCATCAGTGCCACCTATCAGTGCCCATCCGTGCCCATCTGTGCCCATAAGTGCCCACCTATCAGTGCCCATCCGTGCCACCTATCAGTGCCACCCATAAGTGCCCATCAGTGCCGCCTATGAGTGCCAATCAGTGCTGCCTATGAGTGCCAATCAGTTCCGCATACCAGTGCCACATATCAGTGCCCATCAGTGCCGCCTATTAGTGCCCATCAGTGCCACCTCATTGGTGCCACCTCATTGGTGCCACCTCATCGGTGCCCATCAGTGTCGCCTTATCAGTGCCCTTCAGTTCCGCCTTATCAGTGCCCGTCATTGAAGTAGAAAAGGTACTTATTTACAAATTTTTTTTTACAGAAACAAAGAAAAACGTAGTTTTTTGCAAAATTTTCGCTCTTTTTTTTATTTGTTGTGCAAAAAATAAAAATCGCAGAGGCGATCAAATACCACCGAAAGAAAGCTCTATTTGTGGGAACAAAATGATAAAAAATGTGTTTGGGTACAGTGTACCATGACCGCGCAATTGTCATTCAAAGTGCAACAGCGCTGAAAGCTCAAAATTGGCCTGGGCAGGAAGCTGTATAAGTGCATGGCATTGAAGTGGTTAAATCCCCAGTGACATCATTGATCATATATAGACATATCCATATATAGGTAAAGATGTCACCGGGCGACCCCATCCCCCGTTGTATATAAAAGTCGTAATTCGGCCAGACTGAGATACAACAAAAGATGAAGAAGAAGCAAATAACGGGAACGGTTTCTGTCTCTGTGATTTTAGCGTTTTTATCACATTTCTTAAATATTATTCATGAAAGACGGAATTCTTTTCCTTTAATATAATAATTCCTTGGTGGCTTTGCGGCGGGGACACGTCGCAGTGACAGGTCCGCGTTCGGCAAGCTCTGTTTTCATGTCAGCGCGTGTAATTGCAACTCAACGGTTAATATGAAACAGAAGCTAATTAACTCGGGGAACACAGTGCGCCTTTGTTGATTCCGCTCAGCCATCTATTTTGGCGTGACAGTCGCGGTTTTAAGGAGCGAACAGTCCCCGCTGTGTTGGATGTTTCCCCATCCTAGAGAGTTCTAATCGCTTTCTGAAGACTGCGGCCATTCCACTGAAAACACCCCAAGGCTCAACATGGCATCCAAATTAAAAGGGGCTCACCCTGCGTTTTACTTAAAGCGGCTGTAACCCGTGGATGTTAAAAACAAAAAAAAAAAACTGCAAGGTAACGGTATAATGTGTGAGGTTACATAGTTACATATATTTACATAGTTACATATATTTACATAGTTACATAGTAGGTGAGGTTGAAAAAAGACACAAGTCCAACCTCTGTGTGTGATTATATGTCAGTATTACATTGTATATCCCTGTATGTTGCGGTCGTTCAGGTGCTTATCTAATAGTTTCTTGAAACAATCGATGCTCCCCGCTGAGACCACCGCCTGTGGAAGGGAATTCCACATCCTTGCCGCTCTTACAGTAAAGAACCCTCTACGTAGTTTAAGGATAAACCTCTCTTCTTCTAATTTTAATGAGTGCCCACTTTTCTCCCTATAGTGGGGTCACCAGTACGGTATTTGTACATTGAAATCATATCCCCTCTCAAGTGTCTCTTCTCCAGAGAGAATAAGTTCAGTGCTCGCAACATTTCCTCATAACCAATATTCTCCAGACCCTTTATTAGCTTTGTTGTCCTTCTTTGTACTCGCTCCATTTCCAGTACATCCCTCCTGAGGACTGGTGCCCAGAACGGGACAGCATACTCCAGGTGCGGCCGGACCAGAGTCTTGTAGAGCGGGAGAATTACCATTTTATCTCTGGAGTTAATCCCTTTTTTAATGCCAATATGCCTGGCCAGGGAACACGAGGGGCCCTACACAGGGCCGGGGCGCTCACCGACTCTCCAGATGAAGCAGCACTTTCTCGTTACCTGATCACTGTGTCTACGCTCCTCAACATTACCCGACCACTGCGTCTACACTCCTCAACGTTACCTGACCACTGCGTCTACTCTCCTCAACGTTACCCAACCACTGCGTCTACTCTCCTCAACGTTACCTGACCACTGCGTCTACTCTCCTCAACTTTACCTGACCACTGCGTCTATATTCCTCAACGTTACCCAACCACTGCTTCTATATTCCTCAACGTTACCCAAACACTGCGTCTACACTCCTCAACGTTACCTGACCACTGTGTCTACTCTCCTCAACGTTACCCAACCACTGCGTCTAATCTCCTCAATATTACCCACCCACTGCGTTTACTCTCCTCAATATTACCCAACCACTGCGTTTACTCTCCTCAACATTACCGACCACTGCGTCTACTCTCCTCAACGTTACCCGACCACTGCATCTAATCTCCTCAACATTACCGACCACTGTGTCTACTTTCCTCAACGTTACCCGACCACTGCGTCTACTCTCCTCAACGTTACCCAACCACTGCGTCTACTCTCCTCAACATTACCTAACCACTGCGTCTACACTCCTCAACATTACCGACCACTGCATCTAATCTCCTCAACGTTACCCGACCACTGCATTTATACTCCTTAACGTTACCCGACCACTGCGTCTGCATTCCTCAAGGTTACCCGACCACTGCGTCTACACTCCTCAAAGTTACCCGACTACTGCGTCTACACTCCTCAATGTTACCCGACCACTGCGTCTACTCTCCTCAACGTTACCCGACCACTGCGTTTATACTCCTTAACGTTACCCGACCACTGCGTCTACATTCCTCAACGTTACCCGACCACTGCGTCTACACTCCTCAATGTTACCCGACTACTGTGTCTACACTCCTCAACGTTACCCGACCACTGCGTCTACTCTCCTCAACGTTACTTGACCACTGCGTCTACACTCAACGTTACCCGACCACTGTGTCTACTCTCCTCAACGTTACCCAACCACTGCGTCTACTCTCCTCAACGTTACCCAACCACTGCGTCTACTCTCCTCAACGTTACCCAACCACT
This sequence comes from Rana muscosa, assembly GCA_029206835.1. Lineage (NCBI taxonomy): Eukaryota > Metazoa > Chordata > Amphibia > Anura > Ranidae > Rana > Rana muscosa. The sequence continues at coordinate 1,056,284 of JARGYO010005628.1, forward strand.
GCGTCTACTCTCCTCAACGTTACCCAACCACTGCGTCTAATCTCCTCAACATTACCTACCACTGCGTCTACTCTCCTCAATATTACCCAACCACTGCGTTTACTCGCCTCAATATTACCCAACCACTGCGTTTACTCTCCTCAACATTACCGACCACTGCGTCTACTCTCCTCAACGTTACCCGACCACTGCATCTAATCTCCTCAACATTACCGACCACTGCGTCTACTTTCCTCAACGTTACCCGACCACTGCGTCTACTCTCCTCAACGTTACCCAACCACTGCGTCTACTCTCCTCAACATTACCTAACCACTGCGTCTACACTCCTCAACATTACCGACCACTGCATCTAATCTCCTCAACGTTACCCGACCACTGCATTTATACTCCTTAACGTTACCCGACCACTGCGTCTGCATTCCTCAAGGTTACCCGACCACTGCGTCTACACTCCTCAAAGTTACCCGACTACTGCGTCTACACTCCTCAATGTTACCCGACCACTGCGTTTATACTCCTTAACATTACCCGACCACTGCGTCTGCATTCCTCAAGGTTACCCGACCACTGCGTCTACATTCCCCAACGTTACCCGACCACTGCGTCTACACTCCTCAATGTTACCCGACTACTGCGTCTACACTCCTCAACGTTACCCGACCACTGCGTCTACTCTCCTCAACGTTACTTGACCACTGCGTCTACACTCAACATTACCCGACCACTGTGTCTACTCTCCTCAACATTACCTGACCACTGCGTCTACACACCTCAATGTTATCCGGTCACTGTGTCTACTCTCCTCAACATTACCAACCACTGCATCTACACTCCTCAACATTACCCGACCACTGCGTCTACTCTCCTCAACATTACCGACCACTGCGTCTACTCTCCTCAATATTACCCAACCACTGCGTTTATGCTCCTTAACGTTACCCGACCACTGCGTCTACTCTCCTCAACGTTACCCAACCACTATATCTACGCTCCTCAACATTTCCTGACCACTACGTCTACGCTCCCCAGTGTTACCCGACCACTGCATCTACGCTCCTCAAAGTTACTTGACCACTGCATCTACGCTCCTCATCAATACTCGACCACTGCGTCTACGCTCCTCAATAGTGCCCATTTCTTTGTGCTTCTTCAAAAGAGCTTGAACAGCACATCCTGAACCCCCAGTCTGATGTGAAATCTTTGCCTGGGGGAGACCTTGCTGATGCAGTATAACTCCCTTGTGTCTTGTTGCTGTGCTCAGTCTTGGTGTATGACCTGTGACATGAAACTGTCCTCCACAATCTCACCTTAGTAGCAGAGTTTGCCTGATCCTCATCCAGTTTTAAGCCTCCTACACAGCTGTTTTTGTTTCAGTTAATGACTGTGTTTCAACCTACATATGAAATTGATGATCATTAGCTCCTGCCTGGTATAATTGGTTAATGGTACAGCTGACTCCAATCCTACAAAATCTCTGACTCTGTACAAGTGTACAAAGTGCGCGAGTGTTAAGCCTCGTACACACGACCGAAAATCGTGTCGTAAAAAAACCCGTAGTTTTTCTTAACGAGATCCTTGTCAAGCTTGACGGGATTCTTGTCAAGCTTTCCTTGCATACACACTGTCAATTCCAAATCTCGTCGCTCTCTTGAAGATTTTCCTTCACATTCTGTCTGGCAAAGCCGTTGTCCTAGGACAGTAAATAAAAATCTCTCCCCTAAGATAGCAGTAAAAACCCTGCAGATATCCCCCCCCCCCCCATGGTAGACATACACTTTAACTTGGCAAGGATACCATCGTTCTTTGCAGTGACAGTGTTGCTATGCAACAACCAAAGCCGGTGTCCCTTCCCATGATCCTGCACTCTCTGACTTTGATGGCGGGGCATGCCAAGTACAGAGGATGAGCTCCACAACATGAGCTCTGCTCTGCGGGAATGTTGTATAATGCAAGACATCCAATGATGGCCTCAATAAAGACAAACTGTTGATGTGAAAATTCTAAAGCCCCGTACACACGATCGGTTTGACTGATGAAAACCGTCCGATGGATGGTTTTCATCAGACCAACCGATCGTGTATGGTACCCATCGGTCTTTTTTCCATCGGTTGTAAAAAATAGAACTTGTTTTAAAATTTTCCGATGGATAAAAAACCGATGGGAATTTCCGATCGTCTATGGGCAATTCCATCGGTTAAAAAACCCACGCATGCTTAGAATCAAGTCGACGCATGCTCAGAAGCATTAAACTTCATTTTTCTCGGCTCATCGGAGTGTTTTACGTCACCGCGTTTGGAACGGTCGGTTTTTTGACTGATGGTGTGTGGCCAAGACTGATGAAAAACAGTTTCATCGGATTTCCGATGGACAAATCCATCGGACGAAAATCCATAGGTTATCCGATCGTGTGTACGGGGCTTAACAATTGGTGAGAGAAGTAAAAAATTTAATTTCGGAACCTGGAGAGGTGACAGGAGAGCGCTGGTGGTGGGTGGCATTGGTGGACAGAATCTGCATTTGATACATGAAAGTGATTGACCATTGATGATCCCCCCCCTCCCCCCCAGTAAAGCACCATCCTGCTTCCTAGCACCGCACTCTATTCTTCCAGCATAAACAAGTGGAGCTTCGTGACAGCTATCGCCATGGCGACCAAGCACACGCTCCCTCACACGCTCGCTCATTACCCGGGAAGAAGCTTCCTCTGCAGTTGCACCATCAGATCAGAAGCAGCTTTTCCACACCTGTGGCCCACAAATTGCACATCTCTCCGGCATTCTGGGCTTTTGGTTTTGTCCGGAGGCTCAAAATAATTGCATCTTTTTTAAAGGTCCTCACCCTGGGAACGGCCTGATTTATGGCGCAATGTCCTGACAGGCCGCTCACCGGGGTGTTGGATGGATGTGTAGCAGATGCAGCCCGAGGCACGGCAGCCAAGGATCTGCACTATGGAGAGGAATATTGTATGCTGGAGCTGTACGGGGGCCACAATCCCAGCTTTCATTACATAATAATAATTATAATACATTTTATTTCTAATGCCCTTTACATCAAAAGATCTCAAAGTGCTACAAATCGAAACAAATGGATTCCTAGTTTATTTCACATCCTTGACTTACAAGGTTCTCCACATCTACATGAAGGCCAAGAGGTCCCGCAAAAGTCACAGGGCTTGGGGCAAACCATAGAACACCGAACTTACAACCATATATTATTTGAACCTTTTTTTCAAAGAATTTTAAGTGGAAGTAAACCTCAAAAACTAAAACTTGTCAGCAGGTCAGGTCTATTGGTAGCAGGGACTTTATACATTTCTTCGGCCAAAAAACTTAGTTACCTGCTAGCAATTTCCTAATATCTTTACACTGATTGTGGTGCATGCACAGTATACAATCCGGATGTTATCGGGCCACGTGGTGGGTGACGTGGGCTAATCTGAGGAGGCAGAATATAAGAGGAAGTTGGTTCTCACCAGGGTTCTTGATGGTGGAGATGGCGGGAGCCCTTAGCGGTCCCAATTTTCTGTAACTGGCACCAGGTCATGGCTCTAAGGATTGCCCCACAAGGGGATGGGGTTTGAGACAGAAGGCAGGCGAGTGGGTAGTCAGGTTAATGCAGAGGTCATGGAAGGAGAGGGAGTAGGTCTATCTGGGCACCATACATAACCTGACTACATACCACCATATATACCAATATATATATATAACATGTCTACATACCACCATACATAGCATGTCTACATACCACCATACATAGCATGTCTACATACCACCATACATAGCATGTCTACATACCACCATAGATACCACCATACATACCACCATATATAACATGTCTACATACCACCATACATAGCATGTCTACATACCACCATACATAGCATGTCTACATACCACCATACATAGCATGTCTACATACCACCATACATAGCATGTCTACATACCACCATAGATACCACCATACATACCACCATATATAACATGTCTACATACCACCATACATAGCATGTCTACATACCACCATACATAGCATGTCTACATACCACCATACATAGCATGTCTACATACCACCATAGATGCCACCATACATACCACCATATATAACATGTCTACATACCACCATACATAGCATGTCTACATACCACCATAGATGCCACCATACATACCACCATATATAACATGTCTACATACCACCATACATAGCATGTCTACATACCACCATACATAGCATGTCTACATACCACCATACATAGAATGCCTCTCCTACAATATAAAGTCTGCTTACAATTTTTTTCTTGTAAGTTTAGTTTCACTTTAAATACCCTTTTGATCTGAGAACATGGCCAGTGTCATTACTGGGAACTCTGAAAGTCCTGTAGGTAGAGGAGGTCTTAGGAATCTTGGAAAACCCAGCAGGGATCCTGCAAGGAATCCTGGAAGACCTGGCAGGGATCTTGCGAGGAATCCTGGAAGACCCAACAGGGATCCTGTGAGAAATCCTGGAAGACCCAACAGGGCAGGGATCATGTGAGTACTGTAAAACCTGTCTTTATCTAGATGGAGTCAAGATATTATAACTTACGGGCGTATGCGTGGGAGTTACATCATCAGTGCCTTCCTGATGGCAAAAATCAGGAAGAAGATAGCAGGAAGAGGAATAGGAAGATACTTGGCACTGATGGGGACAGCATGGGTGTGGGAAGCTCAGACCTCACATGGCTGGAGAAGGGCAGACCTGAGATAAGTGTTATAAGATGTAGAGATTATGAGAGCACATTTCTGAACCTTGTACAGGCAGCTCAGACATTGGTCAGTTGTCACCCTTGGCCGGTTTGTTCAGACATTGGTCAGTTGTCACCCATGGCCGGTTTGGTCAGACATTGGTCAGTTGTCACTCTCGGTCGGTTTGCTCAGTCAATGGTCAGTTGTCACCCTTGGCCGGTTTGTTCAGACATTGGTCAGTTATCACCCTTGGCTGGTTTGGTCAGACATTGGTCAGTTATCACCCTTGGCCGGTTTGGTCAGACATTGGTTAGTTGTCACCCTCAGCCGGTTTGGTCAGACATTGGTCAGTTGTCAGTCTCTGCCAGTTTGCTCAGTCAATGGTCAGTTGTCACCCTTGGCCGGTTTGGTCAGACATTGGTCAGTTGTCACTCTCGGCCGGTTTGGTCAGACATTGGTCAGTTGTCACTCTCGGCCGGTTTGGTCAGACATTGGTCAGTTGTCACTCTCGGCCGGTTTGGTCAGACATTGGTCAGTTATCACCCTCAGCCGGTTTGGTCAGACATTGATCAGTTGTCACCCTTGGCCGGTTTGGTCAGACATTGGTCAGTTGTCACCCTCGGCCGGTTTGGTCAGACATTGGTCAGTTGTCACTCTCGGCCGGTTTGGTCAGACATTGGTCAGTTGTCACCGTCGGCCGGTTTGGTCAGACATTGGTAAGTTGTCACCCTCAGAGAGTTTTATGAAGGTCCTGTGTTGAGTCCCGGCATTTATCTCATCTCACCTTCTGACCTAATTATCACCCAGACATGATGTGTGACAGCGGGGGTGGGGTGCCATGATTCTACAGGGTCCCAGAAGGCGCCGGTGTAATTAAAACACAGGAGTGCTATGAAATGTTCCAGCAATGTTCTAATGCCCAAAATGCATGGCCCTGCTGCACCGCTCTCGGTACTCATCACTCTGCATCCTTTAAATCATTATTTCTGGTGACTGGGTAATTCCAAGTCCTTCTAACTTCATAGAGCCCTGGAGGAGGGGAGATCTGTGAGCCCCCAAAACGCATCGGCCGTTTCATGTCTTCTTGTTTTGGACTCTTGGCTCCTCTGTTTGGTGCTCTCCTTGGACTTTTCATACTAGGCTTATATTGTGGGGCCCCCGATAGGGAGATTTACCCTTTATTACCCTAATGTCACAAGACCGAAAGAGATGGACAATCCAAATGAGTTGTCACCAGAACAGGAATAGAGGGGAATGGTGGGTCCCTGCAGTGTGGCCACTAATGTGGAATTGGCGGGTCCTCAATATCTGCTGCCAACTCCTGCAGTGTGGCCCCCAATGTGGAATGGTGGGTCCCCACATCTGCCAGCTCCCGCAGTGTGGCCCCCAATGTAGAATGGTGGGTCCCCACATCTGCCAGCTCTCACAGTATGATCAGGAGCTGTAAAGATGCCCATTAAGTTGGCAAAGTCTATGATGGAATGAAGTCTCTGATCCGGAAGGTTCTCGTCATCTATTATTGAAGAACGCTCTAAATGTTTTATCACTTTTTATGGAGGAGGTGAGGCCTAAGAAATGCCAGAGAGATATTTCCTCCATAAAAGTCCATGACAACCCTTCACCCAGCTTTATACAACTTTATACAACATGGAGCCCATAGTGGGGGAGGGGAAGGAGGAGCGCAAGATAGGGCCGGGTCAAAGCAAAGCTGAAATCTGGGATATAAAAGCCACTAAGGGACAGAGTTTATCCTTAAAAAGGAGGACTAAGTGTTATGCCCCGTACACATGACCGGTTTTCCCGTTGGAAAAACTGCGATGAGAGCTTTTGGCCGGGAATCCTGACCATGTGTATGCTCCATCTGAGTTTTTCCGACAGGAAAACTGCCAAAAAAGACCGGCAAAAGAAAGAGAACTGGCTCTATTTTTTCCCGTCGGGATTCCCGACTGACTTTTTCGAGTCGGATATCCCGACCGTGTGTACGGGGCATTAGATATACTGCATCTTCTCATGTGAGGAACATGCATGCTGAGTATTGTGTCCGTGTCCTCCTCCTGGTGTTTATTACCCCCCACAGAGGTCACAGGACTAGAGGAACGGTCAATGCACGATGAGTGTGAAGCCTTCCACTGAAAACTACTACTACTGCTACAATTGGGAAAGGGGGGAGATGGGATTTGTAGTTTATTCATTCACGGGATCTGTAGTTCATTCATTCACAGGCAAAGAAAACTAAAACACAGAACTGCTTCAAAGTACAACCGAACCTTCAGTATAAATCCCCCAAGTTAATTCCAGGAGCATCAAAACAAAAGCTGTTCACTAGAAAGCAGCCACAGCCTGAGCAGAAAGGCCTGTCCACTGCCAGCAAACTGCAGAGATGTAGCCTTGGTCAGTTGTCTGTATGCAGGAGTCTCTCTGCAGAGGACTGACATGCCTAGAGCTATAGTCCTCCAACCAGCAGGAAGCACAAGTTCAGCTGATTGGAGAGCTATTTTCTAACTTAGCAGAGGGCATACCAGACCTCTGCAGAGAGACCACTGCTTCCCGGCAGAGAGCGAGGGGTCCCACTCTGCAGCATGCTGGCAGGGGACCAGAATTCCTCCTCAGACTCTCGCTGCTTTCTAAAGAAATATGAATAGTAAGACTTTGTACACCATTTTTTCTGATAGACCTGGAATGGATGGATGGAAGGATGACCTGGAATGGATGGAAGGAAGGATGACCTGGGATGGATGGATGGAAGGATAACCTGGAATGGATGGATGGAAGGATAACCTGGAATGGATAGATAAAAGGATGACCTGGAATGGATGGATGGATGACCTGGAATGGATGGATGTAAGGATGACCTGGAATGGATGGATGGAAGGATGACCTGGAATGGATGGCTGGATGGAAGGATGACCTGGAATGGATGGATGGATGGAAGGATGACCTGGAATGGATGGATGGATGGAAGGAAGACCTGGAATGGATGGATGGAAAGACGACCTGGAATGGATGGATGGATGAAAGGATGACCTGGAATGGATGGATGGATGGAAGGATGACCTGGAATGGATGGATGGAAGGATGGAAGGATAGCCTGGAATAGATGGATGGAAGGATGACCTGGAATGGATGGGTGGAAGGATGACCTGGAATGGATGGGTGAAAGGATGATCTGGAATGGATGGATGGATGGAAAGATGGCCTGGAATAGATAGATGGATGGAAGGATGACCTGGAATGGATGGATGGAAGGACGACCTGGAATGGATGGATGGATGGAAGGATGACCTGGAATGGATGGATGGATGGAAGGATGACCTGGAATGGATGGAAGGATGACCTGGAATGGATGGATGGAAGGACGGAAGGATGGCCTGGAATAGATAGATGGATGGAAGGATGACCTGGAATGGATGGATGGAAGGATGACCTGGAATGGATGGGTGGAAGGATGACCTGGAATGGATGGATGGATGGAAGGATGAACTGGAATGGATGGATGGAAGGATGACCTGGAAGGATGACCTGGAATGGACGGGTGGAAGGATGACCTGGAATAGATGGATGTATGGAAGGGTGGCCTGGAATGGCTGGATGGAAGGATGACCTGGAATGTAGTTATTTAATTTATACTGAAAGACTAGTTGGGCTTTCAACTCGTCTCATGAAAGTCAAAAAAGTTGAGTTTCTACAAATCCTTCAGACCTTCTATACATGGTGGTCCAGTAATGGAAGATGCGTCGATCCACAATGAGACAAAAGAAATGGATGTACAAGAGCCCCACCCACCCATGTGCCCAATGTGCAGACTGGGCGCGGCCTGTACATGGACCAGATACCAGCAGAGACGTTCCGAGACACCCCAATAAAGATGGAGCCGGAATCAAGCCGAATCTTTCTTCTATTTTTATGCTTTAGACTTGCCTAATCACAGCCCTCTAACCTAATTATTACCCAACTACTACCTAATTATTACCTAATTCTTAACTAAATACAACTTACAGTACTTACCCAATTATTACCATAATATTACCAAAATATTACCCAATCATTGCTCATTATCTAATAATTGCCTCTTGACGATTTTGCCTCTAGTCTACTGTTAAAGCTCACAGAGTTTTTAATATATAAATAGACATGATTGGTTCTCCCATACCGGCCCCTCCCAGAAATTCAGAATGTGTGCTCAGATACTGAAGTAGTGTCACGTAGGTCTGCTTTAAAGGGGCCACATTGAAGATGATGTAGGTCTGTGTTGAAGGGGTCATGTTGGGGATGCTGTAGATCTGTGTTGAAGGGGTCATGTTGGGGATGATGTAGGCCTGTGTTGAAGGGGTCATGTTGGGGATGATGTAGGTCTGTGTTGAAGGGGTCATGTTGGGGATGATGTAGGTCTGTGTTGAAGGGGTCATGTTGGGGATGATGTAGGTCTGTGTTGAAGGGGACATGTTGGGGATGATGTAGGTCTGAGTTGAAGGGGTCATGTTGGGGATGATGTAGGCCTGTGTTGAAGGGGACATGTTGGGGATGATGTAGGTCTGTGTTGAAGGGGTCTTGTTGGGGATTATGTAGGTCTGTATTGAAGAGGTCATGTTGGGGATGATGTAGGTCTGTGTTGAAGGGGTCATGTTGGAGATGATGTAGGTCTGTGTTGAAGGGGTCATGTTGGGGATGTAGGTCTGTGTTGAAGGGGTCATGTTGGGGATGATGTAGGCCTGTGTTGAAGGGGTCATGTTGGGGATGTAGGTCTGTGTTGAAGGGGTCATGTTGGGGATGATGTAGGTCTGTGTTGAAGGGGTCATGTTGGGGATGATGTAGGTCTGTGTTGAAGGGTTCATGTTTGGGATGATGTAGGTCTGTGTTGAAGGGGTCATGTTGGGGATGATGTAGGCCTGTGTTGAAGGGGTCATGTTGGGGATGTAGGTCTGTGTTGAAGGGGTCATGTTGGGGATGATGTAGGCCTGTGTTGAAGGGTTCATGATGTGGATGTAGGTCTGTGTTGAAGGGGTCATGTTGGGGATGATGTAGGTCTGTGTTGAAGGGTTCATGTTTGGGATGATGTAGGTCTGTGTTGAAGGGTTCATGTTTGGGATGATGTAGGTCTGTGTGGAAGGGGTCATGTTGGAGATGATGTAGGCCTGTGTTGAAGGGGTCATGTTGGGGATGATGTAGGTCTGTGTTGAAGGTGTCATGTTGGGGATGATGTAGGTCTGTGTTGAAGGGGTCATGTTGGAGTTGATGTAGGTCTGTGTTGAAGGGGTCATGTTGGGGATGATGTAGGTCTGTGTTGAAGGGGTCATGTTGGGGATGATGTAGGTCTGTGTTGAAGTGGCCATGTTGGGGATGATGTAGGTCTGTGTTGAAGGGGTCATGTTGGGGATGATGTAGGCCTGTGTTGAAGTGGCCATGTTGGAGATGATGTAGGTCTGTATTGAAGAGGTCATGTTGGGGATGATATAGGTCTGTGTTGAAGGGGTCATGTTTGGGATGATGTAGGTCTGTGTTGAAGGGGTCATGTTTGGGATGATGTAGGTCTGTGTTGAAGGGGTCATGTTGGAGTTGATGTAGGTCTGAGTTGAAGGGGTCATGTTGGGGATGATGTAGGTCTGTGTTGAAGGGGTCATGTTGGAGATGATGTAGGCCTGTGTTGAAGGGGTCATGTTGGAGATGATGTAGGCCTGTGTTGAAGGGGTCATGTTGGGGATGATGTAGGTCTGTGTTGAAGGTGTCATGTTGGGGATGATGTAGGTCTGTGTTGAAGGGGTCATGTTGGAGTTGATGTAGGTCTGTGTTGAAGGGGTCATGTTGGGGATGATGTAGGTCTGTGTTGAAGGGGTCATGTTGGGGATGATGTAGGTCTGTGTTGAAGTGGCCATGTTGGGGATGATGTAGGTCTGTGTTGAAGGGGTCATGTTGGGGATGATGTAGGCCTGTGTTGAAGTGGCCATGTTGGAGATGATGTAGGTCTGTATTGAAGAGGTCATGTTGGGGATGATATAGGTCTGTGTTGAAGGGGTCATGTTGGGGATGTAGGTCTGTGTTGAAGGGGTCATGTTGGGGATGATGTAGATCTGTGTTGAAGGGGACATGTTGGGGATGATGTAGGTCTGTGTTGAAGGTGTCATGTTGGGGATGATGTAGGTTTGTGTTGAAGGGGTCATGTTGGGGATGATGTAGGTATGTGTTGAAGGGGTCATGTTGGGGATGATGTAGGTCTGTGTTGAAGGGGTCATGTTTGGGATGATGTAGGTCTGTGTTGAAGGGGTCATGTTTGGGATGATGTAGGTATGTGTTGAAGGGGTCATGTTGGGGATGATGTAGGTCTGTGTTGAAGGGGTCATGTTGGGGATGATGTAGGCCTGTGTTGAAGGGGTCATGTTGGGGATGTAGGTCTGTGTTGAAGGGGTCATGTTGGGGATGATGTAGGCCTGTGTTGAAGGGTTCATGATGTGGATGTAGGTCTGTGTTGAAGGGGTCATGTTGGGGATGATGTAGGTCTGTGTTGAAGGGTTCATGTTTGGGATGATGTAGGTCTGTGTTGAAGGGTTCATGTTTGGGATGATGTAGGTCTGTATTGAAGGGGTCATGTTGGGGATGATGTAGGTCTGTGTTGTAGAGGGCGATGTTGGGAATCCCCAACACAGGTCTGTGTTGAAGGGGTCATGTTGGGGACGACGTAGGTCTGTGTTGAAGAGGTCATGTTGGGGATGATGTAGGTCTATGTTGAAGGGGTCATGTTGGAGATGATGTAGGTCTGAGTTGAAGGGGTCATGTTGGGGATGATGTAGGTCTGTGTGGAAGGGGTCATGTTGGGGATGATGTAGGCCTGTGTTGAAGGGGTCATGTTGGGGATGTAGGTCTGTGTTGAAGGGGTCATGTTGGGGATGATGTAGGCCTGTGTTGAAGGGTTCATGATGTGGATGTAGGTCTGTGTTGAAGGGGTCATGTTGGGGATGATGTAGGTCTGTGTTGAAGGGTTCATGTTTGGGATGATGTAGGTCTGTGTTGAAGGGTTCATGTTTGGGATGATGTAGGTCTGTATTGAAGGGGTCATGTTGGGGATGATGTAGGTCTGTGTTGTAGAGGGCGATGTTGGGAATCCCCAACACAGGTCTGTGTTGAAGGGGTCATGTTGGGGACGACGTAGGTCTGTGTTGAAGAGGTCATGTTGGGGATGATGTAGGTCTATGTTGAAGGGGTCATGTTGGAGATGATGTAGGTCTGAGTTGAAGGGGTCATGTTGGGGATGATGTAGGTCTGTGTGGAAGGGGTCATGCTGGGGATGATGTAGGTCTGTGTTGAAGGGGTCATGTTGGGGATGATATAGGTCTTTGTTGAAGGGGTCATGTTGGGGATGATGTAGGTCTGAGTTGAAGGGGTCATGTTGGGGATGATGTAGGTCTGTGTTGAAGGGGTCATGTTGGAGATGATGTAGGTCTGTGTTGAAGGGGTCATGTTGGGGATGATGTAGGTCTGAGTTGAAGGTGTCATGTTGGGGATGATATAGGTCTGTGTTGAAGGGGTCATGTTGGAGTTGATGTAGGTCTGTGTTGAAGGGGTCATGTTGGGGATGATGTAGGTCTGTGTTGAAGGGGTCATTTTGGGGATGATGTAGGTCTGTGTTGAAGTGGCCATGTTGGAGATGATGTAGGTCTGTATTGAAGAGGTCATGTTGGGGATGATATAGGTCTGTGTTGAAGGGGTCATGTTGGGGATGATATAGGTCTGTGTTGAAGGGGTCATGTTGGGGATGATGTAGATCTGTGTTGAAGGGGCCATGTTGGAGATGATGTAGGTCTGTGTTGAAGGGGTCATGTTGGAGATGATGTAGGTCTGTGTTGAAGGGGTCATGTTGGGGATGATGTAGGTCTGTGTTGAAGGGGTCATGTTGGGGATGATGTAGGTCTGTGTTGAAGGGGTGATGTTTGGGATGATGTAGGTCTGTGTTGAAGGGGTCATGTTGGGGATGATGTAGGTCTGTGTTGAAGGGGTCATGTTGGGGATGATGTAGGTCTGTGTTGAAGGGGTCATGTTGGGGATGATGTAGGTCTGTGTTGAAGGGGTCATGTTGAAGATGATGTAGGTCTGTGTTGAAGGGGTCATGTTGGGGATGATGTAGGTCTGTGTTGAAGGGGTCATGTTGGGGATGATGTAGGTCTGTGTTGAAGGGGTCATGTTGGGGATGATGTAGGTCTGTGTTGAAGGGGTCATGTTGGGGATAATGTAGGTCTGTGTTGAAGGGGTCATGTTGGGGATGATGTAGGTCTGTGTTGAAGGGGTCATGTAGGTCAGTGTTGAAGGGGACATGTTGGAGATGATGTAGGTCTGTGTTGCAGGGATCATGTTGGAGATGATGTAGGTCTGAGTTGAAGGGGTCATGTTGGGGATGATGTAGGTCTGTGTGGAAGGGGTCATGCTGGGGATGATGTAGGTCTGTGTTGAAGGGGTCATGTTGGGGATGATATAGGTCTGTGTTGAAGGGGTCATGTTGGGGATGATGTAGGTCTGAGTTGAAGGGGTCATGTTGGGGATGATGTAGGTCTGTGTTGAAGGGGTCATGTTGGGGATGATGTAGGTCTGAGTTGAAGGGGTCATGTTGGGGATGATGTAGGTCTGTGTTGAAGGGGTCATGTTGGAGATGATGTAGGTCTGTGTTGAAGGGGTCATGTTGGGGATGATGTAGGTCTGAGTTGAAGGGGTCATGTTGGGGATGATGTAGGTCTGAGTTGAAGGGGTCATGTTGGGGATGATGTAGGTCTGAGTTGAAGGGGTCATGTTGGGGATGATGTAGGTCTGAGTTGAAGGGGTCATGTTGGGGATGATGTAGGTCTGTGTTGAAGGGGTCATGTTTGGGATGATGTAGGTCTGTGTTGAAGGGGTCATGTTTGGGATGATGTAGGTCTGTGTTGAAGGGGTCATGTTGGAGTTGATGTAGGTCTGTGTTGAAGGGGTCATGTTGGGGATAATGTAGGTCTGTGTTGAAGGGGACATGTTGGATATGATGTAGGTCTGTGTTGAAGGGTTCATGTTGGGGATGATGTAGGTCTGAGTTGAAGGGGTCATGTTGGGGATGATGTAGGTCTGTGTTGAAGGGGTCATGTTGGAGATGATGTAGGCCTGTGTTGAAGGGGTCATGTTGGAGATGATGTAGGCCTGTGTTGAAGGGGTCATGTTGGGGATGATGTAGGTCTGTGTTGAAGGTGTCATGTTGGGGATGATGTAGGTCTGTGTTGAAGGGGTCATGTTGGAGTTGATGTAGGTCTGTGTTGAAGGGGTCATGTTGGGGATGATGTAGGTCTGTGTTGAAGGGGTCATGTTGGGGATGATGTAGGTCTGTGTTGAAGTGGCCATGTTGGGGATGATGTAGGTCTGTGTTGAAGGGGTCATGTTGGGGATGATGTAGGCCTGTGTTGAAGTGGCCATGTTGGAGATGATGTAGGTCTGTATTGAAGAGGTCATGTTGGGGATGATATAGGTCTGTGTTGAAGGGGTCATGTTGGGGATGTAGGTCTGTGTTGAAGGGGTCATGTTGGGGATGATGTAGATCTGTGTTGAAGGGGACATGTTGGGGATGATGTAGGTCTGTGTTGAAGGTGTCATGTTGGGGATGATGTAGGTTTGTGTTGAAGGGGTCATGTTGGGGATGATGTAGGTATGTGTTGAAGGGGTCATGTTGGGGATGATGTAGGTCTGTGTTGAAGGGGTCATGTTGGGGATGATGTAGGTCTGTGTTGAAGGGGTCATGTTTGGGATGATGTAGGTCTGTGTTGAAGGGGTCATGTTTGGGATGATGTAGGTATGTGTTGAAGGGGTCATGTTGGGGATGATGTAGGTCTGTGTTGAAGGGGTCATGTTGGGGATGATGTAGGCCTGTGTTGAAGGGGTCATGTTGGGGATGTAGGTCTGTGTTGAAGGGGTCATGTTGGGGATGATGTAGGCCTGTGTTGAAGGGTTCATGATGTGGATGTAGGTCTGTGTTGAAGGGGTCATGTTGGGGATGATGTAGGTCTGTGTTGAAGGGTTCATGTTTGGGATGATGTAGGTCTGTGTTGAAGGGTTCATGTTTGGGATGATGTAGGTCTGTGTGGAAGGGGTCATGTTGGAGATGATGTAGGTCTGTGTTGAAGGGGTCATGTTGGGGATGATGTAGGTCTGTGTTGAAGGGGTCATGTTGGGGATGATGTAGGCCTGTGTTGAAGGGGTCATGTTGGAGATGATGTAGGTCTGTATTGAAGGGGTCATGTTGGGGATGATGTAGGTCTGTGTTGAAGGGGTCATGTTGGGGATGATGTAGGTCTGTGTTGTAGAGGGCGATGTTGGGAATCCCCAACACAGGTCTGTGTTGAAGGGGTCATGTTGGGGACGACGTAGGTCTGTGTTGAAGAGGTCATGTTGGGGATGATGTAGGTCTATGTTGAAGGGGTCATGTTGGAGATGATGTAGGTCTGAGTTGAAGGGGTCATGTTGGGGATGATGTAGGTCTGTGTTGAAGGGGTCATGTTGGGGATGATGTAGGTCTGTGTTGTAGAGGGCGATGTTGGGAATCCCCAACACAGGTCTGTGTTGAAGGGGTCATGTTGGGGACGACGTAGGTCTGTGTTGAAGAGGTCATGTTGGGGATGATGTAGGTCTATGTTGAAGGGGTCATGTTGGAGATGATGTAGGTCTGAGTTGAAGGGGTCATGTTGGGGATGATGTAGGTCTGTGTGGAAGGGGTCATGCTGGGGATGATGTAGGTCTGTGTTGAAGGGGTCATGTTGGGGATGATATAGGTCTGTGTTGAAGGGGTCATGTTGGGGATGATGTAGGTCTGAGTTGAAGGGGTCATGTTGGGGATGATGTAGGTCTGTGTTGAAGGGGTCATGTTGGAGATGATGTAGGTCTGTGTTGAAGGGGTCATGTTGGGGATGATGTAGGTCTGAGTTGAAGGTGTCATGTTGGGGATGATGTAGGTCTGTGTTGAAGGGGTCATGTTGGAGTTGATGTAGGTCTGTGTTGAAGGGGTCATGTTGGGGATGATGTAGGTCTGTGTTGAAGGGGTCGTTTTGGGGATGATGTAGGTCTGTGTTGAAGTGGCCATGTTGGAGAAGATGTAGGTCTGTATTGAAGAGGTCATGTTGGGGATGATATAGGTCTGTGTTGAAGGGGTCATGTTGGGGATGATATAGGTCTGTGTTGAAGGGGTCATGTTGGGGATGATGTAGATCTGTGTTGAAGGGGCCATGTTGGAGATGATGTAGGTCCGTGTTGAAGGGGTCATGCTGGAGATGATGTAGGTCTGTGTTGAAGGGGTCATGTTGGGGATGATGTAGGTCTGTGTTGAAGGGGTCATGTTGGGGATGATGTAGGTCTGTGTTGAAGGGGTGATGTTTGGGATGATGTAGGTCTGTGTTGAAGGGGTCATGTTGGGGATGATGTAGGTCTGTGTTGAAGGGGTCATGTTGGGGATGATGTAGGTCTGTGTTGAAGGGGTCATGTTGGGGATGATGTAGGTCTGTGTTGAAGGGGTCATGTTGAAGATGATGTAGGTCTGTGTTGAAGGGGTCATGTTGGGGATGATGTAGGTCTGTGTTGAAGGGGTCATGTTGGGGATGATGTAGGTCTGTGTTGAAGGGGTCATGTTGGGGATGATGTAGGTCTGTGTTGAAGGGGTCATGTTGGGGATAATGTAGGTCTGTGTTGAAGGGGTCATGTTGGGGATGATGTAGGTCTGTGTTGAAGGGGTTATGTAGGTCAGTGTTGAAGGGGACATGTTGGAGATGATGTAGGTCTGTGTTGCAGGGATCATGTTCGGGAAGATATAGGTCTGTGTTGAAGGGGTCATGCTGGGGATGATGTACGTCTGTGTTGATGGGGTCATGTTTGGGATGATGTAGGTCTGTGTTGAAGGGGTCATGTTGGGGATGATGTAGGTCTGTGTTGAAGGGGTCATGTTGGGGATGATGTAGGTCTGTGTTGAAGGGGTCATGTTGGGGATGATGTAGGTCTGTGTTGAAGGGGTCATGTTGAAGATGATGTAGGTCTGTGTTGAAGGGGTCATGTTGGGGATGATGTAGGTCTGAGTTGAAGGGGTCATGTTGGAGATGATGTAGGTCTGTGTTGAAGGGGCCATGTTGGAGATGATGTAGGTCTGTGTTGAAGGGGTCATGTTGGAGATGATGTAGGTCTGCGTTGAAGGGGTCATGTTGGAGATGATGTAGGTCTGTGTTGAAGGGGTCATGTTGGGGATGATGTAGGTCTGTGTTGAAGGGGTCATATTGGAGATGATGTAGGCCTGTGTTGAAGGGGTCATGTTGGGGATGATGTAGGCCTGTGTTGAAGGGGTCATGTTGGGGATGATGTAGGTCTGTGTTGAAGGGGTCATGTTGGGGATGATGTAGGTCTGTGTTGAAGAGGTCATGTTGGGGACGATGTAGGTCTGTGTTGAAGGGGACATGTTGGGAATGATGTAGGTCTGTATTAAAAGGGTCATGTTGGAGATGATGTAGGTCTGTGTTGAAGGAGTCATGTTGGGGATGATGTAGGTCTGAGTTGAAGGGGTCATGTTGGGGATGATGTAGGTCTGAGTTGAAGGGGTCATGTTGGGGATGATGTACGTCTGTATTGAAGGGGTCATGTTGGAGATGATGTAGGCCTGTGTTGAAGGGGTCCTGTTGGGGATGATGTAGGTCTGTGTTGAAGAGGTCATGTTGGGGACGATGTAGGTCTGTGTTGAAGGGGACATGTTGGGAATGATGTAGGTCTGTATTAAAAGGGTCATGTTGGAGATGATGTAGGTCTGTGTTGAAGGAGTCATGTTGGGGATGATGTAGGTCTGAGTTGAAGGGGTCATGTTGGGGATGATGTAGGTCTGAGTTGAAGGGGTCATGTTGGGGATGATGTACGTCTGTATTGAAGGGGTCATGTTGGAGATGATGTAGGCCTGTGTTGAAGGGGTCCTGTTGGGGATGATGTAGGTCTGTGTTGAAGGGGTCATGTTGGGGATGATGTAGGTCTGTGTTGAAGGGGTCATGTTGGGGATGGTGTAGGTCTGTGTTGAAGGGGTCATGTTGGGGATGATGTAGGTCTGTGTTGAAGGGGTCATGTTGGGGATAATGTAGGTCTGTGTTGAAGGGGTCATGTTGGGGATGATGTAGGTCTGTGTTGAAGGGGTCATGTAGGTCAGTGTTGAAGGGGACATGTTGGAGATGATGTAGGTCTGTGTTGCAGGGATCATGTTCGGGAAGATATAGGTCTGTGTTGAAGGGGTCATGCTGGGGATGATGTACGTCTGTGTGGAAGGGGTCATGTTGGGGATGATGTAGGTCTGTGTTGAAGGGGTCATGTTTGGGATGATGTAGGTCTGTGTTGAAGGGGTCATGTTGGGGATGATGTAGGTCTGTGTTGAAGGGGTCATGTTGGGGATGATGTAGGTCTGTGTTGAAGGGGTCATGTTGGGGATGATGTAGGTCTGTGTTGAAGGGGTCATGTTGAAGATGATGTAGGTCTGTGTTGAAGGGGTCATGTTGGGGATGATGTAGGTCTGTGTTGAAGGGGTCATGTTGGGGATGATGTAGGTCTGTGTTGAAGGGGTCATGTTGAAGATGATGTAGGTCTGTGTTGAAGGGGTCATGTTGGGGATGATGTAGGTCTATGTTGAAGGGGTCATGTTGGAGATGATGTAGGTCTGAGTTGAAGGGGTCATGTTGGGGATGATGTAGGTCTGTGTGGAAGGGGTCATGTTGGGGATGATATAGGTCTGTGTTGAAGGGGTCATGTTGGGGATGATGTAGGTCTGTGTTGAAGGGGTCATGTTGGGCATGATATAGGTCTGTGTTGAAGGGGTCATGTTGGGGATGATGTAGGTCTGTGTTGAAGGGGTCATGTTGGAGATGATGTAGGTCTGTGTTGAAGGGGTCATGTTGGGGATGATGTAGGTCTGAGTTGAAGGGGTCATGTTGGGGATGATGTAGGTCTGAGTTGAAGGGGTCATGTTGGGGATGATGTAGGTCTGAGTTGAAGGGGTCATGTTGGGGATGATGTAGGTCTGAGTTGAAGGGGCCATGTTGGGGATGATGTAGGTCTGTGTTGAAGGGGTCATGTTTGGGATGATGTAGGTCTGTGTTGAAGGGGTCATGTTTGGGATGATGTAGGTCTGTGTTGAAGGGGTCATGTTGGAGTTGATGTAGGTCTGTGTTGAAGGGGTCATGTTGGGGATAATGTAGGTCTGTGTTGAAGGGGACATGTTGGATATGATGTAGGTCTGTGTTGAAGGGTTCATGTTGGGGATGATGTAGGTCTGAGTTGAAGGGGTCATGTTGGGGATGATGTAGGTCTGTGTTGAAGGGGTCATGTTGGAGATGATGTAGGCCTGTGTTGAAGGGGTCATGTTGGAGATGATGTAGGCCTGTGTTGAAGGGGTCATGTTGGGGATGATGTAGGCCTGTGTTGAAGTGGCCATGTTGGAGATGATGTAGGTCTGTATTGAAGAGGTCATGTTGGGGATGATATAGGTCTGTGTTGAAGGGGTCATGTTGGGGATGTAGGTCTGTGTTGAAGGGGTCATGTTGGGGATGATGTAGATCTGTGTTGAAGGGGACATGTTGGGGATGATGTAGGTCTGTGTTGAAGGTGTCATGTTGGGGATGATGTAGGTTTGTGTTGAAGGGGTCATGTTGGGGATGATGTAGGTATGTGTTGAAGGGGTCATGTTGGGGATGATGTAGGTCTGTGTTGAAGGAGTCATGTTGGGGATGATGTAGGCCTGTGTTGAAGGGGTCATGTTGGGGATGTAGGTCTGTGTTGAAGGGTCATGTTGGGGATGATATAGGCCTGTGTTGAAGGGTTCATGATGTGGATGTAGGTCTGTGTTGAAGGGGTCATGTTGGGGATGATGTAGGTCTGTGTTGAAGGGTTCATGTTTGGGATGATGTAGGTCTGTGTTGAAGGGTTCATGTTTGGGATGATGTAGGTCTGTGTGGAAGGGGTCATGTTGGAGATGATGTAGGTCTGTGTTGAAGGGGTCATGTTGGGGATGATGTAGGTCTGTGTTGAAGGGGTCATGTTGGGGATGATGTAGGCCTGTGTTGAAGGGGTCATGTTGGAGATGATGTAGGTCTGTATTGAAGGGGTCATGTTGGGGATGATGTAGGTCTGTGTTGAAGGGGTCATGTTGGGGATGATGTAGGTCTGTGTTGTAGAGGGCCATGTTGGGAATCCCCAACACAGGTCTGTGTTGAAGAGGTCATGTTGGGGACGACGTAGGTCTGTGTTGAAGAGGTCATGTTGGGGACGATGTAGGTCTATGTTGAAGGGGTCATGTTGGAGATGATGTAGGTCTGAGTTGAAGGGGTCATGTTGGGGATGATGTAGGTCTGTGTGGAAGGGGTCATGCTGGGGATGATGTAGGTCTGTGTTGAAGGGGTCATGTTGGGGATGATGTAGGTCTGAGTTGAAGGGGTCATGTTGGGGATGATGTAGGTCTGTGTTGAAGGGGTCATGTTGGAGATGATGTAGGTCTGTGTTGAAGGGGTCATGTTGGGGATGATGTAGGTCTGAGTTGAAGGGGTCATGTTGGGGATGATGTAGGTCTGAGTTGAAGGGGTCATGTTGGGGATGATGTAGGTCTGAGTTGAAGGGGTCATGTTGGGGATGATGTAGGTCTGAGTTGAAGGGGTCATGTTGGGGATGATGTAGGTCTGTGTTGAAGGGGTCATGTTGGGGATGATGTAGGTCTGTGTTGAAGGGGTCATGTTTGGGATGATGTAGGTCTGTGTTGAAGGGGTCATGTTTGGGATGATGTAGGTCTGTGTTGAAGGGGTCATGTTGGAGTTGATGTAGGTCTGTGTTGAAGGGGTCATGTTGGTGATAATGTAGGTCTGTGTTGAAGGGGACATGTTGGATATGATGTAGGTCTGTGTTGAAGGGTTCATGTTGGGGATGATGTAGGTCTGAGTTAAAGGGGTCATGTTGGGGATGATGTAGGTCTGTGTTGAAGGGGTCATGTTGGAGATGATGTAGGCCTGTGTTGAAGGGGTCATGTTGGAGATGATGTAGGTCTGTGTTGAAGGGGTCATGTTGGAGATGATGTAGGTCTGTGTTGAAGGGGTCATGTTGGAGTTGATGTAGGTCTGTGTTGAAGGGGTCATGTTGGGGATGATGTAGGTCTGTGTTGAAGTGGCCATGTTGGGGATGATGTAGGTCTGTGTTGAAGGGGTCATGTTGGGGATGATGTAGGTCTGTATTGAAGAGGTCATGTTGGGGATGATATAGGTCTGTGTTGAAGGGGTCATGTTGGGGATGTAGGTCTGTGTTGAAGGGGTCATGTTGGGGATGATGTAGGTCTGTGTTGAAGGGGTCATGTTTGGGATGATGTAGGTCTGTGTTGAAGGGGTCATGTTGGGGATGATGTAGGTATGTGTTGAAGGGGTCATGTTGGGGATGATGTAGGTCTGTGTTGAAGGGGTCATGTTGGGGATGATGTAGGTCTGTGTTGAAGGGGTCATGTTGGGGATGATGTAGGTCTGTGTTGAAGTGGCCATGTTGGGGATGATGTAGGTCTGTGTTGAAGGGGTCATGTTGGGGATGATGTAGGCCTGTGTTGAAGTGGCCATGTTGGAGATGATGTAGGTCTGTATTGAAGAGGTCATGTTGGGGATGATATAGGTCTGTGTTGAAGGGGTCATGTTGGGGATGATGTAGGTCTGTGTTGAAGGGGTCATGTTGGGGATGATGTAGGTCTGTGTTGAAGGGGTCATGTTGGGGATGATGTAGGTCTGTGTTGAAGGGGTCATGTTGGGGATGATGTAGGTCTGTGTTGAAGGGGTCATGTTGGGGATGATGTAGGTCTGTGTTGAAGAGGTCATGTTGGGGATGATATAGGTCTGTGTTGAAGGGGTCATGTTGGGGATGATGTAGGTCTGTGTTGAAGGGGTCATGTTGGGGATGATGTAGGTCTGTGTTGAAGGGGTCATGTTGGGGATGATGTAGGTCTGTGTTGAAGGGGTCATGTTGGGGATGATGTAGGTCTGTGTTGAAGGGGTCATGTAGGTCAGTGTTGAAGGGGACATGTTGGAGATGATGTAGGTCTGTGTTGCAGGGATCATGTTCGGGAAGATATAGGTCTGTGTTGAAGGGGTCATGCTGGGGATGATGTACGTCTGTGTTGAAGGGGTCATGTTTGGGATGATGTAGGTCTGTGTTGAAGGGGTCATGTTGGGGATGATGTAGGTCTGTGTTGAAGGGGTCATGTTGGGGATGATGTAGGTCTGTGTTGAAGGGGTCATGTTGAAGATGATGTAGGTCTGTGTTGAAGGGGTCATGTTGGGGATGATGTAGGTCTGAGTTGAAGGGGTCATGTTGGAGATGATGTAGGTCTGTGTTGAAGGGGCCATGTTGGAGATGATGTAGGTCTGTGTTGAAGGGGTCATGTTGGAGATGATGTAGGTCTGCGTTGAAGGGGTCATGTTGGAGATGATGTAGGTCTGTGTTGAAGGGGTCATGTTGGGGATGATGTAGGTCTGTGTTGAAGGGGTCATATTGGAGATGATGTAGGCCTGTGTTGAAGGGGTCATGTTGGGGATGATGTAGGCCTGTGTTGAAGGGGTCATGTTAGGGATGATGTAGGTCTGTGTTGTAGAGGGCCATGTTGGGGATGATGTAGGTCTGTGTTGAAGGGGTCATGTTGGGGATGATGTAGGTCTGTGTTGAAGAGGTCATGTTGGGGACGATGTAGGTCTGTGTTGAAGGGGACATGTTGGGAATGATGTAGGTCTGTATTAAAAGGGTCATGTTGGAGATGATGTAGGTCTGTGTTGAAGGGGTCATGTTGGGGATGATGTAGGTCTGTATTGAAGGGGTCATGTTGGAGATGATGTAGGCCTGTGTTGAAGGGGTCATGTTGGGGATGATGTAGGTCTGTGTTGAAGGGGTCATGTTGGGGATGATGTAGGTCTGTGTTGAAGGGGTCATGTTGGGGATGATGTAGGTCTGTGTTGAAGGGGTCATGTTGGGGATGATGTAGGTCTGTGTTGAAGGGGTCATGTTGGGGATAATGTAGGTCTGTGTTGAAGGGGTCATGTTGGGGATGATGTAGGTCTGTGTTGAAGGGGTCATGTAGGTCAGTGTTGAAGGGGACATGTTGGAGATGATGTAGGTCTGTGTTGCAGGGATCATGTTCGGGAAGATATAGGTCTGTGTTGAAGGGGTCATGCTGGGGATGATGTACGTCTGTGTGGAAGGGGTCATGTTGGGGATGATGTAGGTCTGTGTTGAAGGGGTCATGTTTGGGATAATGTAGGTCTGTGTTGAAGGGGTCATGCTGGGGATGATGTAGGTCTGTGTTGAAGGGGTCATGTTGGGGATGATGTAGGTCTGTGTTGAAGGGGTCATGTTGGGGATGATGTAGGTCTGTGTTGAAGGGGTCATGTTGAAGATGATGTAGGTCTGTGTTGAAGGGGTTATGTTGGGGATGATGTAGGTCTGAGTTGAAGGGGTCATGTTGGAGATGATGTAGGTCTGTGTTGAAGGGGCCATGTTGGAGATGATGTAGGTCTGTGTTGAAGGGGTCATGTTGGAGATGATGTAGGTCTGCGTTGAAGGGGTCATGTTGGAGATGATGTAGGTCTGTGTTGAAGGGGTCATGTTGGGGATGATGTAGGTCTGTGTTGAAGGGGTCATGTTGGGGATGATGTAGGCCTGTGTTGAAGGGGTCATGTTGGGGATGATGTAGGTCTGTGTTGTAGAGGGCCATGTTGGGGATGATGTAGGTCTGTGTTGAAGGGGTCATGTTGGGGATGATGTAGGTCTGTGTTGAAGAGGTCATGTTGGGGACGATGTAGGTCTGTGTTGAAGGGGACATGTTGGGAATGATGTAGGTCTGTATTAAAAGGGTCATGTTGGAGATGATGTAGGTCTGTGTTGAAGGGGTCATGTTGGGGATGATGTAGGTCTGAGTTGAAGGGGTCATGTTGGGGATGATGTAGGTCTGAGTTGAAGGGGTTATGTTGGAGATGATGTAGGTCTGTATTGAAGGGGTCATGTTGGGGATGATGTAGGTCTGTGTTGAAGGGGTCATGTTGGGGATGATGTAGGTCTGTATTGAAGGGGTCGTGTTGGAGTTGATGTAGGTCTGTATTGAAGGGGACATGTTCGGGATGATGTAGGCCTGTGTTGAAGGGGCCATGTTGGGGATGATGTAGGTCTGTGTTGAAGGGGTCATGTTGGGGATGATGTAGGTCTGTGTTGAAGGGGTCATGTTGGAGATGATGTAGGCCTGTGTTGAAGGGGTCATGTTGGGGATGATGTAGGTCTGAGTTGAAGGGGTCATGTTGGGGATGATGTAGGTCTGTGTTGGAGATGATGTAGGTCTGTGTTGAAGGGGTCATGTTGGGGATGATGTAGGTCTGTGTTGAAGGGGTCATGTTGGGGATGATGTAGGTCTGTGTTGAAGGGGTCATGTTGGGGATGATGTAGGTCTGTGTTGAAGTGGCCATGTTGGGGATGATGTAGGTCTGTGTTGAAGGGGTCATGTTGGGGATGATGTAGGTCTGTGTTGAAGGGGTCATGTTGGGGATGATGTAGGTCTGTGTTGAAGGGGTCATGTTGGGGATGATGTAGGTCTGTGTTGAAGTGGCCATGTTGGGGATGATGTAGGTCTGTGTTGAAGGGGTCATGTTGGGGATGATGTAGGTCTGTGTTGAAGGGGTCATGTTGGGGATGATGTAGGTCTGTGTTGAAGGGGTCATGTTGGGGATGATGTAGGTCTGTGTTGAAGGGGTCATGTTGGGGATGATGTAGGTCTGTGTTGAAGGGGTCATGTTGGGGATGATGTAGGTCTGTGTTGAAGTGGCCATGTTGGGGATGATGTAGGTCTGTGTTGAAGGGGTCATGTTGGGGATGATGTAGGTCTGTGTTGAAGGGGTCATGTTGGAGATGATGTAGGTCTGTGTTGAAGAGGTCATGTTGGGGACGATGTAGGTCTGTGTTGAAGGGGACATGTTGGGAATGATGTAGGTCTGTATTAAAAGGGTCATGTTGGAGATGATGTAGGTCTGTGTTGAAGGGGTCATGTTGGGGATGATGTAGGTCTGTGTTGAAGGGGTCATGTTGGGGATGATGTAGGTCTGTGTTGATGGGGTCATGTTGGGGATGATGTAGGTCTGTGTTGAAGGGGTCATGTTGGGGATGATGTAGGTCTGTGTTGAAGGGGTCATGTTGGGGATGATGTAGGTCTGTGTTGAAGGGGTCATGTTGGGGATGATGTAGGTCTGTGTTGAAGGGGTCATGTTGGGGATGATGTAGGTCTGTGTTGAAGGGGTCATGTTGGGGATGATGTAGGTCTGTGTGGAAGGGGTCATGTTGGGGATGATGTAGGTCTGTGTTGAAGGGGTCATGTTGGGGATGATGTAGGTCTGTGTTGAAGGGGTCATGTTGGGGATGATGTAGGTCTGTGTGGAAGGGGTCATGTTGGGGATGATGTAGGTCTGTGTGGAAGGGGTCATGTTGGGGATGATGTAGGTCTGTGTGGAAGGGGTCATGTTGGGGATGATGTAGGTCTGTGTGGAAGGGGTCATGTTGGGGATGATGTAGGTCTGTGTGGAAGGGGTCATGTTGGGGATGATGTAGGTCTGTGTGGAAGGGGTCATGTTGGGGATGATGTAGGTCTGTGTGTAAGGGGTCATGTTGGGGATGATGTAGGTCTGTGTTGAAGGGGTCATGTTGGGGATGATGTAGGTCTGTGTTGAAGGGGTCATGTTGGGAATGATGTAGGTTAGAACGGTACTTGCCCTGGTCTGATGGAGTACATGGGTGCTCAACCTGCGGCCCCCCAAATGTTGCGGAACTACATGTCCCATGAGGCATTGCAAGGCAGACAGTTACAAACATGACTCCCAAAGGTAGAGGAATGATGGGACTTGTAGTTCTGCAACAGCTGGAGGGCCACAGGTTGAGCAGCAGCTTGTCCAAGTACCTGAACCTCTCTTGATATTATTCTCCTTCCTTACAATCCTCATCACAGCAGCACTCAGACTGGGAGAGGGAGGGGCGGCAGTAGCAGCCAATCAGGTTCTTCTACACTGCAGAGCTCTGACCATTAAACACAGGGCGCTTCCTTTGATGCAGTGTGCTGCTGCTGCTCCCCAGGTGTCCAATCAAAATCTGGGGGCGTGTCCAAGACCAGGCTGTATCCCCGAACTCCAGTTAAGTCTGCAGAGGGACCTGGCTGTGTAGTGCTGGCAGGGGTGCCTGGGTCACTAGATTTCAGGAAGAGGATACAAGTCCTTTGGCAGAACACGTGTGTGTATACAGGTAGTTAACATGTATGTAGCAGTTTGTCCGGAGTTCAGCTTTAAGTGATTGATAACAAATCAGAACAATACTAAGCCTGAGATGAGAAGATGGCTTACAGGTTATCACTCACCAAGAAGGGGGTCAGACCTTCAGCAGCTCAATAATGATCTAAAGCCCATTATAACATTTATTAAATCACCCCAATAAATTCAGGGGGCACCCATGATGAAAAATCACCCGCAGAGCCCATTGTTCCTGGCTACACTCCGCTTTGGGCTACGCCACTGGGAGTTTTTCGTATAGAATACAACAATTCCTCTGATTTTACACAGCTGGTTACTCAGCAATGGCGGCATGAGATAAGGAGGAACAACTTCTGTGTTGTTCCCTCGCAGTGACCCGCTTTGGCATTGTGACACAATTGCTTGCTTATTCAGTAAAGTAACGCCAAGAGCGGCGCCAACGCACCTGGGAACAACGTAACCAAGAGCTAGCAACAAAGTGCAGTAACCTGTAGCAACTGCCCACCATTCAGAGCCAACTGATCTGAAACGTGATTGGTCGCCATGGGGTTCTGCACTTTGCATACTGCTGTGAATTTAATTCTGGGGACTCCCCGGGGTCACCGGTACCTGCGTCCCGCTAAGTGTCCATCAACGCAACCTGCCCCCCCCCCCCCGGGGAGGCGGATTTATTACAGACAACCGTATGAGATGAGGTAATTAGCAGCACAGGCGAGCTGGAGTCTCCACGGGCAACGCTATGACAACCCGGCACAAATACCACGCCACACATTTACAGACAGACAAAGCAAAGCACGGAATTGGACGTAGCCAAACCTCAAACACCCGCTCTTTGTGTTTTTATCATTCCCTCGGCTGCGATGAACCCATTCAATAAAGCAGAGAGCGAATCTGCAAAGAGAATCGTTACCCACGGCAACCAATGAGAAGGCTCGCCGTTCGCTGTATCCCGTGGCAACCACTTTGCAGATTGCTGCTCTGATTATCATAAAGACATTGCAGGAAATGAATAGAGTTGGACACTTGGCTGCCTATTGTCCTGACCATGAAATCCCCCCCCCCCCGGATAATCAGCTCCCTCCTCGGGGACTCCCAGGGAATGCTCGGCCGGGTCAGAAAATGGAAATAAAATGGCACTTACCTGATTTTCTCCATGTCGGTGACGGAGGCCTAGAAGAAACGAGAGAGGAGGCTCATATGAATGAGGGGAAGAGGCTTCACTCCGCACATTTATGCATCGCTCGAGCCCTATTGACGATCCCCCTGTAGTTCTTTTTTTTTTTTCTGTAGAGCTGCGAAACACAATCACATCCGCATCAGCAGAGAGCAACGCTGCGCCGCTCAACTCAGGAGTGCCGCCGCCGCCGCCGCCCGCCACACTGCACAACCCATCTATACCCCAGAGCCAAAAGCAGGCGAATGACTCAGTTGTAGAGCAAAGACGGAATAGAAAAAAAAAGGAGATAGAGAGAGAGAGCGAGAGAGAGAGAGAGAGAGAGAGCGAGAGAGAGAGCGAGAGAGAGAGAGAGCGAGTAACAGGTTCTGCGCTCACATTCCTCCAGCTAAACTTCATACGGATTGATACATATTGATACATATATTGTTACATATTAATACATATATTAATACATTTTGATACATATGAATACATATTTATATATATTGATACATATTTTTACATATTAATACATATCGATATATATTTATATATATATTGTTACATATCGATACATATTTATATATATTGTTACATATTTATACATATTTATATATATTGTTAAATATTTATACATATCGATACATATTGATATGTAAGGCTTTTTTTCCTCATAAAAAAGGTGCAGGAACTCAACCATGACCCCACAAATCACCCCCTCCCCCACCTACGCACACACGCTCCAAACCGCATCAAATATTGGGTGTGGTCAAATTTCATTAACAGTGGGAGGGTCTTAAAGGGGCATTAAATACCAGGAGTGCATAGTACAGTACATAGTAAGTACAGAGTGCAGGGTTCGGGGGGGGGGGGGGTGCTATGTACATAGTGCAGAGTTCAGGGGGCCACTGCATACAGAATGCAGAATTTAGGGGTGCGCTACACACAGAGTACAGAGTTCAGACTTTTTCCACAGCTTCCTACCTCTGCATCTCCCCCATCCACATCTTACTTTCACCCCTCTTCTTCTCTAGTACCCCGTCATACACTGTAGGTGGCTCCAACTCTCTCACTTGCAGGAAGATCATCCAGTGGGGGTGTCGGCATCCATACTGCACCCCGGGCACCTGCAGCTCCCTTCTCCCTATCCTGCACTCAGTGGGAGCCACTCAGGAGATCTGATCTGTGGGAGCCGTCGGGAGACAAGCTGTCACTTGTAAACACAGAAGCTGGATTTCTGTGTTTACAAGTGATAGTGATGAGCCGGGAGCAGAGGGTCTGAGCCAGAGGTGGTGGAACTGAGTCCCACCAAGTTCCAGCTGAAAAAAAGCCCTGTTGATATATATTAATACATAGCAATACCTATTTACACATATCGATACATATTTCTATATATTGATACATATTTACACATATCGATACACATTTATATATATATTGATACATATTTATACATATTGATACATATTTATACATATCGATACATATTTATATATATTGATACATATTGTGACAGGAGTGACTTTGGGTGGGGGGGTTGGTGCGGCTCAGCTTGCCCTGGAGAGTTCTGGAGGCTCCTTGTCCAGCTTCCCCGACGCCTCTTATGTGTAGATCACCCTGTGTCTCTAATAGGGGCACAGGGTGAATGAGAATCCCACTATGATCTGCGCTAGTCAGATTCAATGCTCTATACATTGTATATATTGTGTGTATATTGTGTGTTGGCTGTTGTGGACTATTTGCTGTGATGGGGTGGGGTGTGACTATTCTATTGTCTATTGTGGTTGCCTCGACTATTATGGGATGTGTAAGTGTCTTGCTGTGAGGAAAGAGGGGGGGATACCTCCAGTAGCCCCCCAGCTAAGACTATTTACTGATGAGAAGTTGGACCACACCTGACCTGTATCATCATTGTCATTGGACAGTTTAACCCGCCCTGTTTCCCAAGGGTGGGGGGAGTGTTTTGAAGTGAAAGATATCTGTTAACATGTGCTTGAATAAAGCAGTTTGTGGTTTTACCCTACACTGAGGTGTTGTGTCTGATGACTGGGATGGCTGGAGAGTCTGGGATAAGTGCTGGTTCTGAACAGAGGAAGCATTGACGGCGGACCTGGATCTGTTTGAGAACAGAGGGTTCGTCACACATATTTATACATATTGATACTTATTTATACATATTGATACTTATTTATACTTATTTATACATATTGATACATATTTATACATATTGATACTTATTTATACATATTTATACATATTGATACTTATTTATACATATTGCTACATATTTATACATATCGATACTTATTTATATATATTGATGCATATTTATATATATTGATACATATCGATACATATTTATACATATAGGGTTTGATTTACGAAAAGCAAATACATTGTGCCCTTTACAAAGTGCAGTTGCTCCAGATCTTAGAAAATGAGGTAAAGCTTCACTTTGCAAAGAATAGCCAATCACAAAACCCATAGCATTTCTGCTTGCACGTGATTGGATGATGGAAGTCAGCACAGCTCTCCCTCATTTACCAAGCTCTGGAGCAACTGCACTTTGCAAAGTGCACAATGTATTTATTTGCCTTTCGTAAATCAACCCCACTGATACATGTTCGTACATATCAATACATATTGATATATGTTGGTACATAGCGTTTCCTTTAAGACCCCTTTCACACATTTTTCAGGCGCTTTAGCGCTAAAAATAGCGCCTGTAAAAGCACCTGAAAAATGTCTCATCTGCAGTCCCAGTGTGAGAACCCCGAGTGCTTTCCGAGGGCTTCCACGCGGGGGCGCTACGCTTGCGGGACGTTAAAAAAAAGTCCTGCCAGCAGCATCTTTGGGGCAGTTTGCAAGCGTTGTATACACCCCTCCTCCCCCGCCCCTGTCCATTGAAATGAATGGGCAGCGCTGCCAAAGTGCCTGCAAAGCGATTCGGCAGCGGCGCTACACGAGCACTTTAAACCCCTTTTTAACCCCTGCTAGGCTGTTAAAAGCGCCCCGCTCCCGCCTGAATAACAGCGGTAAAGCGGTGCTTTATCGCCCCGCCCCCACCGCCCCAGTGTGAAAGGGGCTCTTATTGAAGTCGATGGAAACCAACCACCAAAATCTCATAC
This sequence comes from Rana muscosa, assembly GCA_029206835.1. Lineage (NCBI taxonomy): Eukaryota > Metazoa > Chordata > Amphibia > Anura > Ranidae > Rana > Rana muscosa. Next base: position 1,086,579 of record JARGYO010005628.1, read on the forward strand.
AACCTTCAACATGATCCTGACATTCCACAATTCTTTTATCAGGACAGCCCCCCAGGGACCCCTCTAGGGAGGTTCAGGCACTTCCTGTTATACGGTGACAACGCTCTGTCCCTTTCTTCCAGTTACACAATTCCATCCAGTTCAACCAGCTGTGCTTCTATGTTGTCACCCAGTCACATGGACTTCCAGAGGAGACTACGTTCCAGCACACATCACACAGACATGGTCCAATGTTGTCACCATCAGGAAACCCACCCTGTGAAACGCCGAGCAGCCATCACTGGAGTGTATATAGGCAAGAAGTGGCTGCAAAGAGGATGTAGGAGATCAGCAGAACTGAGTCACACACGGAGGTGCTTTGGGGCTGTTTCTCTGATAAAGGTCCAGGCCGAATTTGCCGCATTGAGGGGCCAATGGGCGGGGCCATGTATTGTAAGATCTTGGATGAGAACCTCCTTCCCTCAGCCAGAACACTGAAGATGGGTCATGGGTGGGTCTTTCAGCATGACAATGTCCCAAAACATACCACCAAGGCAACAAAGGAGTGGCTCAAGAAGAAGCACATTAACCCATTGCTGACCAGCCACTGCAGTTATACTGCGGCAGGGCGGCTCTATTGCGCAAATCGTTGTACCGGTACAACACTTCGTTTTAATAGATACAGTGGGTGCGGAGCCGATGCACGATGTCTGCCGGCCACCCGCGATTGCTACACAGAGGGGCAGAACGGGGATCTGCCAGTGTAAACAAAGCAGATCCCCGTCTGTTGCTAGTGATCAGGAACAGTTAAACACCTCCCTAGGACACACTTAACCCCTTGATTGCCCCCTAGTGTTAACCCCTTCCCTGTCTGTGACATTTATACAGTAATTAGTGGCTATTTTTAGCTCTGATTGCTGTATAAATGTCACTGGTCCAAAAAAAGTGTCAAAAGTTTCCGATCTGTCTGCCGCAATGTCGTAGTTCTGCTAAAAATCGCTGATCACCGCCATTACTAGTAAAAAAAAAAAAATAATAATAATAAAAATGCCATAATTCTAACCCCTATTTTGTAGAAATGATAACTTTTGCGCAAACCAATCAATAAACGCTTATTGCAATTTTTTTTTAATCAAAAATATGTAGAAGAATACGTATCGGTCTAAACTGATGAAGAAATATTTTTTTAAAATTTATTTGGGTGTAGTTATTATAGCAAATAGTGCTTAGAAGAAGCGGACTGGGGGGGGGCATGCTGCCCTTTCAGGCACAAGCTGCCATGAGGAGGTCTCAGGTGGATGACCTGAGGGAGAAAAGCAGAGACCCGGGTGCTTAGAAGAAGCGGTCTGGGGGGGCACGCTGCCCTTTCAGGCACAAGCTGCCATGAGGAGGTCTCAGGTGGATGACCTGAGGGAGAAAAGCAGAGACCTGGGTGCTTAGAAGAAGCGGACTGGGGGGGGGCACGCTGCCCTTTCAGGCACATGCTGCCATGAGGAGGTCTCAGGTGGATGACCTGAGGGAGGAAAGCAGAGACCCGGGTGCTTAGAAGAAGCGGACTGGGGGGGCACGCTGCCCTTTCAGGCACAAGCTGCCATGAGGAGGTCTCAGGTGGATGACCTGAGGGAGAAAAGCAGAGACCTGGGTGCTTAGAAGAAGCGGACTGGGGGGGGGCACGCTGCCCTTTCAGGCACATGCTGCCATGAGGAGGTCTCAGGTGGATGACCTGAGGGAGAAAAGCAGAGACCCGGGTGCTTAGAAGAAGCGGACTGGGGGGGCACGCTTCCTTTTCAGGCACATGCTGCCATGAGGAGGTCTCAGGTGGATGACCTGAGGGAGAAAAGCAGAGACCCGGGTGCTTAGAAGAAGCTGACTGGGGGGGCACGCTGCCCTTTCAGGCACATGCTGCCATGAGGAGGTCTCGGGTGGATGACCTGAGGGAGAAAAGCAGAGACCTGGGTGCTTAGAAGAAGCTGACTGGGGGGGGGGGGGCACGCTGCCCTTTCAGGCACATGCTGCCATGAGGAGGTCTCAGGTGGATGACCTGAGGGAGAAAAGCAGAGACCCGGGTGCTTAGAAGAAGCGGACTGGGGGGGGGCACGCTGCCCTTTCAGGCACATGCTGCCACGAGGAGGTCTCGGGTGGATGATCTGAGGGAGAAAAGCAGAGACCTGGGTGCTTAGAAGAAGCGGACTGGGGGGGGGGGCACGCTGCCCATTCAGGCACAAGCTGCCATGAGGAGGTCTCAGGTGGATGACCTGAGGGAGAAAAGCAGAGACCCGGGTGCTTAGAAGAAGCGGACTGGGGGGGGGGGCACGCTGCCCTTTCAGGCACATGCTGCCATGAGGAGGTCTCGGGTGGATGACCTGAGGGAGAAAAGCAGAGACCCGGTTTGCTTAGAAGAAGCGGACTGGGGGGGGGGCACGCTGCCCTTTCAGGCACAAGCTGCCATGAGGAGGTCTCAGGTGGATGACCTGAGGGATGAAAGCAGAGACCCGGGTGCTTAGAAGAAGCGGACTGGGGGGGGGGCATGCTGCCCATTCAGGCACAAGCTGCCATGAGGAGGTCTCAGGTGGATGACCTGAGGGAGGAAAGCAGAGACCCGGGTGCTTAGAAGAAGCGGACTGGGGGGGCACGCTGCCCATTCAGGCACAAGCTGCCATGAGGAGGTCTCAGGTGGATGACCTGAGGGAGGAAAGCAGAGACCCGGGTGCTTAGAAGAAGCGGACTGAGGGGAGCCGTCTGCCACAGATCTGTCTGGTATCACTGGAGGGCATTACCTGGAAGATTGGAAGGAGATATTGTTGGATGTTGGGGACCTTGTGCTCTAGCTATCCCTCTGGTGCCTAGTTATAGTCAGCTGTGGGCCTGTTGATGGGGACATCCGTCTGGTGTCCTGAAGAGCTCTGTCCAGATACCTTACTACTTAAAGGGATTTTGCTCTACTACTACTGCTTAACCACTTCAGCCCCGGACCATTTGGCTGGCCAAAGACCAGGGCACTTTTTGCCATTCGGCACTGCGTTGATTTAACTGACAATTGCGCGGTCGTGCGACGCGGCTCCCAAACAAAATTGATGTCCATTTTTTCCCACAAATAGAGCTTTCTTTTGGTGGCATTTGATCACCTCTGCGGTTTTTATTTTTTGCGCTATAAACAAAAATAGAGCGACAATTTTGAGAAAAATTCAATATTTTTTACTTTTTGCTATAATAAATATCCCCAAAAAATCTATAAAAAAACTTTTTTTCCTCAGTTTAGGCCGATACGCATTCTACTACATATTTTTGCTAAAAAAAAAAAATCGCAATAAGCGTTTATTGATTGGTTTGTGCAAAGGTTATAGCGTCTACAAAATAGGGGGAAGTTTTATGGCATTTTTTTTTATATTTTTTTTTTACTAGTAATGGCGGCGATCAGCGATTTTTATGGTGACTGCGACATTATGGCGGACACATCGGACACTTTTGACACCATTTTGGGACCATTGTCATTTTTACACGATTAGTGCTATAAAAATGCACTGATTACTGTAAAAATGACACTGGCAGTGAAGGGGTTAACCTGTAGGGGGCGCTGAAGGGGTTAAGTGTGTCCTAGGGAGTGATTCTAACTGTTAGGGGGCGTGGCTATGAGTGACACGTCACTGATCACTGCTCCCGATGAGAGGGAACAGACGATCAGTGACATGTCACTAGGAAGAACGGGGAGATGTTGTGTTTACATTGACATCTCCCCGTTCTTCAGCTCTGTGACCCGATCGCTGGACACTGGTGGACATCGAGTCCGCGGGTCCCACGGGCACGGTCATGGAGCTCGCGACCACACGGCGGCAAATTAAAGGGGACGTACCTGTACGCCCATCTGCCTGTCCGTGCCATTCTGTCCACGTAAATCTATGTGCGGCGGTCCTTAAGCGGCTAAGCTAAAAGGAAAATATTGATAAGTTCTCATCTTGGAGTATCCCACCACTTCCCTCATCCCTATCCAAGTTCTCTAAAAATAAAAAAACAAAAACAACATCCCTTAGACTGGTCTTTGGAGAAAGAGTGAATGTTGTATGCCCATGGCGGCGGGGCTGAAGTTGGGTGGACCCGAACAAGTAACCATGCGGCTCCTACGGGAGTAGCGCTACACACTCTTTATACATTTGTGATCAGTGTTCTAACTAACGTTGTTTAAATAAATGTTAGGTAACGTAGCCACTTTTTGGGGTAACGAGTAATCTAACTGATTACTCTTCCCCTCGTGGCACCGCCGTTCCCATTACTTGGGCGGCGTTACCCCAATTACATCTACTCGCTGCAGCCGCCGTCTGCCTACCTGATCAGCGTGTCATGCAGACAGACGGCGGCCATTGCAGTTTTCAAAAGCCGCGCCTCCCGAGTCCTCATCGTCTGTGATAGGCGGAACACTCAATTTCACAGCAGGCAGTATTCAGCCTATCACGGACATCCTCTCTTCCTCGTCTGTGTTATGAGGATGAGCTGATGTCCGTGATAGGCGGAACACTGAATGCTGGGAAATTGAGTGTTCCGCCTATCACAGACGACGAGGACTCGGGAGGCGCAGCTTTTGAATACTGTGGAATGGCCGCCGGGACGCCGCCGATCAGGTAGGGGGCTAGGGGCACACGGCACAGTAATTGAAGCACGGGCACAGTGAGGCATTGGGCACAGTAAGGCATAGGGCATAGTGAGGCATTGGGCACAGTGAAATACGGGCACAGTGAGGCATTGGGCACAGTGAAACACGGGCACAGTGAGGCATTGGGCACAGTGAAACACGGCACAGTGAGGCATTGGGCACAGTGAAACACGGGCACAGTGAGGCATTGGGCACAGTGAGGCATTGGGCACAGTGAGACATTGGGCACAGTGAAGCATTGGGCACAGTGAGGCATGGGCACAGTGAGGCATTGGGCACAGTGAGACACGGGCACAGTGAGACACGGACACAGTGAGGCACGGGCACAGTGAGGCACGGGCACAGTGAGGCACGGGCACAGTGAGGGACGGGCACAGTGAGGCATGGGCACAGTGAGGCATGGGCACAATGAAGCATGGGCACATAACCAATATTATTTATTGTTATCCCTCCTATTATTTTATACACTGAAAAAATTACATATATATCATCCTTCTACCGCCCCGCCCCCCGCCCCGTGTATATATAATATAACCAATATAGTTACTTTGCTGAACAACTAATTACTTTTTCAATGTAGTAACTGAGTAACTAACTCCATTACTTTTTGGAAGAAGTAATTTGTAACTGTAACTAATTACTTTTTTAACGTAAGATGAACAACACTGCTTGTGATATCAGATTTGTATCTCTGTCCGTCTCTCTGTTGCAGATTTCCTCTCACTTCCTGTCTAGTGAAATTGTAGTCAGCGGGACATGATGGGAAAATCTCCCTATTGCAGCCCAGCAGTAACAACCAGACAAGGGGGGTCTAACCCTCTTCTATCCGAAACCAGGAAAACATTTTGGGATTGGCCTTCACACGAATGATTCGTTTTCATTCAGCTGTCTTTGATATCTGTCCGGGTTTCTGTAGATTCAATACAAATTATTACTCAACAAAACATTGCGGGTGCAGAATCCGGTAATTCAGCTTTGTAAAGGCAGAAGGTCACCGCCAGTCCCGCCTGGCTATCCTGCCTATAATGTTACTTTGGATTGTCTCTCATGGGGGTAATGTCCGGTGACTTTAGGGTTAGCATGCTGTGGTGTGTCTGCCGTTTTGGCCTGTGGTGCTTCCCATAGATGTGGATATTTAAGTGGGAAGGGACTGGACCAGTGGAGGACCTTGGTTGGTTGGTTGGTTGGTTGTAGGAGTGAGAAGGACCATACATGGAAAGATGTGGTTTGCAGTGGCGTTGCCCCTTGGCAGAACCCTGAAATGAGGCCCCTCTAGTCCAGCCATTGACCATAACTTGGAAATGACTACAAGCTGAAGGTATGAGGAGCCAGTATAGCCCAAGTCCAGCTTACTGTATGAGAACGGGAAGAAGGAACCCGTCATGTTTGGTGACCATCACTCATCAGACTAATGGAAACGGTAATGTGGAGATAAAAATGAGCCGTCACTCGTTGCTTTTATGGAAGTGAAGAAAGTTCTGATTTAGTAACAAGGACTGTTCAGATTTATGGTGACTAGAGAATGAGAGGGCGCTCCTACCGTGAGCGGGGAATGAAGTGTAAAACCTCGTACACGCGGTACGATTGTTGGTCAACCGAGCGTCTGATTTTTGTCAAAAGGGCGTGTGCCAGGATCTTGTCTTGCAATACTAATTGGTACACAATTGTCGTGCCACAAACACGAACGTAGTGACGTACTATGAGGAATTTCAGCTCTTGAGCGCCACCCTTTGGGCCCCTTCTGCTAATTTTGTGTTTGGTGAGCATTGATTCCGAGCATGCTTGTTTGTTCTTTCGAACTTTTGTGTGACCGACTTGTGTACTGACCATACGAAAATCAGACGTGCAGCCGTTGTCCGCCGAAAATTTACTAGCCTGTCATCCAAAATTTGTTGGCTGAAAGTTGGACGACAATTGTCAAAAGAAGTGTACTAACGGTAAGATTTTAGGACAACAGTCTGTCAACAAACAATCCCCTTCCAACAATCGTACCGTGTGTACGAGGTTTTAGCTTTCATAGTAACCTTCTGGGTGATGAAGAGTCAGAAGTACAATGAAGGAGAGCAGCTATTTGGAGAGTGGGAGACGGTAGTGGCCGGTGATGGAGGTTCCCTCAGAGGGGTAGATTGGTGACTGTAAAAGAAAAAAAATGTTACCCCAGCTCCACTGCCAATATAGAAGTCCACGAACTGTGATCCGGTGCTCGAGCCAGGACGTTCAGGCCCCATAAATACTATACTTGAATCAAAAAGGGCTGGCAACTTAGATGCTCTTGAATAAAAGTACTTTATTGGTTACATGGGTACAGGCTATGTGCTGACGCGTTTCGGCTAAAAAGCCTTCAGCAAAGCATTCATTAGCCGAAACGCGTCAGTGTATAGCCTGTACCCGTGTACCCATGTAACCAATAAAGTACTTTTATTCAAGAGCATCTGAGTTGCCAGCCCTTTTTGATTCAAACTTAGATTGGTGACTGTAAGGTCTTCCCTTCCAAGCGGTTGGATCCCTACATTATGGCCAACTGCATAACGTAACCCTCTTATGGCCTGGGTCTGTTCCACGGGTGTGCGAGGCCTCGTGGTACACAGCAGCTTCCCTCCATGTCTTCAGGCTGAAGAGTGCCACGTGTAAAGAGCTGGTGGAAGAAAATCACCCTCTCCCTCAACCGTCAGTGCCGGGACAACGTGTCCCTGGCAAGACATTATCCTTCCAGTGTGGGGCCCGGTGTAGTGCTTTGGCCTCTGGCCATGAGGGGCGCTAACTCACACATTGCAGCAATTTCCACATACTAACAGTTCACCAAATTAATTTAAGCTGACAGCACCCAGTCCCCCCACCATTAGGACTCTGAGTTAAATCTGAATCAGTCTACATACATTGGATGATGAGAAGACGGGACGTTCGGGGGCTTAGAATTCCGGCTCTGACACGTTATCCGGGCCGGTGATGACTTGTAATGAGTTTCAAAATCACATATCTGCAGAGGGCAGAGAGTCTTCCGGATATTCACATCATTGGCGCACCTTTCGGCACACCGGCAATTCTGACCTTTCCGCTCGATGTCTCGGCCATCCCAGTAAATTGAATCTTGGCGTGAATTATTGTTCGAACCTGGATTACAAGAGAACATTTCCCAGGATGACATTTCAGAAGGCCTGGGGTGGTGGTGGGGACTTTCCACAGAAGAAATGGAATTTCACAGAAGGAGCACTTTGTACAAAATATCTCAACCAATATTTATCATCATCATCATCACCACCATGTATCATTCATCATCATCATCATCACCACCATGTATCATCATCTTTATCGCCATCATCATCATCGTAATCATCATCATCATCATCATCATCGTAATCATCATTATCATCGTAATCATCATCATCATCATCGTAATCATGATCATCGTAATCATCATCATCACCACCATGTATCATCATCTTTATCATCATCGTAATCATAATCTTTATCATCATCATCACCTTTATCATCATCATCTTCATCCCAAGCAGGTCTGAAGCCAGGAAAGTTGGGGCTCCCCATCAGCGGCACGCCAAGTAATGGAGCCCCGGCAGCTCCCACATTACGGGGGTCATGGGAGCTCCTTAAACCAGAAATACACAAGCTACCATTGCATTCATACCAATTGTCCCGGATTTACTGGGATACGCCCGCATCTCGGTCCTCTGTCCATGTCCACTGCTTGAGGTAAACTGCAGAGTGCGCAGGACAACACTGAATTTTTGGCAGGATCAACAGGTTTGTTTTGCAGTTATCAAACAGATGGAACTAAACCCTTTCAATGGCATAGATGCCAACGGTCCTGGATTTACCGGGACAGTCCCGCATCTTGGCTCTCTGTACATTATGGGGATTGGGGCTCTGAGCGTGTAATCACCACATTTTTAGGGGCAGGGTCTGTAAAGTGGGCATGATGGGCAGTGACGGCATATTTAGGGGACCTTTCTGGGCAAGACTGACCCATAAAGTGGGTGTGATTTAGCTGTGCCCATCTGGAAAGTGGTTGAACAAAATATGGACTATGGGGATACCAGTGTCTCGAGAACCAGGAACATGGCGTCTGTAGGCATTCAATGTCATCTTTTACAGACCAGAAGGGTTTATAGCCACTTTAATGTTCATGCCAGGCCCATTCTATGGAGCTGGGAAGAATTAGGACCCCTGTCAGGTTTTTACTGCTATCTGGGGCTCCATCAGAGAGAGTTATCCTCACTTCCTGTCCTGCTGACAACAGGAAGTGAAGGAAATCTGCAAAAGGGACAGAGAGAGAAATACAAATCAGACAGGGGTTCTAGCTCCCCCATTCTACTAAAGAGAAGTCTCTTTTTCTGTCTGGAAGATAGGAGTAAATCCTTGACAGGGGTGCTAATCCTGCCCACTCTTCCCGAAAACCAAGAAAAAAAAAACATTTGGCTGGAGTTCTTCTATACAGTGGAAAGTATTCACAGTGCTTCCCTTTTTCCACATTTTGTTATGTTACGGCCTTATTCCAAAATGGATTAAATTCATTATTTTCCTCAAAACTCTACAAACAATTCCCCATAATGACAACGTGAAAGAAGTTTGTGTGAAATCTTTGCAAATCTATTAAAAATAAAAAAAGGAAAAAATCCCATGTAAATAAGTATCACAGGCTCCTCCCATGTACATAAGTATCACAGACTCCTCCCATCACAGGCTCCTCCCATGTACATAAGTATCACAGGCTCCTCCCATCACAGGCTCCTCCCATGCACATAAGTATCACAGGCTCCTCCCACGTACATAAGTATCACAGACTCCTCCCATGTACATAAGTATCACAGACTCCTCCCATGTACACAAGTATCACAGACTCCTCCCATGTACACAAGTATCACAGGCTCCTCCCATGTACACAAGTATCACAGTCTCCTCCCATGTACATAAGTATCACAGGCTCCTCCCATGTACACAAGTATCACAGGCTCCTCCCATGTACACAAGTATCACAGGCTCCTCCCATGCACATAAGTATCACAGGCTCCTCCCATGCACATAAGTATCACAGGCTCCTCCCATGTACATAAGTATCACAGACTCCTCCCATGTACATAAGCATCACAGGCTCCTCCCATGTACATAAGTATCACAGACTCCTCCCATGTACATAAGTATCACAGGCTCCTCCCATGTACATAAGTATCACAGGCTCCTCCCATGTATATAAGTATCACAGGCTCCTCCCATGTACACTAGGATCACAGACTCCTCCCATGTACATAAGTATCACAGGCTCCTCCCATGTACATAAGTATCACAGGCTCCTCCCATGTACATAAGTATCACAGACTCCTCCCATGTACATAAGCATCACAGGCTCCTCCCATGTACATAAGTATCACAGACTCCTCCCATGTACATAAGTATCACAGGCTCCTCCCATGTACATAAGTATCACAGCCTTTGCTCAATACTTTGGTGAATCTCCTTTGGCACCAATTACAGCCTCAAGTCTTTCTGAGTATGATGCTACAAGCTTGGCACTCCTATTTTTGGGCATTTTCTCCCATTCTTCTTTGCAGGACCTCTCCAGCTCCATCAGGTTGGATGGGGGGGGGGGGGGGGGGGGTCGGTGCACAGGCATTTTCAGATCTCTCCAGAGATGTCCAATCGGGTTCAAGTCTGGGCTCTGGCTGGGCCACTCAAGGAAATTCACAGAGTTGTCCCGTAGCCACACCTTTGTTATCTTGGCTGTGTGCTTAGGGTCCTTGTCCTGTTGGAAGATGAACCTTCGCCCCAGTCTGAGGTCCAGAACGCTCTGGATCAGGTTTTCATCAAGGATGTCTCTGTACATTGCTGCAATTATCTTTCCCTCCATCCTGACTAGTCTCCCAGTTCCTGCCACTGAAAAACATTCCCACAGCATGATGCTGCCACCACTATGCTTCACAGTAGGGATGGTATTTTGCCAGGTGATGAGCGGTGCCTGCTTTCCTGCTTTCCTCCAGACACAACGCTTGCTATTCAGGCCAATTGGTTCAATCTTTGTTTCATCAGACCAGAGAAATTTGTTTCTCATGATCTGAGAGTCCTTCAGGTGTCTTTTGGTAAACTCAAGGCGGCTGTCATGTGCCTTTTACTGAGGAGTGGCTTCCGTCTGGCCACTCCCCCATACAGGCCTGATTGTGGAGTGCTGCAAAGTCATCCTGGACCTTTATCAGAGAAACACCCCAAAGCCTCATGTTTCCCCCTCCGTGTGACTGGAGGGATGGAGTTCTTAGGGTCATAGTAACCATTTTTCTTCCTCCAAACACGGCAAGTCGAGTTGATGCCAAAGAGCTGAATTTTGGTCTCATCTGACCTCAGAACTTTCTCCCCGATCCTCCTCTGAATCATTTAGATGTTCATTGGGAGACTTCAGACAGGCTGTACCTGTGTCTTCCTCAGGAGGGGACCTTGCGGGGGCTGCAGGATTTCAATCCATGGCGGAGTATTGTGTCACCAATGGTGTGTTTGGTGACTGAGGTCCCAACTGCCTTGAGATCCTTCACAAGCTCCTCCCATGTAGTTCTGGGCGGATCCCTCACTTTTCTCATGACCATCCTCACCCCATACCTCCCAACATTTTGAGATGGGAATGAGGGATACCTACTAACAAACGTATGTAGGCATAGGACACGTCCCCTGCCATACACCCTTAAAGGAGAATTAACCCCCCCCCCCCCAAAAAAAGGTTAATAAATCTACAAGGGCTTTATTTCACCACTACTATTCCTTTATATCGGATTTTAAAATGTACAAATGCACCAATTTAGAACTTGGATGAAAGATTTAGCTCCGGGAAACACTTTTTGAAAGATAAAAAGTTCATTTTATATACATCTATACAGATCAGACCAAAATGAGGGACAAATGAGGAGGAAAGGGGGACAGAGGGATATTGCTCCGAATCAGGGACAGTCCCTCGAAATCAGGGACAGTTGGGAGGTATGTCCTCACCCCATGAGGAGAAATCTTGCATGGAGCTCCAGACCGAGGACGATCGATCGTTACTTTGTATTTCTTCCATTTGGGAATAATTTCTCCAACATTTCTCTCCTTCTCACCAAGCTTCTTGTTGACGGTCTTGTAGCCCATTCCAGCCTTGTGCAGGTCTCCAATCTTCTCCCCGACGTCCTCTGACAGCTCTTTGGTCTCCCCCATGATGGTGAGATGTGATTGGAGGAAAGAGATTCTGTGCACAGGTGTCTTCTATACACATAACGAGTTGTCATTAGGAGAATCTTCTTACATTCACAGGACTGATCTGTGTACCACGTGAGCCCCTCCTGTAGCCAGTCTCCAGACCTTAATCCTATAGAAAATGTATGGAGGGAGCTGAAACTTCGAGTTGCCAAGAAACCATAAAGGGGTTGTAAAGGTTTCTTTTTTTTTTAAATAACAAACATGTCATACTTACCTCCACTGTGCAGCTCGTTTTGCATAGAGTGGCCCCAATCCTCCTCTTCTGGGGTCCCTCGGCAGCTGTCTCGGCTCCTCCCCGCAAGACCTAACCCCCTTTATGCGAGCTCTCTCCCATGGGGGTTAGCTTGCGGGCGTGCTCTCGTGATACAGTCGGCGGCCATAGCCGCAGACTGTACCACTCGGCCCCACCCCCCCGGCGTGCCACGTCATTAATTTGATTGACAGCAGCGGGAGCCAATGGCTGCTCTGCTATCAATCATCCAATGAATGAGCCGAGAAGCCGACCGGATGTTTTTTTCACCTTAATGCATAGAATACAACCCCTTTAAGGATTTAGAGAAGATCTGTAAAGAAGAGAGGAGCAAAATCCCTCCTGAGATGTGTGGAAACCTGATCACCAACCCTAACCCCCACCCCTAGACCACACCCCCATCCCCGGACCACACCCCCACCCCCAGACCACCCCCCTTATCCCCATACCAAAATCCATCCTGAGATGTGTGGAGACCTGATCACCACCTACAAGAAACGTCTGACCTCTGTGCTTCCCAACAAGGGTTTCCCCACCAACTACTAAGGGGATCAAATACTTATTTTACTCCATTTATAACATTTGTATTGTGTGATTTGTCTGGATTTTTGGTTGATATTCTGTCTCTATCATATAAAATACACCTATGATAAAAATTATAGACCCTTCATTTCTTTGTAAGTGGGCAAACCTACCCAATCTGCAGGGGAACAAATCATTATTTTCCCCTCTGTATATACATGGGGATTTTTCAGTTTTTTTAATATGTAGCGGGGTCCTAAATTTAGGGGGAGTGTTTGAGTGGTAGTTGTGCTCAAACACCCCAATTGTCAGGATTCTGTCAACCATTTTTGTCCGCAGGGAGAGTATCAGTGTGTAGTTCCCTGTGGCCTGCAGGTGGCGCTGCCATGGTAGGCCAGGGTCGAACCGCTGATACAGTGCTGTGCCTTGTGTGTCCCCTCTCAGCAGCCGTACCGTGGGTGTGGCAGGCCTGCTGCGCATGCTGGGAGAGGATATAAAAGGGGCAGACGCTGCCTGTTCGGGGTTCTGTCCGTTCTGTCGTGGTCAGGGGTTCTACCCCAGGAGTGTGTTCCTGTCTGCCCTGGGCACCTTTGGTCCAGGGGCGGAGGTCAGTGAATCAGTCCCAGGCACCTTTAGCCCTGGGACTGCAGCAAAGGCCTTGGGCCCAGCACCTTCGGCTGGGGCCCATCAAGGATTGAGGAATCTCAGGGTGCCACCTTGCGAGGGGACCCACATCTTAGACGAGGAGGCCGGGGGAGGAACCGTTCTGAGGGACCGGTGAGAAGTCACGGTGAAGGAAGCGGTCCGGTAACTCTCTGGAGGGATGTCTTCTCCTTACAAAGAGGTCAAGTCTTGAAGCACCAAGTTCACCAGGTCTGTGGGAGAGACCAAGTTCACCAGGACTGTGGCAGAGACCAAGTTCACCAGGTCTGTGGCAGAGACCAAGTTCACCAGGTCTGTGGCAGAGACCAAGTTCACCAGGTCTGTGGCAGAGACCAAGTTCACCAGGTCTGTGGCAGAGACCAAGTTCACCAGGACTGTGGCAGAGACCAAGTTCGCCAGGTCTGTGGCAGAGACCAAGTTCGCCAAGTCTGTGGCAGAGACCAAGTTCACCAGGTCTGTGGCAGAGACCAAGTTCACCAGGTCTGTGGCAGAGACCAAGTTCACCAAGTCTGTGGCAGAGACCAAGTTCACCAAGTCTGTGGCAGAGACTGTGAGTTTAAGTTAGAGTACCATTTGGTTGCTAGTTCCTTCCTAGGGAGACTATCCATTTGGGCTGAGTCTGCTTGAGAAGCCGAGCAGTGAAGTGATTGTGTTTGTGCCTGGACCTCTCCCACACCTTATGCTGTCCTGTCTTCTACTCCAACCTTTTCCTATCAGAGACTGTTATTTTACCAAAGAGAAAATAAACTCTGCGTTGGAGTTGCAGCTGGTGTGGACATTTAAGTTACTGAGGGGGAACAATGACTTATCTCTGTCATTCATAGAGGCGAGAAGCATTCTCTGACTTTCTGACTGTGGAGACCCATCAATAACACCGCTCAACCTCCTCATACAGGAGGGTGTACGGGCTTGTGGCGGGCTGTGCCCTCTCTACCTGCGAGGAGCCAAAACCAGGTAAAGGGGAGGGTTTGGGCCGCTACAAATACATTTGCAAAAATTTCAAGCAAACTTTTGTAGAATTTTGAGGAAAATAATGAATTTAAAGCTGTAACATAAGAAAATGTGGAAAAAGTGAAGCTCTGTGAATACTTTCGGGACGGCACCGTATCTCTGTTGTGACAGCAGGAAGGTAAAGTCACCTGGTTGCATCCAGGGGGGTAGATATATTTCTCCCAGATTCAGGCTTTATGCCGACTTATACAACTAGGGAGAGAGTTGATGAAGCCCAGCTGAGGCTAGTGGGCTCATGGATGATTCATACCTCTAGGGAGAGTGCTGGGCGTCGTGCAGGCAGGGAGTTGATGAGACCAGCTGAAGCTTGTCAGCTCGTTTAAGGCCTCTATAAAAACTCCCAGCTTCATTAGGTGTTTGCTCATGCCTGGAACCAGACCTGTGTGGACTGTCTAGGGAGAGTGAACCCCTGTGCGGTGAGACAAAGCCTGTGTGGCTATTTGTTTGGACATTTACTAAACCAGGGACTTAGGGACTAGGACAGCACCAGGCTGATCCCAGTTGTTAGTTAGGGAAACCTGCATGTTTAGTCAGAGGTCAAGCTGACCAGGATTTATTTTGTTTATGTTTCTTTTTGCTTTGCTGTGTTTTTGTCACTGTAAATAGAGAAATAAACCGCACCTTTTGATCTTGAAAACCACAACCTCCGTCTGCTGGGCCTGTTTTTGTGTGGGGAGCCCATCCAGGGGGTCACACACACCCGCTACCGAGCGAACCCCCCCACAGTTGGTGGAGAACCAGTGGCAGTTTTTTTTAAGCCAGCATGGAGGAGATACTGAAACAGCTGGCTCTAGCAAATGCCAATCAACAGCAGACAAATGCAGGTTTGCAAAGGAGCCTTGCAGCCCAGCAACAAGCCCAGCAGCAATCTGAGGCCCGCTTCATAGACCTGTTGCAGAAGCAAGAGCAGAGACTACAACAACAGATGGAAGCAGTAATGCAGCAACGTCCGCAGACCAGTGAGGAAAGCCGTCCCACTAATACCGCGTCATTTGGGGTGAGTCGTTTATTGACAAAAATGACTGGAGAAGATGATCCAGAGGTGTTTTTGACCACTGTGACAGCAGGAAGGTAAAGTCACCTGGTTGCATCCAGGGGGGTAGATATATTTCGCCCAGATTCAGGCTTTACGCCGTCGCAGAAAGCTTACTATGACCTAGAGCCTGACCAAGCAAAAGACTATGTGATGCTAAAAGCTGAAATATTGGCAAGGCTGGGTGTCACCCTGGCTGTCCGGGCTCAGCGTGTGCATAACTGGACTTTCCAGCTTGGAAAACCCCCCAGGTCTCAAATGTATGATCTCATTCACCTGAGCAGGAAGTGGCTACAGCCAGAGACTTTGTCCGCACCGGAGATTGTGGAACGTGTTGTGATGGATCGTTTCTTGAGAGCTCTTCCTACCGCCATTCAAAAGTGGGTAAGCCATGGAGACCCAGAAACGGCCGGTAAACTTGTGGATCGTGTAGAGAGATACTTGGCTGCAGAGAATCTGACGGCCTCTTCCAGAGACTCTCGGACTTTCCACCCTAAGACCAGACCATCCCCAGGGGCGGATAAGATGATTCCAAGGGGTGAGGGTGGAGAGAGTGAGAGGGTGGGAGCTCTGCCCAGGGTTTGGCGAGAACAGCCTGGGAAGTCGGGGGCTCAAGAGGCAGCCAAAAGGATTGTTTGCTACCGCTGCCGGCAAGCGGGACATATTGCAGCAAATTGCCCGGTTGTGGAGGAACCCATGCAATGTGACTTTCTGACGGACAGACGTCAGTCGCTGTGTGCGACAGTCGCATGCACTGCCATTCGGGGAACTGAGAAACATTTATGCAAAATGTGTATTAATGGTAGAAATGTTGTGGTATTACTGGATTCAGGTAGCCTTGTGACCCTGATAAAGGCTGAATTAGTTAAAACAGAGGTCTCTGGGAATAGCAAGGTAGCTGTTATTTGTGTGCATGGGGACACCCGAGAGTATCCAGTGACTACAGTGTGTTTCAAGACCCCCAAAGGTACCCTCTCTCATCCAGTGGGGTTAGTATCTCAATTACCGCATGATGCCATTGTGGGAAGGGATTTTCCGAAGTTCTGGGAACTGTGGGATGATCCTGAGCCCCCCACTGGTGCCCCTATGTACCAGGAAGGTGATAGCCAGAACTCCTCTGAGAGTGGTGAGGACTCTCCAGAATTTCCCTTGTCAGTATTGGCAGGCGAGACTCAAGAAACTGGAGAGGAGCCCACCTCCTCAGACGAAAACCTACCGTCTGTGGAGTTTTCTGATCTTGAGGTTCACAGGGAAAATTTTGCCACAGAACAGTTAAAAGACCCCGCCCTAATAAAGGCACGGGAAAACGTAGTGGAAATAGATGGCGAGTTAGTGAACCCAGATAATACCTGCACTTACCCATACTTCAGCGTAGAGAAGGACCTACTGTATCGGGTGGCAAAAAGGGCAGAAGAAACCGTTGAGCAGCTTGTGGTGCCCAAACCTTACAGGAAGTTGGTGTTGGAGTTGGCCCATGGGCACATTCTTGGAGGTCATCTGGGGACAGAGAAAACCCGAGAGAGGGTATTACAGAGATTCTATTGGCCTGGGGTGATGAAGGACATAGAAAATTATTGTTCCTCCTGCCCTGTGTGTCAGAGGTCGGCCCCGATGCCACATTTCCGTAGCCCGCTGGTCCCTCTACCCATCATTGAGGTCCCGTTTGAGAGGATCGCAATGGATTTGGTAGGTCCTATAATCAAGTCCGCTAGGGGGCACCAGTACATATTAGTTATAATGGACTATGCCACCCGTTATCCAGAAGCGATCCCTCTCCGAAATACCTCGGCCAAAACCATAGCCAAAGAGCTATCTCTTGTTTTTAGCCGGGTGGGTATTTGTAAAGAACTGCTTACGGACCAAGGTACACCCTTTATGTCCCGGGTTATGAAAGAGCTGTGTAAATTGTTCAAAGTGACGCAATTGCGTACGTCTGTGTATCACCCCCAAACCGATGGGCTGGTTGAAAGATTCAACAAAACCCTAAAACAAATGTTGAAGAAAGTGGTGGATAGAGATGGAAAGGATTGGGACTGTCTACTTCCTTATTTGATGTTTGCTATTAGGGAGGTGCCCCAATCCTCTACGGGATTCTCCCCCTTTGAGTTACTGTATGGGAGACACCCAAGAGGGCTGTTGGATATTGCCAAGGAAACTTGGGAAAGTGAGAGTTCTCCCCACAGGAGTGTGATTGAGCATGTCGCCCTGATGCAAGATCGAATTGCACAGGTAATGCCCATCGTGAAGGAACATTTGGCCCAAGCGCAGTTGGCACAGCAGAGAGTGTACAACCGTGGAGCCAAGACCCGTACCTTTTCCCCGGGGGATAGGATATTGGTACTTGTCCCTACGGTTGAAAGTAAATTCCTTGCCAAATGGCAAGGCCCCTACGAGATAATGGAAAAAGTGAGCGAAGTGAATTACAAGGTCAGACAACCAGGAAGGCGAAAGCCCGAACAGATCTATCACGTTAATCTGTTGAAAGCCTGGAGGGATAGAGAGTCCCTAGTCGCAGAAACTTGGTCACCAGCTCAAACTGGTTGCGTGATTCCGGAGGTTGGAATAGCAGCCACCTTGTCACAACCCCAACAACAGGAGGTTAAGGAGTTTGTGCTTCGCAACAAGGAGGTGTTCTCTGAGCTGCCGGGACAAACATCTGGGGTAGAGCATGATATTATTACCCCGCCCGGTGAAAGGGTGAAGTTAAAACCCTATCGGATCCCAGAGGCCCGACGGGAGGCAATACGGGAGGAAGTACAGAAAATGCTGAACTTAGGGGTGATAGAGGAGTCCCAAAGTGATTGGTCTAGTCCCATTGTGTTGGTGCCTAAACCGGATGGGAGCTGGCGATTTTGTAACGATTTTCGTCAGTTGAACAAAGTTACAAAATTTGACACCTACCCCATGCCACGTATAGATGAGTTGATCGACCGGCTGGGAACAGCCCGATACATGACGACTCTTGACCTCACAAAAGGGTATTGGCAAATTCCCCTGGCCAAGTCGGCCAAAGAGAAAACCGCATTTGTAACCCCAGACGGGGCGTTCCAATATAAGAGAATGCCGTTCGGGTTACAGAATGCGCCGGCCACATTCCAGCGGAAAATGGACCAGATACTGAGGCCCCATCGGAAGTATGCTGCGGCTTACCTGGATGACGTAATTGTCCATAGCACAGATTGGGCCTCACATCTGCCAAAAGTGCAAGCAGTCCTAGACTCTATCCGGGAAGCGGGGTTTACGGCTAACCCCAAGAAGTGTACCATTGGGCAGGAGGAGGCCAAATATCTTGGGTACACCATTGGCAGGGGAGTAATAAAACCCCAACTCAACAAAGTCGAGGCCATCCAAAGTTGGCCACGTCCCAACAGCAAGAAGCAGGTACGAGCCTTTCTGGGAATCGCGGGTTATTATCGGCGCTTCATTCCCCACTTTGCTTCTAAGGCTGTGCCCCTAACCAACCTGACGAAAGGGAAAGGGTCGGTCATGATTAAATGGACCCCCGAGGCTGAGGCAGCATTCCAATTCTTGAAACAAGCCTTATGTAGCCAGCCAGTGTTGTACTCACCCGACTTCTCTAAAGACTTTGTCGTACAAAGTGATGCGTCAGATGTGGGGTTAGGAGCAGTATTGTCCCAGGTCTGGAACGGGGAAGAGCACCCAGTCATTTACCTCAGCAGGAAGTTGAAGTCCCATGAGGTAAATTACGCCACGGTTGAAAAGGAGTGTTTAGCGGTGAAGTGGGCTCTAGATTCCCTTCGGTACTATCTGCTAGGTAGGCACTTTGACATGGTTACGGATCACGCTCCGTTAAAGTGGATGGCTCAAAACAAGGAGACAAATAGAAGAGTGAATAGGTGGTTCCTGGCCCTACAGGAATTCAACTTCACAGTAAAGCATCGCCCTGGCGTTCAAATGGGGAATGTGGATGCTTTGTCTCGAGTACATGAATGCCTGATTGCTGGTGTTCCAACCCCAAGGTTAAAACAAGAGGGGGGGGTATGTGACAGCAGGAAGGTAAAGTCACCTGGTTGCATCCAGGGGGGTAGGTATATTTCTCCCAGATTCAGGCTTTATGCCGACTTATACAACTAGGGAGAGAGTTGATGAAGCCCAGCTGAGGCTAGTGGGCTCATGGATGATTCATACCTCTAGGGAGAGTGCTGGGCGTCGTGCAGGCAGGGAGTTGATGAGACCAGCTGAAGCTTGTCAGCTCGTTTAAGGCCTCTATAAAAACTCCCAGCTTCATTAGGTGTTTGCTCATGCCTGGAACCAGACCTGTGTGGACTGTCTAGGGAGAGTGAACCCCTGTGCGGTGAGACAAAGCCTGTGTGGCTATTTGTTTGGACATTTACTAAACCAGGGACTTAGGGACTAGGACAGCACCAGGCTGATCCCAGTTGTTAGTTAGGGAAACCTGCATGTTTAGTCAGAGGTCAAGCTGACCAGGATTTATTTTGTTTATGTTTCTTTTTGCTTTGCTGTGTTTTTGTCACTGTAAATAGAGAAATAAACCGCACCTTTTGATCTTGAAAACCACAACCTCCGTCTGCTGGGCCTGTTTTTGTGTGGGGAGCCCATCCAGGGGGTCACACACACCCGCTACCGAGCGAACCCCCCCACACTGTGTTAGAAGTCATTGGTCTCCTCCATGGTTGGTGGGCCTCCCTCTTACAGGTGAAACTCGAAAAAATTTGAATATCGTGCAAAAGTTCATTTATCTTTACAGGTAGAAAAGTAATTTGTTTCCGAAAACATGCTTGTAATCCAAAGCACTCTCCCCCATAGGAAATAATGGAAACTCCAATGATTCGTTCCACAACCATTTAAAGGTGAAACTCGAAAAATTAGAATATGGTGCAAAAGTTCATTTATTTCACTAATGCAACTTAAAAGGTGAAAGTAATATATGAGACTCAATACATGCAAAGCAAGATAGTTCAAGCCGTGATTTGTCATAATTGTGATGATTATGGCTTCCAGCTCATGAAAACCCCAAATCCACAATCTCAGAAAATTAGAATATTGTGAAAAGGTGCGATATTCTAGGGTCAAAGTGTCCCACTCTAATCAGCTAATTAAGCCATAACACCTGCAAAGGGTTCCTGAGCCTTTAAATGGTCTCTCAGTCTGGTTCAGTAGGAATCACAATCATGGGAAAGACTGCTGACCGGACAGTTGTGCAGAAAATCATCATTGACACTCTCCATAAGGAGGGAAAGCCTCAAAAAAGGTAATTGCAAAAGAAGTTGGATGTTCCCAAAGTGCTGTATCAAAGCACATTAATAGAAAGTTATGTGGAAGAGAAAAGTGTGGAAGAAAAAGGTGCACAAGCAGCAGGGATGCATAGTTGTCAACAGTCCCGGATTTTCCAGGACTTTCACGGATTTGGGACCCTTGTCCCGGATTGTTTTTGTCCCGTTTTTTCCCCCGGGACTTTTTGAATGTCCCGGGAAATTCGGGAGTGTTAGTAAAATAAAACGGATTGTTCATCAGTGCAGCCCCCCTCGGATGCCCACACTGGACCACCAGGGAAGCCGCCAGGACCACCAAGGAAGCCTTCAACGTGTGGATGGCCAGGTACATCCCCCATGGCCATCCACATGTTCCAAAACTTGCCAAATATGTGCCAATCAGTGCCCACAAATGGGCACTGACTGGCACCGTAATAGTACAGTAATAAAAACAGTGATGCCCAGCAATGCCACCCACCAGTAATCAGTGCCACTCATCAGTGTCCCTCAGTGCCACTTATCAGTGCCCATCCGTGCCCACCATATGTACCCATCAGTGCCACCCATAAGTACCCATCAGTGCCGCCTATGAGTGCCCATTAGGGATGAGCCGAACACCCCCCTGTTCGGTTCGCACCAGAACCTGCGAACAGCCAGAATGTTTGAGTGAACTTTAGAACCCTATTAAATACAATGGACTCGAACGTTCGAAATCTAAAGTGCTAATTATAAAGGCTAATATGCAAGTTATTGTCCTAAAAAGTGTTTGGGGACCCGGGTCCTGCCCCAGGGGACATGTATCAATGCAAAAAAAAGTTTTAAAAACGGCCGTTGATTTTAATAATGCTTAAAGCGAAACAATAAAAGTGAAATATTCCTTTAAATTTCGTACCTGGGGGGGGGTGTATAGTATGCCTGTAAAGTAGCGCATGTTTCCCGTGCTTAGAACTGTCCCTGCACAAAATGTCATTTCTGAAGGAAAAAAACTTACTCGCAGCTATAATGAATTGTCGGCTCCTGGCAATACAGAGAAAAGTCATTGATACAAAAAAAAAAAAAGCGTGGGGGTCCCCCCAAATTCAATTACCAGGCCCTTCAGGTCTGGTATGGATATTAAGGGGAACCCCGCCGCAAATTAAAAAAAAAAAAGCACTTTAGATTTCTCCCATAGACTTTTTGAATTTGCCTCGAACACCCCAAATTGTTCGCTGTTCGGCGAACGGGCGAACAGGCAATGTTTGAGTCGAACATGAGTTCGACTCGAACTCGAAGCCCATCCCTAGTGCCCATCAGTGCCACCTATGAGTGCCCATCAGTGCCGCCTATGAGTGCCCATCAGTGCCGCATACCAGTGCCGCCTATCAGTGCCCATCATCAGTGCTTATCAGTGCCACCTCATCAGTGCCACTTCATTGGTGCCACCTCATCGGTGCTCATCGGTGCCCGTCAGTGCAGCCATATCAGTGCCCGTCATTGAAGAAGAAAACTTATTTTATTTACAAAAAAAATTAACAGAAACAAATAAAAACTTATTTTTTTTTCTAAATTTTCGGTCTTTTTTTATTCGTTGCGCAAAAATTAAAAATAAATCGCAGAGGTGATCAAATACCACCAAAAGAAAGCTCTATTTGTGGGAACAAAATGATAAAAAATTTGTTTGGGTACAGTGTTGCACGACCGCGCAATTGTCATTCAAATTGCGACAGCGCTGAAAGCTCAAAATTGTCCTGGGCAGGAAGGTGCGTAAGTGCCCGGTATTGAAGTGGTTAAGGCCCGCCGCACATAGATTTACATCAACAGAATGGCACGGACAGGCAAATTCGCGTACAGGCACTTCCCCTTTAATTTTCTGCCCTGTCGCGAGCTCCGTGACCGTGCCCGCGGGACCCGATGTCCGCCGGTGTCCCGCGATCGTGTCAGGGAGCTGAAGAACGGGGAGATGTCAGTGTAAACACAACATCTCCCCATTCTTCCTAGTGACATGTCACTGATCGTCTGTTCCCTGTCATTGGGAGCGGTGATCAGTGTCGTGTCACTCATAGCCACGCCCCTTAACAGTTAGAACACATCCCTAGGACACACTTAACCCCTTCAGCGCACCCTCCTGGTTAACCCCTTCCCTGCCAGAGTAATTTTTACAGTAATCAGTGCATTTTTATAGCACGGATCTCTGTAAAAATGACAATGGTCCCAAAAATGTGTCAAAAGTGTCTGATGTGTCCGCCATAAATGTCGCAGTCACGATAAAAAAAAAAAAAAAAAAATCGCAGATCGCCGCCATTACTAGTAAAAAAAGACTATTAATAAAAAATGCCATAAAACTATCCCCTATTTTGTAGATGCTATAACTTTTGCGCAAACCAATCAATAAACGCTTATTGCGATTTTTTTTTCACCAAAAATATGTAGAAGAATACGTATCGGCCTAAACTGAGGAAAAAAAAAATTATATATTTTTTGGGGGTATTTATTACAGCAAAAAAAAGTAAAAAATATGATTTTTTTTTTCAAAATTGTCGCTCTATTTTTGTTTATAGCACAAAAAATAAAAACCGCAGGGGTGATCAAATACCACCAAAAGAAAGCTCTATATGTGGGGGGGGGGGGGGGGGGGGAAAGGACATCAATTTTGTTTGGGTGCCACATCGCACGACCGCGCATTTTTATAGCAGTGATCGCTGTATAAATGTGAATGGTCCCAAAATGGTGTCAAAAGTGTCCGATGTGTCCGCCATAATGTCGCAGTCACGATAAAAATCGCTGATCGCCGCCAATACTAGTAAAAAAAAAATTATTCATAAAAATGCCATAAAACTATCCCCTATTTTATAGACGCTATTACTTTTGCCAATCAATAAACGCTTATTGCGATTTTTTTTTTTAAACCAAAAATGTGTAGAAGAATACGTATCGGACTAAACTGAGGAAAAAAATGTTTTTTTATATATTTTTGGGGGATATTTATTATAGCAAAAAGTAAAAAATATTGCTTTTTTTTTCAAAATTGTCGCTCTACTTTTGTTTATAGCGCAAAAAATTAAAACCGCAGAGGTGATCAAATAACACCAAAAGAAATCTCTATTTGTGGGAAAAAAAGGATGTCAATTTTGTTTGGGTGCCACGTCACACGACCGCGCAATTGTCAGTTAAAGCGACGCAGTGCCGAATCGCAAGAAGTGCTCTGGTCTTTGGCCAGCCAAATGGTCCGGGGGGCTGAAGCGGTTAAGTTGCATTTAGTGAAATAAATTAACTTTTGCACCATATTTGAATTTTTTTCGAGTTTCACCTCTATGTTCTGCTCCTCTCCTCAGACCGCTGTGAGCTGCACTGTGCACCAGAGAAATGTCAGAAATATTCTGTTTTCAATCACGAAAAAAAGAAAGAAAGAAGAAGAATGAAATAAAAAGTTTTCTGAATGGAAAGTTGATGTTAAACGTTCGATGGATTGCGGTGGAAGCCAAGAAATGAATAAAGACCTCCTAGGACTGCAATATGTTCTGTAAATCGGAGCAGGTTGGAATAATCGCCCCCATTGTCTGAGAATAAAGCCGCCTGACGGGCGAGCGGGAGACCGCTGAGACGGAGGTGGCAGCGGCGGCGGGGGGGGGGGGGGGTTGCATGGGGGGCGGGGCTCCGGATGTGGCCGGGGATTGTGGAAGGTGGATGTACATTATAGAAAAACCAATTACCTTCCACACCGCTGATCGACGACACAATTCCTAATCACTCTGCGACCTAAAAATAGGAAACACAACGCCGGGCGCTAAAATAATCGCTTCCTGAAATAAATCGCTGGATTTCCCCGGGACGGAGGCGCTCCAGATGGAACGTGCGGCTTGTGATTTTATCTGACAGCGAGCGTCCGGCTCATGCCAGAGAGGAGTGAACACGTCGATCGTTCATTATTTTCCTCCCTGGGTTTTCTGAATAGTGTTGAAGGGGGACAAACTCATAATGAACAAGCTGCATGTCATCCGGGGATTAGGAAGGAAGGGGAAAGTTTGGCAAACTTGATTTTACGTTTGCTGAAATGCCATTAAAATCGTCCTCTAATTTCTCCATGTGAAGCCTTCATGACGGGGGCAAAGATCTCCCAAATCCCCCCCCTCCGCCGTGCACCTCTCTCCGGGCTTTGTTTGTAAACGAAGCCCACTCATTGTGCCGAGTCCCCAATGTCCTCACTTATAGATCATCCAGGAGCTGCTCTCAGGGCCGGGACAAGGGGGGGGGGGCAGGAGGGGCGGTTGCCCTGGGCACTTTGGTATCATGTGAGGTGGGGGGGTGGGGATTTGTGTTAGGAGGAGGAGCTTGGGGGGAGGCAGGAGATATGAATTGTTCTAGGAGGGGAAATCTGGGGAGGTGTGCTAGGAGTGGTGATTTGAGGGGATTTGTGTTCAGAGGGGGGATGGGGGAAGAAGACATGTGCTAGGAGGGGGACTTTTGGGGGGTTTGTGCTAGAAAAGGTAATGATGGTGATGGGGGGGGGGGGATTTGTGCTGGGAGGGGAAGTTTGGGGGGGGGGATGTGTGTTAGAATGGGGGATTGTGGAGAATTTGTGCTGAGAGGGGTATATTTGAGGGTGGGGGGGGGATTTGTGCTCAGAGGGTAAATTTGGGGGTAGAAGATTTCAACTATGAGTGGGGCATTATTTTTTTTGGGTGGGGGTGGATTTGTGCTGGGGGGGGCATATGGGGAATGAGAGGATGTGAGCTGGGGGGGGGAGATTCATGCTGGGAGGGGGATTCCAGCAGTGGGTAGATTTGTACTGGGAGGGGAGGGATTTATGCTTAGGGGGTAAGAATGCAGATTAATGCTCAGTTTTTTTTTTTTTTTTTTACTGGGGGGGATTTATGCCGATTATTATACAGGATTTATATAGTGCAGTCTGCACAGCGCTTTACAAGATCATTTATATATTAAAATATATGGAACCTCCCAGTTCCCGACGGTTCTCTCAACTCTCACCAGTACTCCCAGTTCTCACCAGTACTCCCAGTTCTCACCAGTACTCCCAGAAATAAGCCCTGACTGGAGAACATTCGGCTTGCATTACGTATCAAACAATTGTCTTGTTTTTACTTTTTATAAAACACTTCTTTCCACCTTGTTCCATGTCAGTGCTGCTGATCTCATGCAGCCTCTTTGCAGCCCCTTCCTGTCCCCATACACTCCAGTGATGACTGCTCTGCATTTTTCAGGTGGGTTTCCCGATGGTGACAGAAGTGGCCCATGGCGGTGTCATGTGTGCTGAACCAGCTGCTTGTAGTCTCTATATGAAGCCCATGTGACGGGGTGACAACACAGGAGCACAATCACAGCGTTGTCACCCGATAACAGGAAGTGCCTTCATGACGAATCACGGAAGGAAGGAAGGAAGGAATGACGGAATGAAGGAAAGGAAGGTGAAGAAGGGAGGGAGAAAGTAAGAGAAAGTAAAGGGATGGAAAAAAGAAGAAGGAAGGGAAAGGAAAGGAAACTAAAGGAAAGGAGAGAATGGATGGAGAAAGGGAATGAAGGAAAAGGGAAGGTGGAAAGAAGGAAGGAAGGAAAATAAGGAAATGAAAGGAGGGAAGAAAGAAGTAAGGAAGCGAAGGAAAGGAGGGAAGAAGGAATAAAGGGAAGAAAGGAAGGAAGGAGGGAAGAAAGGAGAGAAGAAAGGAAGGAAGGAAGGAAGAAAGAAAGGAAGAAAGAAAGGAAGGAAGAAGAAGGGAGGGAGAAAGTAAGAGAAAGTAAAGGGATGGAAAAAAGAAGAAGGAAGAGAAAGGAAACAAAACTAAAGGAAAGGAGAGAATGAATGGAGGAAGGGAAGGAAGGAAGGAAAAGGGAAGGGGAGGTGGAAAGAAGGAAGGAAGGAAAATAAGGAAATGAAGGGAGGGAAGAAAGAAGTAAGGAAGGGAAAGGAAAGAAAGGGAAAGGAAAGGAAAGTAGGGAAGAAGGAATAAAGGGAAGGAGGGAAGAAAGGAGGGAAGGAAGGAAGGAGGGAAGGAAAAGAAGAAAGGAAGGAAAAAGAAGAAAGGAAGGAAGGAAGGAAAAGAAGAAAGGAAGGAAAAAGAAGGAAGGAAGGAAAGGAAGGAAGGGAAAAGGAAAGGAAAGAAGGGAAGAAGGAATAAAGGGAAGGAAGGAAGGAGGGACAAAAGGAAGAAATGAAGGAAGGAAGGAAGGAAAAACAAGGAAGGAAGAAAGGAAGGATAAAAGGAAGGAAAAGAAGGAAGGAAGGAAGAGAAAGAAGGAAATGAAGGGAGGGAAGAAAGAAGTAAGGAAGGGAAAGGAAATGAAAGAAAGGGAAAGGAAAGGAGGGAAGAATGAATAAAAGGGAAGGAAGGAAGGAAGGAAGAAAGGAAGGAAAGGGAAAGGAAGGGAAGGTGGAAAGTAAGAAAAAAAAGGAAGGAAGGAAATGACGGAAGGGAAAAAAGAAGGTAGGGAAAGGAAAGGAGGGAGGAAGGAAGGAAAGGCAGGGAGGAAGGGAAGGGAGGGAGGAAGGAAAGGAGGAGAGAAAGAAGGAAGGGAAGAAAGGAAGCAAAGAAAGAGGGAACAGAAGGGAAGGTGGAAAGAAGGAATGAAGGGAAGGAAGAAAAAGAGGAAGGAAGGAAATGAAGGAAGGGAAGAAAGAAGGAAAGGGAGGGAGGAAGAAAAGGCAAGCAGGAAAGAAGTAATGAAGGGAAGAAAAAAAGGAAGGAAGGAAGGAAGAAAGGAAAGGAAGAGAAGGAGGGAAGGGAAGGAAAGAAGGAAGGGAAAGAAGGGAGGAAGGGAAGGAAATGAGGGAAGAAAAGAAGGAAGGAAGGAAGGAGGTTCATACACACACACACACAATACTACATACAGTATAGATCCAATCTATAGACAATCTCTGGACTCACCATATTCGGAGCCTCAGTGATGAAAGTTCTGCTGTACATGGGAAAGTCGTTCTCATAAGTCCCGTCCAGCTTGCAGAGGCTCCCGGATACGACTCTCCTGGAAGTGAAGTCGCCTTGGAACAGGCCAGTGTCAGAGTCTAAAACCTTCCGGCTCTGGGCCATGGACTCCTCCATCCTCACCCCACTTTTATCTGTCACCAGATAGTCTTTATGAATGGCGTCTTCTTTCCACTTTGTACTGTTTTTGGGTCGGTGGACGTCCTCCAGACTTTTTGCGCTGTACTTCAGAGTATCTTTACATTTCCCACCATTAAACGACTTTTGATTTATTGGGTTGAAGACTCTGGCGGTCACTTCGTCCAGAAATTTGGAAAACTGGAGTTTGTGGCGGCCGTCTTCCCTGGCGGAGTTGAGGTTGGATGTCTCCCGGCTTTGTTGGCTGATGTCCGAGGAGGAGGAACTGAGGCGGAAATTGATTTTTTCTCTTTTATTCCTCAGAAACATCTTGTTTGTGTTTTATCTCTGAAGACCCAACAAGGGATGTTCTGCCACCTTCCTAGTGTTCAGACTCACCGCTCCGGGTGTTTGGAATTAGTAAAGGTCTCTTGGATCTAGTTTGAAGTTTTTCTGATCTTGGGTCCAATGAAAGTTGGTCTCCTCAGTATCGGGGAGAAATCCACCAGAAAGAATTTCATGAACTAAAAAAAAAAAGCAACTTTGTTATTTCCGGATATTGCGAGGAAGAGGAGCTCGGCTGGTAAAGTTGAGGAGATTTTTGTCATCTGTATGCAGAATCTGGGACGATCGGGTCCTCAAAGACAATCGTTGGCCAAGGAACTCTCCACCAAAGGCAGCACCATCCTGAACTTCCACCTCAGCCTGAATGATGTGAACGACACCAACCCAACCGTAGAGGTGGTTCAGCGTTTGCTTCCTCTCTTCTAAATGAAAGGACTTTTGATGGTCTCTGGGTGGAGCTCCGATGTATCGATCATCAATGTCACACGGAATGTGCAAGCTCATTGAACCCCGCGCTATGTACCGCCGCTCTCGCCGTGCGCTCATTTCTGGGCACATAATGGAAAATTGTCACTTGCCTTTCTAAAATCAGATATCAGAGAAGGTCATGTTTTAATTAGTCCCAATGACTCCATGCAATTAGCCGCCTGTACCAAAGAGATCGATTGGAGACTGGCAACCGTCCAAAAAAAAAAAAAATCACAGCAAAATGAGTTGTGGGAGGAAATTACCATAAAAAAATGGAAAATGTGAAAATATTTCCATGAACTCGTATTAAACTCAACACCATAAACTGATCTATAGAGGAATGGAAGATTGAGGGACCCGGTATGATGGACACCTTCTCCTCCATGGACAGAATGTACAAAGCAACCTGCTGCACTGATTGGTCAGAGGCTGCTGCCATCCTAAGGGAATTACTTCATTCTAAAAGTATGAAAATTATAATAAAATAAATAAAAATAAAAAAAATAAAAAAACTCTATAAAAATGGAACTACCCAACGCCTGAGCACCACAATCTGAGAACCCCATTTTATTCATTCAAAAACCCCCATCCATCCATGTCTCCATCCATCCATCCATCCATGTCTCCATCCATCCATGTCTCCATCCATCCATCCATGTCTCCATCCATCCATCCATTCACCCATGTCTCCATTCATCCATCCATGTCTCCATCCATCCATGTCTCCATCCATTCACCCATGTCTCCATCCATCCAACCATCCATGTCTCCATCCATCCATGTCTCCATCCATCCATCCATGTCTCCATCCATCCATGTCTCCATCCATTCACCCATGTCTCCATCTATCCAACCATCCATGTCTCCATCCATCCATGTCTCCATCCATCCATCCATGTCTCCATCCATCCATCCATGTTTCCATCCATCCATGTCTCCATCCATCCACCCATGTCTCCATCCATGTCTCCATCCATCCCTCCCTCCCTCCATGTCTCCATTCATCCATCCATCCATCCATCCATGTCTCCATCCATCCATGTCTCCATCCATCCATCCATGTCTCCATCCATCCATGTCTCCATCCATTCACCCATGTCTCCATCCATCCAACCATCCATGTCTCCATCCATCCATGTCTCCATCCATCCATCCATGTCTCCATCCATCCATGTCTCCATCCATCCACCCATGTCTCCATCCATGTCTCAATCCATCCCTCCCTCCCTCCATGTCTCCATCCATCCATCCATCCATGTCTCCATCCATCCATGTCTCCATCCATCCATCCATGTCTCCATCCATTCACCCATGTCTCCATCCATCCAACCATCCATGTCTCCATCCATCCATGTCTCCATCCATCCATCCATGTCTCCATCCATCCATGTCTCCATCCATCCATCCATGTCTCCATCCATCCCTCCCTCCATGTCTCCATCCATCCATCCATCCATGTCTCCATCCATCCATGTCTCCATCCATCCACCCATGTCTCCATCCATCCCTCCCTCCATGTCTCCATCCATCCATCCATCCATTCATGTCTCCATCCATCCATACATCCATCCGTCCATGTCTCCATCCATCCATCCATGTCTCCATCCATCAATGTCTCTATCCATCCATCCATCTCTCTATCCATCCACCCATCCATCCATCCATCCATCAATATCTCTATCCATCCACCCATCCATCCATCCATGTCTCCATCCACCCATCCATGTCTCCATCCATCCATGTCTCCATCCATCCACCCATCCATCCATGTCTCTATCCATCCACCCATCCATCCATCCATGTCTCCAATACTTCCATCCATCCACCCATGTCTCCATCCATGTCTCCATCCATCCATGTCTCTATCCATCCATCCATGTCTCCAATACTTCCATCCATCCATTCATGTCTCCATTCATCCATCCATGTCTCTATCCATCCACCCATCCATGTCTCCATCCATCCATCCATGTCTCCATCCATCCATCCATCCATCCATGTCTCCATCCATCCATCTATCCATGTCTCCATCCATCCATCCATGTCCATGTCTCCATCTATCCATCCATGTCTCTATCCATCCACCCATCCGCCCATCCTTGTCTCCATCCATCCTTGTCTCCATCCATGTATCCATCCATCCATGTCTCCATCCATGTCTCCATCCATGTCTCATCCACCCATCCATGTCTCCATCCATCCATCCATGTCTCCACCCATCCATCCATGTCTCTATTCATCCACCCATCCTTGTCTCCATCCATCCACCCATCCATCCATGTCTCTATCCATCCACCCATCCATGTCTCCATCCATCCATGTCTCCATCCATCCACCCATCCATCCATGTCTCTATCCATCCACCCATCCATCCATCCATGTCTCCAAT
This sequence comes from Rana muscosa, assembly GCA_029206835.1. Taxonomy (NCBI): domain Eukaryota; kingdom Metazoa; phylum Chordata; class Amphibia; order Anura; family Ranidae; genus Rana; species Rana muscosa. The sequence continues at coordinate 1,117,376 of JARGYO010005628.1, forward strand.
ACTTCCATCCATCCATGTCTCTATCCATCCATCCATGTCTCCAATACTTCCATCCATCCATTCATGTCTCCATTCATCCATCCATGTCTCCATCCATCCATCCATGTCTCCATCCATTCATGTCTCCATCCATGTCTCTATCCATCCATCCATGTCTCCAATACTTCCATCCATCCATTCATGTCTCCATCTATTCATCCATCCATGTCTCTATCCATCCACGTCTCCATCCATCCATCCATGTCTCCATCCATCCATCCATGTCTCCATCCATCCATCTATCCATGTCTCCATCCATCCATCCATGTCTCCATCCATCCATCCATGTCTCTATCCATCCACCCATCCGCCCATCCTTGTCTCCATCCATCCTCGTCTCCATCCATGTATCCATCCATCCATGTCTCCATCCATGTCTCATCCACCCATCCATGTCTCCATCCATCCATCCATGTCTCCATCCATCCATCCATGTCTCTATCCATCCACCCATCCGCCCATCCTTGTCTCCATCCATCCTTGTCTCCATCCATGTATCCATCCATCCATGTCTCCATCCATGTCTCCATCCATGTCTCCATCCATCCATCCATGTCTCCATCCATCCATGTCTCCATCCATCCATGTCTCATCCACCCATCCATGTCTCTATCCATCCATCCATGTCTCCATCCATTTCTCCATCCATCCATTCATCCATCCATGTCTCCATCCATCCATGTCTCCATCCATCCATGTCTCCATCCATCCATGTCTCCACCCATCCACCCATGCCTTAATCCATGTCTCCATCCATCCATCCCTCCCTCCATGTCTCCATCCATCCATCCATGTTTCCATCCATCCAATTTATGTCTCCATTCATCCATTCATGTCTCCATCCATCCATACATCCATCCGTCCATGTCTCCATCCGCCCATCCTTGTTTCCATCCATCCATCCATCTATCCATGTCTCCACCCATCAATGTCTCCATCCATCCATCCATGTCTATATCCATCCATCCATCTCTCTATCCATCGACCCATCCATCCGTCCATGTCTCCATCCATCCATGTCTCTATCCATCCATCCATGTCTCCATCCATCCATGTCTCCATCCACCCATCCATGTCTCCACCCATCCATGTCTCCATCCATCCACCCATCCATCCATGTCTCCATCCATCCATCCATCCATGTCTCCAATACTTCCATCCATCCATCCATGTCTCCATCCATGTCTCCATCCATCCATGTCTCTATCCATCCATCCATGTCTCCAATACTTCCATCCATGTCTCCATCCATGTCTCCATCCATCCATCCATGTCTCTATCCATCCACCCATCCATATCTCCATCCACCCATCCATCCATCTATCCATCCATCCATCTATCCATGTCTCCATCCACTCCCCCATCCATCCATGTCTCCATCCATCCATCAATCCATGTCTCCATCCATCCATCCATGTCTCCATCCATCCATCCATGTCTCCATCCATCCATCCATGTTTCTATCCATGTCTCTATCCATCCACCCATCCGCCCATCCTTGTCTCCATCCATCCTCGTCTCCATCCATGTATCCATCCATCCATGTCTCCATCCATCCATCCATGTCTCCATCCATCCATCCATGTCTCTATCCATCCACCCATCCGCCCAGCCTTGTCTCCATCCATCCTTGTCTCCATCCATCCATCCATGTCTCCATCCATGTCTCATCCACCCATCCATGTCTCCATCCATCCATCCATGTCTCCATCCATCCATGTCTCCATCCATCCATGTCTCATCCACCCATCCATGTCTCCATCCATCCATCCATGTCTCCATCCATCCATGTCTCCATCCATTCACCCATGTCTCCATCCATCCATGTCTCCACCCATCCACCCATGTCTCAATCCATGTCTCCATCCATCCATTCATGACTCCATTCATCCATTCATGTCTCCATACATCCATCCGTCCATGTCTCCATCCATCCATCCATGTCTCCATCCATCAATGTCTCCATCCATCCATCCATGTCCCTATCTATCCACCCATCCATCCATCCATCCATCGATATCTCTATCCATCCACCCATCCATGTCTCCATCCATCCATATCTCCATCCATTCATCCATGTCTCCATCCATCCACCCATCCATGTCTCCAATACTTCTATCCATCCATGTCTCCAATACTTCCATCCATCCATTCATGTCTCCATCCATCCATCCATGTCTCCATTCATCCATGTCTCCATCCATCCATCCATCCATGTCTCCATCCATCCATCCATGTCTCTATCCATCCACCCATCCTTGTCTCCATCCATCCTTGTCTCCATCCATGTATCCATCCATCCATGTCTCCATCCATGTCTCCATCTATCCATCCATGTCTCCATCCATCCATGTCCCCATCCATGTCTCCATCCATCCATCCATCCATGTCTCTATCCATCCACCCATCCATGTCTCCATCCACCCATCCGTGTCTCCATCCATCCATCTATCCATGTTTCCATCCATCCATGTCTCCATCCATCCATCCATGTCTCTATCCATCCACCCATCCGCCCATCCTTGTCTCCATCCATCCTCGTCTCCATCCATGTATCCATCCATCCATGTCTCCATCCATGTCTCCATCCATGTCTCATCCACCCATCCATGTCTCCATCCATCCATCCATGTCTCCATCCATCCATCAATGTCTCTATCCATCCACCCATCCACCCATCCTTGTCTCCATCCATGTATCCATCCATCCATGTCTCCATCCATCCATCCATGTCTCCATCCATCCATGTCCCCATCCATGTCTCCATCCATCCATGTCTCATCCACCCATCCATGTCTCCATCCATCCATGTCTCATCCACCCATCCATGTCTCTATCCATCCATCCATGTCTCCATCCATCCATGTCTCCACCCATCTACCCATGTCTCAATCCATGTCTCCATCGATCCATCCTTCCCTCTATGTCTCCATCCATCCATCCATGTCTCCCTCCATCCATCAATGTCTCTATCCATCCACCCATCCGCCCATCCTTGTCTCCATCCATCCTTGTCTCCATCCATGTATTAATCCATCCATGTCTCCATCCATCCATCCATGTCTCCATCCATCCATGTCCCCATCCATGTCTCCATCCATCCATGTCTCATCCACCCATCCACGTCTCCATCAATCCATGTCTCATCCACCCATCCATGTCTCTATCCATCCATCCATGTCTCCATCCATGTCTCCATCCATCCATGTCTCCACCCATCCACCCATGTCTCAATCCATGTCTCCATCGATCCATCCTTCCCTCCATGTCTCCATCCATGTCTCCATCCATCCATCCATGTCTCCATCCATCCATGTCTCTATCCATCCATCCATGTCTCCATCCATCCATGTCTCTATCCATCCATTCATCTCTCCATCCATCCATCCATGTCTCCATCCATCCACCCATCCATCCATCCATCCATCCATGTCTCCAATACTTCCATCCATCCATCCATGTCTCCATCTATGTCTCCATCCATCCATCCATCCATGTCTCTATCCATCCACCCATCCATGTCTCCATCCACCCATCCGTGTCTCCATCCATCCATGTCTCCATCCATCCATCCATGTCTCCATCCATCCATCCATCCATCCATGTCTCCATCCATCCATCCATGTTTCCATCCATGTCTCTATCCATCCACCCATCCGCCCATCCTTGTCTCCATCCATCCTCGTCTCCATCCATGTATCCATCCATCCATGTCTCCATCCATGTCTCCATCCATCCATCCATGTCTCCATCCATCCATCCATGTCTCTATCCATCCACCCATCCGCCCATCCTTGTCTCCATCCATCCTTGTCTCCATCCATCCTTGTCTCCATCCATGTATCCATCCATCCATGTCTCCATCCATCCTTGTCTCCATCCATCCATCCATGTCTCCATCCATGTCTCATCCACCCATCCATGTCTCCATCCATCCATGTCTCCATCCATCCATGTCCCCATCCATGTCTCCATCCATCCATGTCTCATCCACCCATCCATGTCTCCATCCATCCATCCATGTCTCCATCCATCCATGTCTCCACCCATGTCTCAATCCATGTCTCCATCCATCCATCCCTCCCTCCATGTCTCCATCCATCCAAGTCTCCATCCATCCATTCATGTCTCCATTCATGTCTCCATACATCCATCTGTCCATGTCTCCATTCATCCATTCATGTCTCCATACATCCATCCATCAATGTCTCCATCCATCCATCCATGTCCCTATCCATCCACCCATCCATCCATCCATCTATCCATCCATCGATATCTCTATCCATCCACCCATCCATGTCTCCATCCATCCATATGTCCATCCATTCATCCATGTCTCCATCCATCCATCCATGTCCATATCCATCCATCCATCTCTCTATCCATCCCCCCATCCATCCATCCATCAATATCTCTATCCATCGACCCATCCATCCATCCATGTCTCCATCCACCCATCCATGTCTCCATCCATCCATGTCTCCATCCATCCACCCATCCATCCATGTCTCCATCCATCCACCCATCCATCCATCCATGTCTCCAATACTTCCATCCATCCACCCATGTCTCCATCCATGTCTCCATCCATCCATGTCTCTATCCATCCATCCATGTCTCTATCCTTCCATCCATGTCTCCATCCATCCATGTCTCCATTCATCCATCCATGTCTCCATTCATCCATCCATGTCTCCATCCATCCATCCATGTCTCCATCCATCCATGTCTCCATCCACCCATCCGTGTCTCCATCCATCCATCTATCCATGTCTCCATCCATCCATCCATGTCTCCATCCATCCATCCATGTCTCCATCCATCCTTCCATCCATCCATGTTTCCATCCATGTCTCTATCCATCCACCCATCCGCCCATCCTTGTCTCCATCCATCCTCATCTCCATCCATGTATCCATCCATCCATGTCTCCATCCATCCATCCATGTCTCTATCCATCCATCCATGTCTCTATCCATCCACCCATCCGCACATCCTTGTCTCCATCCATGTATCCATCCATCCATGTCTCCATCCATGTCTCATCCACCCATCCATGTCTCCATCCATCCATCCATGTCTCCATCCATCCATCCATGTTTCCATCCATGTCTCTATCCATCCACCCATCCGCCCATCCTTGTCTCCATCCATCCTCGTCTCCATCCATGTATCCATCCATCCATGTCTCCATCCATGTCTCCATCCATCCATGTCTTCATCCATCCATCCATGTCTCTATCCATCCACCCATCCGCCCATCCTTGTCTCCATCCATCCTTGTCTCCATCCATCCATCCATGTCTCCATCCATGTCTCATCCACCCATCCATGTCTCCATCCATCCATCCATGTCTCCATCCATCCATGTCTCCACCCATCCACCCATGTCTCAATCCATCCATCCCTCCCTCCATGTCTCCATCCATCCATCCATGTCTCCATCCATTCATTCATGTCTCCATTCATCCATTCATGTCTCCATACATCCATCCGTCCATGTCTCCATTCATCCATTCATGTCTCCATACATCCATCCATCAATGTCTCCATCCATCCATCCATGTCCCTATCCATCCACCCATCCATCCATCCATCCATCGATATCTCTATACATCCACCCATCCATGTCTCCATCCATCCATATCTCCATCCATTCATCCATGTCTCCATCCATCTACCCATCCATGTCTCCAATACTTCTATCCATCCATGTCTCCATCCATCCATCCATGTCTCCAATACTTCCATCCATCCATTCATGTCTCCATCCATCCATCCATCTATCCATGTCTCCATTCATCCATGTCTCCATCCATCTATCCATGTCTCCATCCACCCATCCATGTCTCCATCCATCCATCAATGTCTCCATCCATCCATCCATGTCTATATCCATCCATCCATCTCTCTATCCATCCCCCCATCCATCCATCCATCAATATCTCTATCCATCGATTCATCCATCCATCCATGTCTCCATCCACCCATCCATGTCTCCATCCATCCATGTCTCCATCCATCCACTCATCCATCCATCCATGTCTCCAATACTTCCATCCATCCACCCATGTCTCCATCCATGTCTCCATCCATGTCTCTATCCATCCATCCATGTCTCCAATACTTCCATCCATCCATTCATGTCTCCATTCATCCATCCATGTCTCCATCCATCCATCCATGCCTCCATCCATCCATGTCTCTATCCATCCACCCATCCATGTCTCCATCCACCCATCCGTGTCTCCATCCATCCATCTATCCATGTCTCCATCCATCCATCCATGTCTCCATCCATCCATCCATGTCTCCATCCATCCATCCATCCATCCATGTTTCCATCCATGTCTCTATCCATCCACCCATCCGCCCATCCTTGTCTCCATCCATCCTCGTCTCCATCCATGTATCCATCCATCCATGTCTCCATCCATCCATCCATGTCTCTATCCATCCATCCATGTCTCTATCCATCCACCCATCCGCCCATCCTTGTCTCCATCCATCCTTGTCTCCATCCATGTATCCATCCATCCATGTCTCCATCCATGTCTCATCCACCCATCCATGTCTCCATCCATCCATCCATGTCTCCATCCATCCATCTATATCTCTATCCATCCACCCATCCTTGTCTCCATCCATGTATCCATCCATCCATGTCTCCATCCATCCATCCATGTCTCCATCCATCCATGTCTCCATCCATCCATCCATGTCTCCATCCATCCATCCATGTCTCTATCCATCCACCCATCCATGTCTCCATCCACCTATCCGTGTCTCCATCCATCCATCTATCCATGTCTCCATCCATCCATCCATGTCTCTATCCATCCATCCATGTTTCCATCCATGTCTCTATCCATCCACCCATCCGCCCATCCTTGTCTCCATCCATCCTCGTCTCCATCCATGTATCCATCCATCCATGTCTCCATCCATGTATCCATCCATCCATGTCTCCATCCATGTCTCATCCACCCATCCATGTCTCCATCCATCCATCCATGTCTCCATCCATCCATCCATGTCTCTATCCATCCACCCATCCGCCCATCCTTGTCTCCATCCATCCATGTATCCATCCATCCATGTCTCCATCCATGTCTCCATCCATCCATCCATGTCTCCATCCATCCATGTCCCCATCCATGTCTCCATCCATCCATGTCTCAATCCATCCATGTCTCCATCCATCCATGTCTCCATCCATCCATCCCTCCCTCCATGTCTCCATCCATCCATCCATGTCTCCATCCATCCATTCATGTCTCCATTCATCTATTCATGTCTCCATCCATCCATACATCCATCCATACATCCATCCGTCCATGTCTCCATCCATCCATGTCTCTATCCATCCATCCATGTCTCCATCCATCCATGTCTCTATCTATCCATCCATCTCTCTATCCATCCACCCATCCATCCATCCATGTCTCTATCCATCCATCCACCCATCCATCCATGTCTCCATCCATCCACCCATCCATCCATCCATGTCTCCAATACTTCCATCCATCCATCGATGTCTCCATCCATGTCTCCATCCATCCATGTCTCTATCCATCCATCCATGTCTCCATCCATCCATCCATGTCTCCATCCATCCATCCATCCATGTCTCTATCATCCACCCATCCATGTCTCCATCCACCCATCCATCCATGTCTCCATCCATCCATCTATCCATGTCTCCATCCATTCCCCCATCCATCCATGTCTCCATCCATCCATCTATCCATGTCTCCATCCATCCATCCATGTCTCCATCCATCCATCCATCCATGTTTCCATCCATGTCTCTATCCATCCACCCATCCTTGTCTCCATCCATCCTCGTCTCCATCCATGTATCCATCCATCCATGTCTCCATCCATGTCTCCATCCATCCATCCATGTCTCCATCCATCCATCCATGTTTCTATCCATGTCTCTATCCATCCACCCATCCGCCCATCCTTGTCTCCATCCATCCTCGTCTCCATCCATGTATCCATCTATCCATGTCTCCATCCATCATCCATGTCTCTATCCATCCACCCATCCGCCCATCCTTGTCTCCATCCATCCACCCATCCATCCATGTCTCCAATACTTCTATCCATCCATGTCTCCATCCATCCATCCATGTCTCCAATACTTCCATCCATTCATGTCTCCATCCATCCATCCATGTCTCCATTCATCCATGTCTCCATCCATCCATCCATGTCTCTATCCATCCACCCATCCTTGTCTCCATCCATCCTTGTCTCCATCCATGTATCCATCCATCCATGTCCCCATCCATGTCTCCATCCATCCATCCATGTCTCCATCCATCCATCCATCCATGTCTCTATCCATCCACCCATCCATGTCTCCATCCACCCATCCGTGTCTCCATCCATTAATCTATCCATGTCTCCATCCATCCATCCATGTCTCCATCCATCCATCCATGTTTCCATCCATGTCTCTATCCATCCACCAATCCGCCCATCCTTGTCTCCATCCATCCTCGTCTCCATCCATGTATCCATCCATCCATGTCTCCATCCATGTCTCATCCACCCATCCATGTCTCCATCCATCCATCCATGTCTCCATCCATCCATCAATGTCTCTATCCATCCACCCATCCGCCCATCCTTGTCTCCATCCACCCTTGTCTCCATCCATGTATCCATCCATCCATGTCTCCATCCATCCATCCATGTCTCCATCCATCCATGTCCCCATCCATGTCTCCATCCATCCATGTCTCATCCACCCATCCATGTCTCCATCCATCCATGTCTCATCCACCCATCCATGTCTCTATCCATCCATCCATGTCTCCATCCATGTCTCCATCCATCCATGTCTCCATCCATCCATGTCTCCACCCATCCACCCATGTCTCAATCCATGTCTCCATCGATCCATCCCTCCCTCCATGTCTCCATCCATGTCTCCATCCATCCATTCATGTCTCCATTCATGTCTCCATCCATACATCCATCCATACATCCATCCGTCCATGTCTCCATCCATCCATGTCTCTATCCATCCATCCATGTCTCCATCCATGCATGTCTCTATCCATCCATTCATCTCTCCATCCATCCATCCATCCATGTCTCCATCCATCCACCCATCCATCCATCCATGTCTCCAATACTTCCATCCATCCATTCATGTCTCCATCCATCCATCCATGTCTCCATCCATCCATCCATGTCTCCATCCATCCATCCATGTCTCTATCCATCCACCCATCCATGTCTCCATCCACCCATCCGTGTCTCCATCCATCCATCTATCCATGTCTCCATCCATCCATCCATGTCTCCATCCATCCATCCATCCATGTCTCCATCCATCCATCCATCCATCCATGTTTCCATCCATGTCTCTATCCATCCACCCATCCGCCCATCCTTGTCTCCATCCATCCTCGTCTCCATCCATGTATCCATCCATCCATGTCTCCATCCATGTCTCCATCCATCCATCCATGTCTCCATCCATTCATCCATGTCTCTATCCATCCACCCATCCGCCCATCCTTGTCTCCATCCATCCTTGTCTCCATCCATCCATCCATGTCTCCATCCATGTCTCATCCACCCATCCATGTCTCTATCCATCCATCCATGTCTCCATCCATCCATGTCCCCATCCATGTCTCCATCCATCCATGTCTCATCCACCCATCCATGTCTCCATCCATGTCTCCATCCATCCATGTCTCCACCCATCCACCCATGTCTCAATCCATGTCTCCATCCATCCATCCCTCCCTCCATGTCTCCATCCATCCATCCATGTCTCCATCCATCCATTCATGTCTCCATTCATCCATTCATGTCTCCATACATCCATCCATCAATGTCTCCATCCATCCATGTCCCTATCCATCCACCCATCCATCCATCCATCCATCCATCCATCAATATCTCTATCCATCCACCCATCCATGTCTCCATCCATCCATATCTCCATCCATTCATCCATGTCTCCATCCATCCACCCATCCATGTCTCCAATACTTCTATCCATCCATGTCTCCATCCATCCATGTCTCCAATACTTCCATCCATCCATTCATGTCTCCATCCATCCATCCATCCATCCATGTCTCCATTCATCCATGTCTCCATCCATCCATCCATGTCTCCATCCACCCATCCATGTCTCCATCCATCCATGTCTCCATCCATCCACCCATCCATCCATGTCTCCATCCATCCACTCATCCATCCATCCATGTCTCCAATACTTCCATCCATCCACCCATGTCTCCATCTATGTCTCCATCCATCCTGGTCTCTATCCATCCATCCATGTCTCCATCCATCCATGTCTCCATCCATCCATGTCTCCATTCATCCATCCATGTCTCCATCCATCCATCCATGTCTCCATCCATCCATGTCTCTATCCATCCACCCATCCATGTCTCCATCCACCCATCCGTGTCTCCATCCATCCATCTATCCATGTCTCCATCCATCCATCCATGTCTCCATCCATCCATCCATCCATGTCTCCATCCATCCTTCCATCCATCAATGTTTCCATCCATGTCTCTATCCATCCACCCATCCGCCCATCCTTGTCTCCATCCATCCTCGTCTCCATCCATGTATCCATCCATCCATGTCTCCATCCATGTCTCATCCACCCATCCATGTCTCCATCCATCCATCCATGTCTCCATCCATCCATAGTTACATAGTTACATAGTTACATAGTTAGTCAGGTTGAAAAAAGACACAAGTCCATCCAGTTCAACCGTAAAAAATAAAAATAAAAAAATAAAAATAAACATATATCGTACACTCCCATATACCCAATTCTATACCCACAGTTGATCCAGAGGAAGGCAAAAAAAACCAGAAGAGCATTATCCAATTTGCTACAGCAGGGGAAAAAATTCCTTCCTGATCCCCCGAGAGGCAATCGGATATTCCCTGGATCAACTTTACCTATAAATGTCAGTACCCAGTTATATTATGTACATTTAAGAAAGAATCCAGGCCCTTCTTAAAGCAATCTACTGAGCTGGCCAGAACCACCTCTGCAGGGAGTCTATTCCACATTTTCACAGCTCTTACTGTGAAAAAACCTTTCCGTATTTGGAGGTGAAATCTCTTTTCCTCTAGACGCAAAGAGTGCCCCCTTGTCCTTTGTGTTGACCGTAAAGTGAATAACTGAACACCAAGTTCACTATATGGACCCCTTATATATTTGTACATGTTGATCATATCCCCCCTTAATCTCCTCTTCTCAAGAGAGAATAAATTCAGTTCCTCTAATCTCTCCTCATAGCTGAGCTCCTCCATGCCTCTTATCAGTTTGGTTGCCCTTCTCTGCACTTTCTCCAGTTCCCCAATATCCTTTTTGAGAACTGGGGCCCAAAACTGAACTGCATATTCCAGATGAGGTCTTACTAATGATTTGAACAGGGGCAAAATGATATCTCTCTCTCTGGAGACCATACCTCTCTTAATACAAGAAAGGACTTTGCTCGCTTTGGAAACCGCAGCTTGGCATTGCATGCCATTATTGAGCTTATGATCTACCAAAACCCCCAGATCCTTCTCCACTACGGATCCCCCCAGTTGTACTCCCCCTAGTATGTATGATGCATTCATATTATTAGCCCCCAAGTGCATAACTTTACATTTATCAACATTAAACCTCATCTGCCACATAGTCGCCCAATTAGACAGAGCATTGAGGTCGGCTTGTAAATTGGCGACATCCTGTAAGGACGTTATTCCACTGCATAGCTTGGTGTCATCTGCAAAGACAGAAATGTTACTTTTGATCTCAGACCCAATATCATTTATAAACATATTAAAAAGTAAGGGTCCCAGCACTGAACCTTGGGGTACACCACTGATAACCTTGGACCATTCAGAGTAAGAATCATTAACCACTACTCTCTGAATTCTGTCTTTTAGCCAGTTTTCTATCCATTTACAAACTGATATTTCCAATCCTGTAGACTTTACCTTACACATGAGCCGTGTGTGGGGAACTGTATCGAACGCTTTTGCAAAATCCAAGTATACCACGTCCACTGCCACCCCTCTGTCCAAGGTCTTACTTACCTCTTCATAAAAAGAAATCAGGTTTGTTTGACAACTTCTGTCTTTCATGAATCCATGCTGTCTGTTGCTTAAATAGTTTTTTTCCAGCAAGAACTCATCTATGTGGTCTTTTATTAATCTCTCCAGTATTTTCCCAACTATAGAAGTTAAACTAACAGGTCTATAGTTACTTGGTAAACACGTAATTCCCTTTTTAAATATAGGCACCACATTGGCCCTGCGCCAATCCAGTGGTACTATTCCTGTCATTAATGAGTCCCTAAAAATTAAATACAATGGCTTTGAAATTACAGAGCTCAATTCTTTTAGGATCCGTGGGTGTATGCCATCTGGTCCAGGTGCTTTATCCACCTTTATTCCATCTAAATATTTCTGGACCATATCACTTTTGAGCCATTGTGGATTTGGGTCTGTGTCACTACCACCCCCATTTTGGACATGAGCTCCCCCATGCTCCTTTGTATACACAGAACTGAAGAAAGTATTTAATAAATTAGCCTTCTCTTTGTCCCCAGTCACCCACTCTAGATTATTTTGTAAAGGGCCTACATGCTCAGACTTGACCTTTTTACTATTAATATATTTGAAGAATTTTTTGGGGTTTGTCCTACTATCTTTTGCAATCTGTCGTTCGTTTTGAATTTTTGCATCCTTGATTTCCTTTTTACATATCCTGTTATATTCTTTGTAACATTTAAATGACACTAGTGTTCCCTCATTTTTATATTTTTTAAAAGCTCTTTTCTTATAGTTTATAGCTTTTTTAACTTTGTCAGTGAGCCACATAGGTTTTATTTTTAGCCTTTTAAACTTATTGCCCATGGGAATATACTTTGCAGTGAGTTCCCAAACAGTCTTTTTGAAGAATTCCCATTTCTGTTCTGTGCCCATTGATGCCAATATTCCTTCCCAGTCTAAGTCCTGGAGAGCAGCACTCATCCTTGGAAAATTTGCTCTCTTGAAATTAAGTGTTTTTATCTTTCCTGTATGTGATTTTTGCTTACAACTAACATCAAATGAAATCATGTTATGGTCACTGCTACCCAGGTGTTCCTTTATCTGAACATTAGTAATACGCTCTGCATGGTTTGAGATTACCAGGTCCAACAGAGCATCATTCCTAGTTGGGGCCTCAATAAACTGGACCATAAAATTGTCCTGCAATAGGTTTATAAATTTTTGCCCTTTAACTGTCCCAGCAGTTCCATTACTCCAGTCAATTTCTGGGTAGTTAAAATCCCCCATTATTATCACCGTCCCAGCCCTTGCAGCCCTTTCCATCTGTGCAAGGAGCTGAGTCTCTAACTCCTCATTAACATTGGGTGGTCTATAACAAACTCCAATGATTAGCTTTGAACTACGCACATCTGTATGCAGTCCTACCCATAATGCTTCAGACTCATCACACTCTCCATCCACCAGGTCCTCTTTCACACTCGCTTTGAGATCACTTCTCACATAGAGACAGACCCCTCCACCCTTCCTTTTTACCCTGTCTTTCCGAAAGAGTGCATAGCCCGGAATATTAATAGCCCAGTCGTGTGAGGAATGAAGCCAAGTTTCAGCAATACCGATTACATCATAGCTCTCCTCATGCACCAGAGCTTCCAACTCACCTATTTTGCTTGGCAGACTTCTGGCATTGGTGAACAGACACTTTAATGCATTAATATTATTTGACCGGTCACATACTATCCTCTTGGGTGTTCCCAGATTGCAACTAGGACTTGCTACTATACTTACCTTGGGTTTATGTTCTTTGGTTACCCTACCACTAATGCCCCTAATACTACCCTTTAGAATATGTTCCCCGCTGACTCTCACTATCTCTGGACCCTCCCCCCTGTCACCTAGTTTAAAAACCCCTCTAACTTTTTGGCCATCCATCCATGTTTCCATCCATGTCTCTATCCATCCACCCATCCACCCATCCTTGTCTCCATCCATCCTCGTCTCCATCCATGTATCCATCCATCCATGTCTCCATCCATGTCTCCATCCATCCATCCATGTCTCTATCCATCCACCCATCCGCCCATCCTTGTCTCCATCCATCCATCCATGTCTCCATCCATGTCTCATCCACCCATCCATGTCTCCATCCATCCATCCATGTCTCCATCCATCCATGTCTCCACCCATCCACCCATGTCTCAATCCATGTCTCCATCCATCCATCCCTCCCTCCATGTCTCCATCCATCCATCCATGTCTCCATCCATCCATTCATGTCTCCATTCATCCATCCGTCCATGTCTCCATTCATCCATTCATGTCTCCATACATCCATCCGTCCATGTCTCCATTCATCCATTCATGTCTCCATCCATCCATCCATCAATGTCTCCATCCATCCATCCATGTCCCTATCCATCCACCCATCCATCCATCGATATCTCTATCCATCCACCCATCCATGTCTCCATCCATCCATATCTCCATCCATTCATCCATGTCTCCATCCATCCACCCATCCATGTCTCCAATACTTCTATCCATCCATGTCTCCATCCATCCATGTCTCCAATACTTCCATCCATCCATTCATGTCTCCATCCATCCATCCATGTCTCCATCCATCCATCCATGTCTCCATTCATCCATGTCTCCATCCATCCACCCATCCATGTCTCCATCCATCCATCAATGTCTCCATCCATGTCTATATCCATCCATCTCTCTATCCATCCCCCCATCCATCCATCCATCAATATCTCTATCCATCGACCCATCCATCCATCCATGTCTCCATCCACCCATCCATGTCTCCATCCATCCATGTCTCCATCCATCCACCCACCCATCCATGTCTCCATCCATCCACCCATCCATCCATGTCTCCAATACTTCCATCCATCCACCCATGTCTCCATCTATGTCTCCATCCATCCATGTCTCTATCCATCCATCCATGTCTCCATCCATGTCTCCATCCATCCATGTCTCCATCCATCCATGTCTCCATTCATCCATCCATGTCTCCATCCATGTCTCCATCTATCCATGTCTCTATCCATCCACCCATCCATGTCTCCATCCACCCATCCGTGTCTCCATCCATCTATCCATGTCTCCATCCACCCATCCATGTCTCCATCCATCCATCCATGTCTCCATCCATCCATCCATCCATCCATCCATGTTTCCATCCATGTCTCTATCCATCCACCCATCCGCCCATCCTTGTCTCCATCCATCCTCGTCTCCATCCATGTATCCATCCATCCATGTCTCCATCCATCCATCCATGTCTCTATCCATCCATTCATGTCTCTATCCATCCACCCATCCGCCCATCCTTGTCTCCATCCATTCTTGTCTCCATCCATGTATCCATCCATCCATGTCTCCATCCATGTCTCATCCACCCATCCATGTCTCCATCCATCCATCCATCCATCCATGTTTCCATCCATGTCTCTATCCATCCACCCATCCGCCCATCCTTGTCTCCATCCATCCTCGTCTCCATCCATGTATCCATCCATCCATGTCTCCATCCATGTCTCCATCCATCTATCCATGTCTCCATCCATCCATCCATGTCTCTATCCATCCACCCATCCACCCATCCTTGTCTCCATCCATCCTTGTCTCCATCCATGTCTCCATCCATGTCTCATCCACCCATCCATGTCTCCATCCATCCATCCATGTCTCCATCCATCCATGTCTCCACCCATCCACCCATGTCTCAATCCATGTCTCAATCCATCCCTCCCTCCCTCCATGTCTCCATCCATCCATCCATGTCTCCATCCATCCATTCATGTCTCCATTCATCCATTCATGTCTCCATACATCCATGTCTCCATTCATCCATTCATGTCTCCATACATCCATCGATCAATGTCTCCATCCATCCATCCATGTCCCTATCCATCCATCCATCCATCCATCCATCGATATCTCTATCCATCCACCCATCCATGTCTCCATCCATCCATATCTCCATCCATTCATCCATGTCTCCATCCATCCACCCATCCATGTCTCCATCCATCCATCCATGTCTCCAATACTTCCATCCATCCATTCATGTCTCCATCTATCCATCCATCCATGTCTCCATCCATCCATCCATGTCTCCATCCATCCACCTATCCATGTCTCCATCCATCCATCAATGTCTCCATCCATCCATCCATGTCTATATCCATCCATCCATCTCTCTATCCATCCCCCCATCCATCCATCCATCAATATCTCTATCCATCGACCCATCCATCCATCCATGTCTCCATCCATCCATCCATGTCTCCATCCATCCACCCATCCATCCATGTCTCCATCCATCCACTCATCCATCCATCCATGTCTCCAATACTTCCATCCATCCACCCATGTCTCCATCCATCCATGTCTCTATCCATCCATCCATGTCTCCAATACTTCCATCCATCCATTCATGTCTCCATTCATCCATCCATGTCTCCATCCATCCATCCATGTCTCCATCCCTCCATGTCTCTATCCATCCACCCATCCATGTCTCCATCCACCCATCCGTGTCTCCATCCATCCATCTATCCATGTCTCCATCAATCCATCCATGTTTCCATCCATGTCTCTATCCATCCATCCATCCATGTCTCCAATACTTCCATCCATCCATGTCTCCATCCATCCATCCATCTATCCATGTCTCCATTCATCCATGTCTCCATCCATCCATCCATGTCTCCATCCATCCACCCATCCATGTCTCCATCCATCCATCAATGTCTCCATCCATCCATCCATGTCTATATCCATCCATCCATCTCTCTATCCATCCCCCCATTAATCCATCCATCAATATCTCTATCCATCGACCCATCCATCCATCCATGTCTCCATCCATCCATCCATGTCTCCATCCATCAATGTCTCCATCCATCCATCCATGTCCCTATCCATCCACCCATCCATCCATCCATCCATCCATCCATCCATCGATATCTCTATCCATCCACCCATCCATGTCTCCATCCATCCATATCTCCATCCATTCATCCATGTCTCCATCCATCCACCCATCCATCCATGTCTCCAATACTTCTATCCATCCATGTCTCCATCCATCCATCCATGTCTCCAATACTTCCATCCATTCATCCATTCATGTCTCCATCCATCCATTCATCCATGTCTCCATCCATCCATCCATGTCTCCATCCATCCATCCATGTCTCCATCCATCCATCCATGTCTCTATCCATCCACCCATCCTTGTCTCCATCCATCCTTGTCTCCATCCATGTATCCATCCATCCATGTCTCCATCCATGTCTCCATCTATCCATCCATGTCTCCATCCATCCATGTCCCCATCCATGTCTCCATCAATCCATCCATGTCTCCATCCATCCATCCATGTCTCTATCCATCCACCCATCCATGTCTCCATCCACCTATCCGTGTCTCCATCCATCCATCTATCCATGTCTCCATCCATCCATCCATGTCTCCATCCATCCATCCATGTTTCCATCCATGTCTCTATCCATCCACCCATCCGCCCATCCTTGTCTCCATCCATCCTCGTCTCCATCCATGTATCCATCCATCCATGTCTCCATCCATGTCTCATCCACCCATCCATGTCTCCATCCATCCATCCATGTCTCCATCCATCCATCAATGTCTCTATCCATCCACCCATCCGCCCATCCTTGTCTCCATCCATCCTTGTCTCCATCCATGTATCCATCCATCCATGTCTCCATCCATCCATCCATGTCTCCATCCATCCATGTCCCCATCCATGTCTCCATCCATCCATGTCTCATCC
This sequence comes from Rana muscosa, assembly GCA_029206835.1. Lineage (NCBI taxonomy): Eukaryota > Metazoa > Chordata > Amphibia > Anura > Ranidae > Rana > Rana muscosa. The sequence goes on from JARGYO010005628.1 coordinate 1,135,281, forward strand.
ACCCATCCATGTCTCCATCCATCCATGTCTCATCCACCCATCCATGTCTCTATCCATCCATCCATGTCTCCATCCATGTCTCCATCCATGTCTCCATCCATCCATGTCTCCACCCATCCACCCATGTCTCCATCCATGTCTCCATCCACCCATTCATGTCTCCATTCATCCATTCATGTCTCCATCCATCCATACATCCATGTCTCCATCCATGTCTCCATCCATCCATGTCTCCACCCATCCACCCATGTCTCCATCCATGTCTCCATCCACCCATTCATGTCTCCATTCATCCATTCATGTCTCCATCCATCCATCCACCCATGTCTCCATCTATGTCTCCATCCATCCATGTCTCTATCCATCCATGTCTCCATCCATCCATCCATGTCTCCATCCATCCATGTCTCCATCCATCCATGTCTCCATCCATCCATGTCTCCATTCATCCATCCATGTCTCCATCCATCCATGTCTCCATTCATCCATCCATGTCTCCATCCATCCATCCATGTCTCCATCCATCCATGTCTCTATCCATCCACCCATCCATGTCTCCATCCACCCATCTGTGTCTCCATCCATCCATCTATCCATGTCTCCATCCATCCATCCATGTCTCCATCCATCCATCCATGTCTCCATCCATCCTTCCATCCATCCATGTTTCCATCCATGTCTCTATCCATCCACCCATCCTTGTCTCCATCCATCCTTGTCTCCATCCATGTATCCATCCATCCATGTCTCCATCCATGTCTCATCCACCCATCCATGTCTCCATCCATCCATCCATGTCTCCATCCATGTCTCTATCCATCCACCCATCCACCCATCCTTGTCTCCATCCATCCTCATCTCCATCCATGTATCCATCCATCCATGTCTCCATCCATCCATCCATGTCTCTATCCATCAACCCATCCGCCCATCCTTGTCTCCATCCATCCTTGTCTCCATCCATCCATCCATGTCTCCATCCATGTCTCATCCACCCATCCATGTCTCCATCCATCCATCCATGTCTCCATCCATCCATGTCTCCACCCATCCACCCATGTCTCAATCCATGTCTCCATCCATCCATCCCTCCCTCCATCCATCCATTCATGTCTCCATCCATCCATTCATGTCTCCATTCATCCATTCATGTCACCATACATCCATCTGTCCATGTCTCCATTCATCCATTCATGTCTCCATACATCCATCCATCAATGTCTCCATCCATCCATCCATGTCCCTATCCATCCACCCATCCATCCATCGATATCTCTATCCATCCACCCATCCATGTCTCCATCCATCCATATCTCCATCCATTCATCCATGTCTCCATCCATCCACCCATCCATGTCTCCAATACTTCTATCCATCCATGTCTCCATCCATCCATGTCTCCAATACTTCCATCCATTCATTCATGTCTCCATCCATCCATCCATCCATGTCTCCATTCATCCATGTCTCCATCCATCCATCCATGTCTCCATCCATCTACCCATCCATGTCTCCATCCATCCATCCATCCATGTCTATATCCATCCATCCATCTCTCTATCCATCCCCCCATCCATCCATCCATCAATATCTCTATCCATCGACCCATCCATCCATCCATGTCTCCATCCACCCATGTCTCCATCCATCCACCCATCCATCCATGTCTCCATCCATCCACCCATCCATCCATGTCTCCAATACTTCTATCCATCCACCCATGTCTCCATCTATGTCTCCATCCATCCATGTCTCTATCCATCCATCCATGTCTCCATCCATCCATCCATCCATGTCTCCATCCATCCATGTCTCCATCCATCCATGTCTCCATTCATCCATCCATGTCTCCATCCATCCATCCATGTCTCCATCCATCCATATCTCTATCCATCCACCCATCCATGTCTCCATCCACCCATCCGTGTCTCCATCCATCCATCTATCCATGTCTCCATCCATCCATCCATGTCTCCATCCATCCATCCATCCATGTTTCCATCCATGTCTCTATCCATCCACCCATCCGCCCATCCTTGTCTCCATCCTTCCTCGTCTCCATCCATGTATCCATCCATCCATGTCTCCATCCATCCATCCATGTCTCTATCCATCCATCCATGTCTCTATCCATCCACCCATCCGCCCATCCTTGTCTCCATCCATCCTTGTCTCCATCCATGTATCCATCCATCCATGTCTCCATCCATGTCTCATCCACCCATCCATGTCTCCATCCATCCATCCATGTCTCCATGTCTCCATCCATCCATCCATGTTTCCATCCATGTCTCTATCCATCCACCCATCCGCCCATCCTTGTCTCCATCCATCCTCGTCTCCATCCATGTATCCATCCATCCATGTCTCCATCCATGTCTCCATCCATCCATCCATGTCTCCATCCATCCATCCATGTCTCTATCCATCCACCCATCCGCCCATCCTTGTCTCCATCCATCCTTGTCTCCATCCATCCATCCATGTCTCCATCCATGTCTCATCCACCCATCCATGTCTCCATCCATCCATCCATGTCTCCATCCATCCATGTCTCCACCCATCCACCCATGTCTCAATCCATGTCTCCATCCATCCATCCCTCCCTCCATGTCTCCATCCATCCATCCATGTCTCCATCCATCCATTCATGTCTCCATTCATCCATTCATGTCTCCATACATCCATCCGTCCATGTCTCCATTCATCCATTCATGTCTCCATACATCCATCCATCAATGTCTCCATCCATCCATCCATGTCCCTATCCATCCACCCATCCATCCATCGATATCTCTATCCATCCACCCATCCATGTCTCCATCCATCCATATCTCCATCCATTCATCCATGTCTCCATACATCCACCCATCCATGTCTCCAATACTTCTATCCATCCATGTCTCCATCCATCCATCCATGTCTCCAATACTTCCATCCATCCATTCATGTCTCCATCCATCCATCCATCTATCCATGTCTCCATCCATCCATGTCTCCATCCATCCACCCATCCATGTCTCCATCCATCCATCAATGTCTCCATCCATCCATCCATGTCTATATCCATCCATCTTTCTATCCATCCCCCATCCATCCATCAATATCTCTATCCATCGACCCATCCATCCATCCATGTCTCCATCCACCCATCCATGTCTCCATCCATCCATGTCTCCATCCATCCACCCATCCACCCATGTCTCCATCCATCCACCCATCTATCCATCCATGTCTCCAATACTTCCATCCATCCACCCATGTCTCCATCCATGTCTCCATCCATCCATGTCTCTATCCATCCATCCATGTCTCCAATACTTCCATCCATCCATTCATGTCTCCATTCATCCATCCATGTCTCCATCCATCCATCCATGTCTCCATCCATTCATGTCTCTATCAATCCACCCATCCATGTCTCCATCCACCCATCCGTGTCTCCATCCATCTATCCATGTCTCCATCCATCCATCCATCCATGTTTCCATCCATGTCTCTATCCATCCACCCATCCGCCCATCCTTGTCTCCATCCATCCTCGTCTCCATCCATGTATCCATCCATCCATGTCTCCATCCATCCATGTCTCTATCCATCCATCCATGTCTCTATCCATCCACCCATCCGCCCATCCTTGTCTCCATCCATCCTTGTCTCCATCCATGTATCCATCCATCCATGTCTCCATCCATGTCTCATCCACCCATCCATGTCTCCATCCATCCATCCATGTCTCCATCCATCCATCTATGTCTCTATCCATCCACCCATCCGCCCATCCTTGTCTCCATCCATCCTTGTCTCCATCCATGTATACATCCATCCATGTCTCCATCCATCCATCCATGTCTCCATCCATCCATCCATCCATCCATGTCTCTATCCATCCACCCATCCATGTCTCCATCCACCCATCCGTGTCTCCATCCATCCATCTATCCATGTCTCCATCCATCCATCCATGTCTCTATCCATCCATCCATGTTTCCATCCATGTCTCTATCCATCCACCCATCCTCCCATCCTTGTCTCCATCCATCCTCGTCTCCATCCATGTATCCATCCATCCATGTCTCCATCCATGTATCCATCCATCCATGTCTCCATCCATGTCTCCATCCATGTCTCATCCACCCATCCATGTCTCCATCCATCCATCCATGTCTCCATCCATTCATCCATGTCTCTATCCATCCACCCATCCGCCCATCCTTGTCTCCATCCATCCTTTTCTCCATCCATGTATCCATCCATCCATGTCTCCATCCATGTCTCCATCCATCCATCCATGTCTCCATCCATCCATGTCCCCATCCATGTCTCCATCCATCCATGTCTCATCCACCCATCCATGTCTCTATCCATCCATCCATGTCTCCATCCATCCATGTCTCCATCCATGTCTCCATCCATCCATGTCTCCATCCATCCATGTCTCCATCCATCCATGTCTCAATCCATGTCTCTATCCATCCATCCCTCCGTCCATGTCTCCATTCATCTATTCATGTCTCCATCCATCCAGCCATCCATCCATACATCCATCCGTCCATGTCTCCATCCATCCATGTCTCTATCCATCCATGTCTCCATCCATCCATGTCTCTATCTATCCATCCATCTCTCTATCCATCCACCCATCCATCCGTCCATGTCTCTATCCACCCATCCATGTCTTCACCCATCCATGTCTCCATCCATCCACCCATCCATCCATGTCTCCATCCATCCACCCATCCATCCATCCATGTCTCCAATACTTCCATCCATCCATCCATGTCTCCATCCATGTCTTCATCCATCCATGTCTCTATCCATCCATCCATGTCTCCAATACTTCCATCCATCCATTCATGTCTCTATCCATCCATCCATGTCTCCATCTATCCATCCATGTCTCCATCCATCCATCCATCCATGTCTCTATCCATCCACCCATCCATGTCTCCATCCACCCATCCATCCATGTCTCCATCCATCCATCTATCCATGTCTCCATCCATTCCCCCATCCATCCATGTCTCCATCCATCCATCTATCCATGTCTCCATCCATCCATCCATGTCTCCATCCATCCATCCATCCATGTCTCCATCCATCCATCCATGTTTCCATCCATGTCTCTATCCATCCACCCATCCTTGTCTCCATCCATCCTCGTCTCCATCCATGTATCCATCCATCCATGTCTCCATCCATGTCTCCATCCATCCATGTCTCCATCCATCCATCCATGTTTCTATCCATGTCTCTATCCATCCACCCATCCGCCCATCCTTGTCTCCATCCATCCTCGTCTCCATCCATGTATCCATCCATCCATGTCTCCATCCATCCATCCATGTTTCTATCCATGTCTCTATCCATCCACCCATCCGCCCATCCTTGTCTCCATCCATCCTCGTCTCCATCCATGTATCCATCCATCCATGTCTCCATCCATGTCTCCATCCATGTCTCCATCCATTAATCCATGTCTCTATCCATCCACCCATCCGCCCATCCTTGTCTCCATCCATCCTTGTCTCCATCCATCCATCCATGTCTCCATCCATGTCTCATCCACCCATCCATGTCTCCATCCATCCATCCATGTCTCCATCCATGTCCCCATCCATGTCTCCATCCATCCATGTCTCATCCACCCATCCATGTCTCCATCCATGTCTCCATTCATCCATCCATGTCTCTATCCATCCATTCATCTCTCCATCCATCCATCCACCCATCCATCCATCCATGTCTCCAATACTTCCATCCATCCATTCATGTCTCCATCCATCCATCCATGTCTCCATCCATCCATCCATGTCTCCATCCATTCATCCATCCATGTCTCTATCCATCCACCCATCCATGTCTCCATCCACCCATCCGTGTCTCCATCCATCCATCTATCCATGTCTCCATCCATCCATCCATCCATGTCTCCATCCATCCATCCATGTCTCCATCCATCCATCCATCCATGTTTCCATCCATGTCTCTATCCATCCACCCATCCGCCCATCCTTGTCTCCATCCATCCTCGTCTCCATCCATGTATCCATCCATCCATGTCTCCATCCATGTCTCCATCCATCCATCCATGTCTCCATCCATCCATCCATGTCTCTATCCATCCACCCATCCGCCCATCCTTGTCTCCATCCATCCTTGTCTCCATCCATCCATCCATGTCTCATCCACCCATCCATGTCTCCATCCATCCATCCATGTCTCCATCCATCCATGTCCCCATCCATGTCTCCATCCATCCATGTCTCATCCACCCATCCATGTCTCCATCCATCCATCCATGTCTCCATCCATCCATGTCTCCACCCATCCACCCATGTCTCAATCCATGTCTCCATCCATCCCTCCCTCCATGTCTCCATCCATCCATCCATGTCTCCATCCATCCATTCATGTCTCCATACATCCATCCGTCCATGTCTCCATTCATCCATTCATGTCTCCATACATCCATCCATCAATGGCTCCATCCATCCATCCATGTCCCTATCCATCCACCCATCCATCCATCCATCCATCGATATCTCTATCCATCCACCCATCCATGTCTCCATCCATCCATATCTCCATCCATTCATCCATGTCTCCATCCATCCACCCATCCATGTCTCCAATACTTCTATCCATCCATGTCTCCATCCATCCATGTCTCCAATACTTCCATCCATCCATTCATGTCTCCATCCATCCATCCATCCATGTCTCCATTCATCCATGTCTCCATCCATGTCTCCATCCATCCATCCATGTCTATATCCATCCATCCATCTCTCTATCCATCCCCCCATCCATCCATCAATATCTATATCCATCGACCCATCCATCCATCCATGTCTCCATCCACCCATCCATGTCTCCATCCATCCATGTCTCCATCCATCCACCCATCCATCCATGTCTCCATCCATCCACCCATCCATCCATCCATGTCTCCAATACTTCCATCCATCCACCCATGTCTCCATCTATGTCTCCATCCATCCATGTCTCTATCCATCCATCCATGTCTCCATCCATCCATCCATGTCTCCATCCATCCATGTCTCCATCCATCCATGTCTCCATTCATCCATCCATGTCTCCATCCATCCATCCATGTCTCCATCCATCCATGTCTCTATCCATCCACCCATCCATGTCTCCATCCACCCATCCGTGTCTCCATCCATCCATCTATCCATGTCTCCATCCATCCATCCATGTCTCCATCCATCCTTCCATCCATCCATGTTTCCATCCATGTCTCTATCCATCCACCCATCCGCCCATCCTTGTCTCCATCCATCCTCGTCTCCATCCATGTCTCCATCCATGTCTCATCCACCCATCCATGTCTCCATCCATCCATCCATGTCTCCATCCATCCATCCATGTTTCCATCCATGTCTCTATCCATCCACCCATCCACCCATCCTTGTCTCCATCCATCCTCGTCTCCATCCATGTATCCATCCATCCATGTCTCCATCCATGTCTCCATCCATCCATCCATGTCTCTATCCATCCACCCATCCGCCCATCCTTGTCTCCATCCATCCTTGTCTCCATCCATCCATGTCTCCATCCATGTCTCATCCACCCATCCATGTCTCCATCCATCCATCCATGTCTCCATCCATCCATGTCTCCACCCATCCACCCATGTCTCAATCTATGTCTCCATCCATCCATCCCTCCCTCCATGTCTCCATCCATCCATCCATGTCTCCATTCATCCATTCATGTCTCCATTCATGTCTCCATACATCCATCCGTCCATGTCTCCATTCATGTCTCCATCCATCCATCCATCAATGTCTCCATCCATCCATCCATGTCCCTATCCATCCACCCATCCATCCATCCATCCATCGATATCTCTATCCATCCACCCATCCATGTCTCCATCCATCCATATCTCCATCCATTCATCCATGTCTCCATCCATCCACCCATCCATCCATGTCTCCAATACTTCTATCCATCCATGTCTCCATCCATCCATGTCTCCATCCATGTCTCATCCACCCATCCATGTCTCCATCCATCCATCCATGTCTCCATCCATCCATCTATGTCTCTATCCATCCACCCATCCGCCCATCCTTGTCTCCATCCATCCTTGTCTCCATCCATGTATACATCCATCCATGTCTCCATCCATCCATCCATGTCTCCATCCATCCATCCATCCATCCATCCATGTCTCTATCCATCCACCCATCCATGTCTCCATCCACCCATCCGTGTCTCCATCCATCCATCTATCCATGTCTCCATCCATCCATCCATGTCTCTATCCATCCATCCATGTTTCCATCCATGTCTCTATCCATCCACCCATCCTCCCATCCTTGTCTCCATCCATCCTCGTCTCCATCCATGTATCCATCCATCCATGTCTCCATCCATGTATCCATCCATCCATGTCTCCATCCATGTCTCCATCCATGTCTCATCCACCCATCCATGTCTCCATCCATCCATCCATGTCTCCATCCATTCATCCATGTCTCTATCCATCCACCCATCCGCCCATCCTTGTCTCCATCCATCCTTTTCTCCATCCATGTATCCATCCATCCATGTCTCCATCCATGTCTCCATCCATCCATCCATGTCTCCATCCATCCATGTCCCCATCCATGTCTCCATCCATCCATGTCTCATCCACCCATCCATGTCTCTATCCATCCATCCATGTCTCCATCCATCCATGTCTCCATCCATGTCTCCATCCATCCATGTCTCCATCCATCCATGTCTCCATCCATCCATGTCTCAATCCATGTCTCTATCCATCCATCCCTCCGTCCATGTCTCCATTCATCTATTCATGTCTCCATCCATCCAGCCATCCATCCATACATCCATCCGTCCATGTCTCCATCCATCCATGTCTCTATCCATCCATGTCTCCATCCATCCATGTCTCTATCTATCCATCCATCTCTCTATCCATCCACCCATCCATCCGTCCATGTCTCTATCCACCCATCCATGTCTTCACCCATCCATGTCTCCATCCATCCACCCATCCATCCATGTCTCCATCCATCCACCCATCCATCCATCCATGTCTCCAATACTTCCATCCATCCATCCATGTCTCCATCCATGTCTTCATCCATCCATGTCTCTATCCATCCATCCATGTCTCCAATACTTCCATCCATCCATTCATGTCTCTATCCATCCATCCATGTCTCCATCTATCCATCCATGTCTCCATCCATCCATCCATCCATGTCTCTATCCATCCACCCATCCATGTCTCCATCCACCCATCCATCCATGTCTCCATCCATCCATCTATCCATGTCTCCATCCATTCCCCCATCCATCCATGTCTCCATCCATCCATCTATCCATGTCTCCATCCATCCATCCATGTCTCCATCCATCCATCCATCCATGTCTCCATCCATCCATCCATGTTTCCATCCATGTCTCTATCCATCCACCCATCCTTGTCTCCATCCATCCTCGTCTCCATCCATGTATCCATCCATCCATGTCTCCATCCATGTCTCCATCCATCCATCCATGTCTCCATCCATCCATCCATGTTTCTATCCATGTCTCTATCCATCCACCCATCCGCCCATCCTTGTCTCCATCCATCCTCGTCTCCATCCATGTATCCATCCATCCATGTCTCCATCCATCCATCCATGTTTCTATCCATGTCTCTATCCATCCACCCATCCGCCCATCCTTGTCTCCATCCATCCTCGTCTCCATCCATGTATCCATCCATCCATGTCTCCATCCATGTCTCCATCCATGTCTCCATCCATTAATCCATGTCTCTATCCATCCACCCATCCGCCCATCCTTGTCTCCATCCATCCTTGTCTCCATCCATCCATCCATGTCTCCATCCATGTCTCATCCACCCATCCATGTCTCCATCCATCCATCCATGTCTCCATCCATGTCCCCATCCATGTCTCCATCCATCCATGTCTCATCCACCCATCCATGTCTCCATCCATGTCTCCATTCATCCATCCATGTCTCTATCCATCCATTCATCTCTCCATCCATCCATCCACCCATCCATCCATCCATGTCTCCAATACTTCCATCCATCCATTCATGTCTCCATCCATCCATCCATGTCTCCATCCATCCATCCATGTCTCCATCCATTCATCCATCCATGTCTCTATCCATCCACCCATCCATGTCTCCATCCACCCATCCGTGTCTCCATCCATCCATCTATCCATGTCTCCATCCATCCATCCATCCATGTCTCCATCCATCCATCCATGTCTCCATCCATCCATCCATCCATGTTTCCATCCATGTCTCTATCCATCCACCCATCCGCCCATCCTTGTCTCCATCCATCCTCGTCTCCATCCATGTATCCATCCATCCATGTCTCCATCCATGTCTCCATCCATCCATCCATGTCTCCATCCATCCATCCATGTCTCTATCCATCCACCCATCCGCCCATCCTTGTCTCCATCCATCCTTGTCTCCATCCATCCATCCATGTCTCCATCCATGTCTCATCCACCCATCCATGTCTCCATCCATCCATCCATGTCTCCATCCATCCATGTCCCCATCCATGTCTCCATCCATCCATGTCTCATCCACCCATCCATGTCTCCATCCATCCATCCATGTCTCCATCCATCCATGTCTCCACCCATCCACCCATGTCTCAATCCATGTCTCCATCCATCCATCCCTCCCTCCATGTCTCCATCCATCCATCCATGTCTCCATCCATCCATTCATGTCTCCATACATCCATCCGTCCATGTCTCCATTCATCCATTCATGTCTCCATACATCCATCCATCAATGGCTCCATCCATCCATCCATGTCCCTATCCATCCACCCATCCATCCATCCATCCATCGATATCTCTATCCATCCACCCATCCATGTCTCCATCCATCCATATCTCCATCCATTCATCCATGTCTCCATCCATCCACCCATCCATGTCTCCAATACTTCTATCCATCCATGTCTCCATCCATCCATGTCTCCAATACTTCCATCCATCCATTCATGTCTCCATCCATCCATCCATCCATGTCTCCATTCATCCATGTCTCCATCCATGTCTCCATCCATCCATCCATGTCTATATCCATCCATCCATCTCTCTATCCATCCCCCCATCCATCCATCAATATCTATATCCATCGACCCATCCATCCATCCATGTCTCCATCCACCCATCCATGTCTCCATCCATCCATGTCTCCATCCATCCACCCATCCATCCATGTCTCCATCCATCCACCCATCCATCCATCCATGTCTCCAATACTTCCATCCATCCACCCATGTCTCCATCTATGTCTCCATCCATCCATGTCTCTATCCATCCATCCATGTCTCCATCCATCCATCCATGTCTCCATCCATCCATGTCTCCATCCATCCATGTCTCCATTCATCCATCCATGTCTCCATCCATCCATCCATGTCTCCATCCATCCATGTCTCTATCCATCCACCCATCCATGTCTCCATCCACCCATCCGTGTCTCCATCCATCCATCTATCCATGTCTCCATCCATCCATCCATGTCTCCATCCATCCTTCCATCCATCCATGTTTCCATCCATGTCTCTATCCATCCACCCATCCGCCCATCCTTGTCTCCATCCATCCTCGTCTCCATCCATGTCTCCATCCATGTCTCATCCACCCATCCATGTCTCCATCCATCCATCCATGTCTCCATCCATCCATCCATGTTTCCATCCATGTCTCTATCCATCCACCCATCCACCCATCCTTGTCTCCATCCATCCTCGTCTCCATCCATGTATCCATCCATCCATGTCTCCATCCATGTCTCCATCCATCCATCCATGTCTCTATCCATCCACCCATCCACCCATCCTTGTCTCCATCCATCCTTGTCTCCATCCATCCATGTCTCCATCCATGTCTCATCCACCCATCCATGTCTCCATCCATCCATCCATGTCTCCATCCATCCATGTCTCCACCCATCCACCCATGTCTCAATCTATGTCTCCATCCATCCATCCCTCCCTCCATGTCTCCATCCATCCATCCATGTCTCCATTCATCCATTCATGTCTCCATTCATGTCTCCATACATCCATCCGTCCATGTCTCCATTCATGTCTCCATCCATCCATCCATCAATGTCTCCATCCATCCATCCATGTCCCTATCCATCCACCCATCCATCCATCCATCCATCGATATCTCTATCCATCCACCCATCCATGTCTCCATCCATCCATATCTCCATCCATTCATCCATGTCTCCATCCATCCACCCATCCATCCATGTCTCCAATACTTCTATCCATCCATGTCTCCATCCATCCATGTCTCCAATACTTCCATCCATCCATGCATTTCTCCATCCATCCATCCATCCATCCATGTCTCCATTCATCCATGTCTCCACCCATCCACCCATCCATGTCTCCATCCATCCATCAATGTCTCCATCCATCCATCCATGTCTATATCCATCCATCTCTCTATCCATCCCCCCATCCATCCATCCATCCATCAATATCTCTATCCATCGACCCATCCATCCATCCATGTCTCCATCCACCCATCCATGTCTCCATCCATCCACCCATCCATCCATGTCTCCATCCATCCACCCATCCATCCATCCATGTCTCCAATACTTCCATCCATCCACCCATGTCTCCATCTATGTCTCCATCCATCCATGTCTCTATCCATCCATCCATGTCTCCATCTATGTCTCCATCCATCCATGTCTCCATCCATCCATGTCTCCATTCATCCATCCATGTCTCCATCCATGTCTCCATCCATCCATGTCTCTATCCATCCACCCATCCATGTCTCTATCCACCCATCCGTGTCTCCATCCATCCATCTATCCATGTCTCCATCCATCCATCCATGTCTCCATCCATCCATCCATCCATGTCTCCATCCATCCATCCATCCATCCATCCATGTTTCCATCCATGTCTCTATCCATCCACCCATCCGCCCATCCTTGTCTCCATCCATCCTCGTCTCCATTAATGTATCCATCCATCCATGTCTCTATCCATTCATCCATGTCTCTATCCATCCACCCATCCGCCCATCCTTGTCTCCATCCATCCTTGTCTCCATCCATGTATCCATCCATCCATGTCTCCATCCATGTCTCATCCACCCATCCATGTCTCCATCCATCCATGTCTCCATCCATCCATCCATCCATGTCTCTATCCATCCACCCATCCGCCCATCCTTGTCTCCATCCATCCTCGTCTCCATCCATGTATCCATCCATCCATGTCTCCATCCATGTCTCCATCCATCCATCCATGTCTCTATCCATCCACCCATCCGCCCATCCTTGTCTCCATCCATCCTTGTCTCCATCCATCCATCCATGTCTCCATCCATGTCTCATCCACCCATCCATGTCTCCATCCATCCATCCATGTCTCCATCCATCCATGTCTCCACCCATCCACCCATGTCTCAATCCATGTCTCCATCCATCCATCCCTCCCTCCATGTCTCCATCCATCCATCCATTCATGTCTCCATTCATCCATTCATGTCTCCATACATCCATGTCTCCATTCATCCATTCATGTCTCCATACATCCATCCATCAATGTCTCCATCCATCCATCCATGTCCCTATCCATCCACCCATCCATCCATCCATCCATCCATCCATCCATCGATATCTCTATCCATCCACCCATCCATGTCTCCATCCATCCATATCTCCATCCATTCATCCATGTCTCCATCCATCCACCCATCCATGTCTCCAATACTTCTATCCATCCATGTCTCCATCCATCCATCCATGTCTCCAATACTTCCATCCATCCATTCATGTCTCCATCCATCCATCCATGTCTCCATCCATCCACCCATCCATGTCTCCATCCATCCATCAATGTCTCCATCCATCCATCCATGTCTATATCCATCCATCCATCTCTCTATCCATCCCCCCATCCATCCATCAATATCTCTATCCATCGACCCATCCATCCATCCATGTCTCCATCCACCCATCCATGTCTCCATCCATCCACCCATCCATCCATGTCTCCATCCATCCACTCATCCATCCATCCATGTCTCCAATACTTCCATCCATCCACCCATGTCTCCATCCATGTCTCCATCCATCCATGTCTCTATCCATCCATCCATGTCTCCAATACTTCCATCCATCCATTCATGTCTCCATTCATCCATCCATGTCTCCATCCATCCATCCATGTCTCCATCCATCCATGTCTCTATCCATCCACCCATCCATGTCTCCATCCACCCATCCGTGTCTCCATCCATCCATCTATCCATGTCTCCATCCATCCATCCATCCATGTCTCCATCCATCCATCCATGTTTCCATCCATGTCTCTATCCATCCACCCATCCGCCCATCCTTGTCTCCATCCATCCTCGTCTCCATCCATGTATCCATCCATCCATGTCTCCATCCATCCATCCATGTCTCTATCCATCCATCCATGTCTCTATCCATCCACCCATCCTTGTCTCCATCCATCCTTGTCTCCATCCATGTGTCCATCCATCCATGTCTCCATCCATGTCTCATCCACCCATCCATGTCTCCATCCATCCATCCATGTCTCCATCCATCCATCTATGTCTCTATCCATCCACCCATCCACCCATCCTTGTCTCCATCCATCCTTGTCTCCATCCATGTATCCATCCATCCATGTCTCCATCCATCCATGTCTCCATCCATCCATGTCTCCATCCATCCATCTATCCATGTCTCCATCCATCCATCCATGTCTCTATCCATCCATCCATGTTTCCATCCATGTCTCTATCCATCCACCCATCCGCCCATCCTTGTCTCCATCCATCCTCTCGTCTCCATCCATGTATCCATCCATCCATGTCTCCATCCATGTATCCATCCATCCATGTCTCCATCCATGTCTCATCCACCCATCCATGTCTCCATCCATCCATCCATCCATGTCTCCATCCATCCATCCATGTCTCTATCCATCCACCCATCCACCCATCCTTGTCTCCATCCATCCTTGTCTCCATCCATGTATCCATCCATCCATGTCTCAATCCATGTCTCCATCCATCCATCCATGTCTCCATCCATCCATGTCCCCATCCACCCATCCATGTCTCTATCCATCCATCCATGTCTCCATCCATGTCTCCATCCATCTATGTCTCCATACATCCATGTCTCAATCCATGTCTCTATCCATCCATCCCTCCCTCCATGTCTCCATTCATCTATTCATGTCTCCATCCATCCATACATCCATCCATCCATCCGTCCATGTCTCCATCCATCCATGTCTCTATCCATCCATCCATGTCTCCATCCATCCATGTCTCTATCTATCCATCCATCTCTCTATCCATCCACCCATCCATCCATCCATGTCTCTATCCACCCATCCATGTCTCCATCCATCCACCCATCCATCCATGTCTCCATCCATCCACCCATCCATCCATGTCTCCAATACTTCCATCCATCCATCCATGTCTCCATCCATGTCTCCATCCATCCATGTCTCTATCCATCCATCCATGTCTCCAAAACTTCCATCCATCCATTCATGTCTCTATCCATCCATCCATGTCTCCATCCATCCATCCATGTCTCCATCCATCCATCCATCCATGTCTGTATCCATCCACCCATCCATGTCTCCATCCACCCATCCATCCATGTCTCCATCCATCCATCTATCCATGTCTCCATCCATCCATCTATCCATGTCTCCATCCATCCATCTATCCATGTCTCCATCCATCCATCCATGTCTCCATCCATCCATGTCTCCATCCACCCATCCATGTCTCTATCCATCCACCCATCCTTGTCTCCATCCATCCTCGTCTCCATCCATGTATCCATCCATTAATGTCTCCATCCATGTCTCCATCCATCCATCCATGTCTCCATCCATCCATCCATGTCTCCATCCATGTCTCCATCCATCCATGTCTCCATCCATCCATCCATGTCTCTATCCATCCGCCCATCCTTGTCTCCATCCATCCTTGTCTCCATCCATCCATCCATGTCTCCATCCATGTCTCATCCACCCATCCATGTCTCCATCCATCCATGTCCCCATCCATGTCTCCATCCATCCATGTCTCATCCACCCATCCATGTCTCCATCCATCCATGTCTCCATCCATCCATGTCTCCACCCATCCACCCATGTCTCAATCCATGTCTCCATCCATCCATCCCTCCCTCCATGTCTCCATTCATCCATTCATGTCTCCATACATCTATCCGTCCATGTCTCCATCCATCCATCCATGTCTCCATCCATCAATGTCTCCATCCATCCATCCATGTCCCTATCCATCCACCCATCCATCCATCGATATCTCTATCCATCCACCCATCCATGTCTCCATCCATCCATATCTCCATCCATTCATCCATGTCTCCATCCATCCACCCATCCATCCATGTCTCCAATACTTCTATCCATCCATGTCTCCATCCATCCATCCATGTCTCCAATACTTCCATCCATTAATTCATGTCTCCATCCATCCATCCATCCATGTCTCCATTCATCCATGTCTCCATCCATCCATCCATGTCTCCATCCATCCATCCATGTCTCTATCCATCCACCCATCCTTGTCTCCATCCATCCTTGTCTCCATCCATGTATCCATCCATCCATGTCTCCATCCATGTCTCCATCTATCCATCCATGTCTCCATCCATCCATGTCCCCATCCATGTCTCCATCCATCCATCCATGTCTCCATCCATCCATCCATGTCTCTATCCATCCACCCATCCATGTCTCCATCCACCCATCCGTGTCTCCATCCATCCATCTATCCATGTCTCCATCCATCCATCCATGTCTCCATCCATCCATCCATGTTTCCATCCATGTCTCTATCCATCCACCTATCTGCCCATCCTTGTCTCTATCCATCCTCGTCTCCATCCATGTATCCATCCATCCATGTCTCCATCCATGTCTCATCCACCCATCCATGTCTCCATCCATCCATCCATGTCTCCATCCATCCATCAATGTCTCTATCCATCCACCCATCCGCCCATCCTTGTCTCCATCCATCCTTGTCTCCATCCATGTATCCATCCATCCATGTCTCCATCCATCCATCCATGTCTCCATCCATCCATGTCCCCATCCATGTCTCCATCCATCCATGTCTCATCCACCCATCCATGTCTCCATCCATCCATGTCTCATCCACCCATCCATGTCTCTATCCATCCATCCATGTCTCCAACCATGTGTCCATCCATCCATGTCTCCATCCATCCACCCATGTCTCCACCCATCCACCCATGTCTCAATCCATGTCTCCATCGATCCATCCCTCCCTCCATGTCTCCATCCATGTCTCCATCCATCCATTCATGTCTCCATTCATCCATTCATGTCTCCATCCATCCATCCATCCATACATCCATCCATGTCTCTATCCATCCATCCATGTCTCCATCCATTCACCCATGTCTCCATCCATCCAACCATCCATGTCTCCATCCATCCATGTCTCCATCCATCCATGTCTCCATCCATCCATCCATGTCTCCATCCATCCACCCATGTCTCCATCCATGTCTCAATCCATCCCTCCCTCCCTCCATGTCTCCATCCATCCATCCATCCATGTCTCCATCCATCCATGTCTCCATCCATCCATCCATGTCTCCATCCATTCACCCATGTCTCCATCCATCCAACCATCCATGTCTCCATCCATCCATCCATGTCTCCATCCATCCATCCATGTCTCCATCCATCCATCCATGTCTCCATCCATCCATGTCTCCATCCATGTCTCCATCCATGTCTCCATCCATCCCTCCCTCCATGTCTCCATCCATCCATCCATCCATCCATGTCTCCATTCATCCCTCCCTCCATGTCTCCATCCATCCATTCATGTCTCCATCCATCCATCCATCCGTCCATGTCTCCATCCATCCATCCATGTCTCCATCCATCCATCCATGTCTCCATCCATCAATGTCTCCATCCATCCATCCATGTCTCTATCCATCCATCCATCTCTCTATCCATCCACCCATCCATCCATCCATCCATCCATCAATATCTCTATCCATCCACCCATCCATCCATCCATGTCTCCATCCACCCATCCATGTCTCCATCCATCCATGTCTCCATCCATCCACCCATCCATCCATGTCTCTATCCATCCACCCATCCATCCATCCATGTCTCCAATACTTCCATCCATCCACCCATGTCTCCATCCATGTCTCCATCCATCCATGTCTCTATCCATCCATCCATGTCTCCAATACTTCCATCCATCCATTCATGTCTCCATTCATCCATCCATGTCTCCATCCATCCATCCATGTCTCCATCCATTCATGTCTCCATCCATGTCTCCATCCATCCATGTCTCTATCCATCCATCCATGTCTCCAATACTTCCATCCATCCATTCATGTCTCCATCCATCCATCCATGTCTCTATCCATCCACCCATCCATGTCTCCATCCATCCATCCATGTCTCCATCCATCCATCCATCCATGTCTCCATCCATCCATCTATCCATGTCTCCATCCATCCATCTATCCATGTCTCCATCCATCCATGTCTCCATCCATCCATCCATCCATGTCTCTATCCATCCACCCATCCTTGTCTCCATCCATCCTTGTCTCCATCCATGTATCCATCCATCCATGTCTCCATCCATGTCTCATCCACCCATCCATGTCTCCATCCATCCATCCATGTCTCTATCCATCCACCCATCCGCCCATCCTTGTCTCCATCCATCCACCCATCCATCCATGTCTCTATCCATCCACCCATCCATCCATCCATGTCTCCATCCATCCACCCATCCATCCATGTCTCTATCCATCCACCCATCCATCCATCCATGTCTCCAATACTTCCATCCATCCATCCATGTCTCTATCCATCCATCCATGTCTCCAATACTTCCATCCATCCATTCATGTCTCCATTCATCCATCCATGTCTCCATCCATCCATCCATGTCTCCATCCATTCATGTCTCCATCCATGTCTCTATCCATCCATCCATGTCTCCAATACTTCCATCCATCCATTCATGTCTCCATCTATTCATCCATCCATGTCTCTATCCATCCACGTCTCCATCCATCCATCCATGTCTCCATCCATCCATCCATCCATGTCTCCATCCATCCATCTATCCATGTCTCCATCCATCCATCCATGTCTCCATCCATCCATCCATGTCTCCATCCATCCATCCATGTCTCTATCCATCCACCCATCCTTGTCTCCATCCATCCTCGTCTCCATCCATGTATCCATCCATCCATGTCTCCATCCATGTCTCATCCACCCATCCATGTCTCCATCCATTCATCCATGTCTCCATCCATCCATCCATGTCTCTATCCATCCACCCATCCGCCCATCCTTGTCTCCATCCATCCTTGTCTCCATCCATGTATCCATCCATCCATGTCTCCATCCATGTCTCCATCCATCCATCCATGTCTCCATCCATCCATGTCCCCATCCATGTCTCCATCCATCCATGTCTCATCCACCCATCCATGTCTCTATCCATCCATCCATGTCTCCATCCATTTCTCCATCCATCCATTCATCCATCCATGTCTCCATCCATCCATGTCTCCACCCATCCACCCATGTCTCAATCCATGTCTCCATCCATCCATCCCTCCCTCCATGTCTCCATCCATCCATCCATGTCTCCATCCATCCAATTTATGTCTCCATTCATGTATCCATCCATACATCCATCCGTCCATGTCTCCATCCGCCCATCCTTGTCTCCATCCATCCATCCATCCATCCATCTATCCATGTCTCCACCCATCAATGTCTCCATCCATCCATCCATGTCTATATCCATCCATCCATCTCTCTATCCATCGACCCATCCATCCGTCCATGTCTCCATCCATCCATGTCTCCACCCATCCATGTCTCCATCCATCCACCCATCCATCCATGTCTCCATCCATCCATCCATCCATCCATCCATGTCTCCAATACTTCCATCCATCCATGTCTCCATCCATGTCTCCATCCATCCATGTCTCCATCCATGTCTCATCCACCCATCCATGTCTCCATCCATCCATCCATGTCTCTATCCATCCACCCATCCATCCATCCATGTCTCTATCCATCCATCCATGTCTCCAATACTTCCATCCATCCATCCATGTCTCCATCCATGTCTCCATCCATCCATCCATCCATCCATCCATCCATGTCTCTATCCATCCACCCATCCATATCTCCATCCACCCATCCATCCATCTATCTATCCATCCATCTATCCATGTCTCCATCCACTCCCCCATCCATGTCTCCATCCATCCACCCATCCATGTCTCCATCCATCCATCAATGTCTCCATCCATCCATCCATGTCTATATCCATCCATCCATCTCTCTATCCATCCCCCCATCCATCCATCCATCAATATCTCTATCCATCGACCCATCCATCCATGTCTCCATCCACCCATCCATCCACCCATCCATCCATGTCTCCATCCATCCACTCATCCATCCATCCATGTCTCCAATACTTCCATCCATCCACCCATGTCTCCATCCATGTCTCCATCCATCCATGTCTCTATCCATCCATCCATGTCTCCAATACTTCCATCCATCCATTCATGTCTCCATTCATCTATCCATGTCTCTATCCATCCACCCATCCATGTCTCCATCCACCCATCCGTGTCTCCATCCATCCATCTATCATGTCTCCATCCATCCATCCATGTCTCCATCCATCCATCCATGTTTCCATCCATGTCTCTATCCATCCACCCATCCACCCATCCTTGTCTCCATCCATCCTCGTCTCCATCCATGTATCCATCCATCCATGTCTCCATCCATCCATGTCTCTATCCATCCATCCATGTCTCTATCCATCCACCCATCCTTGTCTCCATCCATCCTTGTCTCCATCCATGTATCCATGTCTCCATCCATGTCTCATCCACCCATCCATGTCTCCATCCATCCATCCATGTCTCCATCCATCCATCTATGTCTCTATCCATCCACCCATCCGCCCATCCTTGTCTCCATCCATCCTTGTCTCCATCCATGTCTCCATCCATCCATGTCTCCATCCATCCATCTATCCATGTCTCCATCCATCCATCCATGTCTCTATCCATCCATCCATGTTTCCATCCATGTCTCTATCCATCCACCCATCCGCCCATCCTTGTCTCCATCCATCCTCTCGTCTCCATCCATGTATCCATCCATCCATGTCTCCATCCATGTATCCATCCATCCATCCATGTCTCCATCAATCCATGTCCCCATCCACCCATCCATGTCTCTATCCATCCATCCATGTCTCCATCCATCCATGTCTCCATCCATCCATGTCTCCATCCATCCATGTCTCAATCCATGTCTCTATCCATCCATCCCTCCCTCCATGTCTCCATTCATCTATTCATGTCTCCATCCATCCATACATCCATCCATCCATCCGTCCATGTCTCCATCCATCCATGTCTCTATCCATCCATCCATGTCTCCATCCATCCATGTCTCTATCTATCCATCCATCTCTCTAGCCATCCACCCATCCATCCATCCATGTCTCTATCCACCCATCCATGTCTCCATCCATCCACCCATCCATCCATGTCTCCATCCATCCACCCATCCATCCATGTCTCCAATACTTCCATCCATCCATCCATGTCTCCATCCATGTCTCCATCCATCCATGTCTCTATCCATCCATGTCTCCAAAACTTCCATCCATCCATTCATGTCTCTATCCATCCATCCATGTCTCCATCCATCCATCCATGTCTCCATCCATGTCTCCATCCATCCATCCATGTCTGTATCCATCCACCCATCCATGTCTCCATCCACCCATCCATCCATGTCTCCATCCATCCATCTATCCATGTCTCCATCCATTCCCCCATCCATCCATGTCTCCATCCATCCATCTATCCATGTCTCCATCCATCCATCCATGTCTCCATCCATCCATGTCTCCATCCATCCATCCATCCATGTTTC
This sequence comes from Rana muscosa, assembly GCA_029206835.1. Classification (NCBI taxonomy): domain Eukaryota; kingdom Metazoa; phylum Chordata; class Amphibia; order Anura; family Ranidae; genus Rana; species Rana muscosa. Next base: position 1,157,389 of record JARGYO010005628.1, read on the forward strand.
CATCCATGTCTCTATCCATCCACCCATCCTTGTCTCCATCCATCCTCGTCTCCATCCATGTATCCATCCATCCATGTCTCCATCCATGTCTCCATCCATCCATCCATGTCTCCATCCATCCATCCATGTCTCCATCCATGTCTCCATCCATCCATCCATGTCTCCATCCATCCATCCATGTCTCTATCCATCCACCCATCCGCCCATCCTTGTCTCCATCCATCCTTGTCTCCATCCATCCATCCATGTCTCCATCCATGTCTCATCCACCCATCCATGTCTCCATCCATCCATCCATGTCTCCATCCATCCATGTCCCCATCCATGTCTCCATCCATCCATGTCTCATCCACCCATCCATGTCTCCATCCATCCATCCATGTCTCCATCCATCCATGTCTCCATCCATTCACCCATGTCTCCATCCATCCATGTCTCCACCCATCCACCCATGTCTCAATCCATGTCTCCATCCATCCATCCCTCCCTCCATGTCTCCATTCATCCATTCATGTCTCCATACATCCATCCGTCCATGTCTCCATCCATCCATCCATGTCTCCATCCATCAATGTCTCCATCCATCCATCCATGTCCCTATCCATCCACCCATCCATCGATATCTCTATCCATCCACCCATCCATCCATCCATGTCTCCATCCACCCATCCATGTCTCCATCCATCCACCCATCCATCCATGTCTCTATCCATCCACCCATCCATCCATCCATCCATGTCTCCAATACTTCCATCCATCCACCCATGTCTCCATCCATGTCTCCATCCATCCATGTCTCTATCCATCCATCCATGTCTCCAATACTTCCATCCATCCATTCATGTCTCCATTCATCCATCCATGTCTCCATCCATCCATCCATGTCTCCATCCATTCATGTCTCCATCCATGTCTCCATCCATCCATGTCTCTATCCATCCATCCATGTCTCCAATACTTCCATCCATCCATTCATGTCTCCATCCATCCATCCATGTCTCTATCCATCCACCCATCCATGTCTCCATCCATCCATGTCTCCATCCATCCATCCATCCATGTCTCCATCCATCCATCTATCCATGTCTCCATCCACCCATGTCTCCATCCATCCATCCATCCATCCATGTCTCTATCCATCCACCCATCCGCCCATCCTTGTCTCCATCCATCCTTGTCTCCATCCATGTATCCATCCATCCATGTCTCCATCCATGTCTCATCCACCCATCCATGTCTCCATCCATCCATCCATGTCTCCACCCATCCATCCATGTCTCTATCCATCCACCCATCCGCCCATCCTTGTCTCCATCCATCCACCCATCCATCCATGTCTCTATCCATCCACCCATCCATCCATCCATGTCTCCATCCATCCATGTCTCCATCCATCCACCCATCCATCCATGTCTCTATCCATCCACCCATCCATCCATCCATGTCTCCAATACTTCCATCCATCCATCCATGTCTCTATCCATCCATCCATGTCTCCAATACTTCCATCCATCCATTCATGTCTCCATTCATCCATCCATGTCTCCATCCATCCATCCATGTCTCCATCCATTCATGTCTCCATCCATGTCTCTATCCATCCATCCATGTCTCCAATACTTCCATCCATCCATTCATGTCTCCATCTATTCATCCATCCATGTCTCTATCCATCCACGTCTCCATCCATCCATCCATGTCTCCATCCATCCATCCATCCATGTCTCCATCCATCCATCTATCCATGTCTCCATCCATCCATCCATGTCTCCATCCATCCATCCATGTCTCTATCCATCCACCCATCCGCCCATCCTTTTCTCCATTCATCCTCGTCTCCATCCATGTATCCATCCATCCATGTCTCCATCCATGTCTCATCCACCCATCCATGTCTCCATCCATTCATCCATGTCTCCATCCATCCATCCATGTCTCTATCCATCCACCCATCCGCCCATCCTTGTCTCCATCCATCCTTGTCTCCATCCATGTATCCATCCATCCATGTCTCCATCCATGTCTCCATCCATGTCTCCATCCATCCATCCATGTCTCCATCCATCCATGTCCCCATCCATGTCTCCATCCATCCATGTCTCATCCACCCATCCATGTCTCTATCCATCCATCCATGTCTCCATCCATTTCTCCATCCATCCATTCATCCATCCATGTCTCCATCCATCCATGTCTCCATCCATCCATGTCTCCACCCATCCACCCATGTCTCAATCCATGTCTCCATCCATCCCTCCCTCCATGTCTCCATCCATCCATCCATGTATCCATCCATCCAATTTATGTCTCCATTCATCTATTCATGTCTCCATCCATCCATACATCCATCCGTCCATGTCTCCATCCGCCCATCCTTGTCTCCATCCATCCATCCATCCATCTATCCATGTCTCCACCCATCAATGTCTCCATCCATCCATCCATGTCTATATCCATCCATCCATCTCTCTATCCATCGACCCATCCATCCGTCCATGTCTCCATCCATCCATGTCTCCACCCATCCATGTCTCCATCCATCCACCCATCCATCCATGTCTCCATCCATCCATCCATCCATCCATGTCTCCAATACTTCCATCCATCCATCCATGTCTCCATCCATGTCTCCATCCATCCATGTCTCTATCCATCCATCCATGTCTCCAATACTTCCATCCATCCATTCATGTCTCCATCCATCCATCCATGTCTCCATCCATCCATCCATCCATCCATGTCTCTATCCATCCACCCATCCATATCTCCATCCACCCATCCATCCATCTATCTATCCATCCATCTATCCATGTCTCCATCCACTCCCCCATCCATGTCTCCATCCATCCACCCATCCATGTCTCCATCCATCCATCAATGTCTCCATCCATCCATCCATGTCTATATCCATCCATCCATCTCTCTATCCATCCCCCCATCCATCCATCCATCAATATCTCTATCCATCGACCCATCCATCCATCGATGTCTCCATCCACCCATCCATGTCTCCATCCATCCACCCATCCATCCATGTCTCCATCCATCCACTCATCCATCCATCCATGTCTCCAATACTTCCATCCATCCACCCATGTCTCCATCCATGTCTCCATCCATCCATGTCTCTATCCATCCATCCATGTCTCCAATACTTCCATCCATCCATTCATGTCTCCATTCATCCATCCATGTCTCCATCCATCCATCCATGTCTCCATCCATCCATGTCTCTATCCATCCACCCATCCATGTCTCCATCCACCCATCCGTGTCTCCATCCATCCATCTATCATGTCTCCATCCATCCATCCATCCATGTCTCCATCCATCCATGTTTCCATCCATGTCTCTATCCATCCACCCATCCGCCCATCC